>JBAMHX010000001.1:16067059-16077564 GCA_037177515.1 Pseudomugil tenellus
GATAGATAGATAGATAGATAGATAGATAGATAGATAGATAGATAGATAGATAGATAGATAGATAGATAGATAGGTGTATATAAAGTAATGTTTCTTAATGTCAGAATTACAGTCTACAGATATATAGCAACCAAATATGTTGTTCAATTTAGCCTTATAAGAGTCAAATTTCAAAATTGATCTGAACTCCTCTTGAAAACAGCTCCTTGCAAAACATAAAAACAGTCTTATATAAGTCCTGTCCCCTTTTAAAGGGATTGGCTGTGTGTTTAGTAACATGCAGTCAGCTTAGTGATGCAAAGCCACTGGACATTTAGTAGAAAACACTGTGGTGCATCTTTATTTTGCAATAAAGAATGTTAAATGCTCTTATTCTTCTCTTTCTGCTACTAGATGAAGCATGAAATCTGTTTGTTCCTATGGTTGTGAATGCACCCAGTTAGGTTTTTCAGCTTACATTCAGGTTACAGATGCAAATATCAAAACATTTGGAAGATAAAATAACTCTTGTCATGTCATGTCAGCACTAATCATCTGCTGTCATCTCTTCTGAATGAGTTGTCAGGATGTAAAGACCACCTGTTTGAGATTGTGTATCTCTGTTTTGACTTTAGATGCTTTTATTACTTTATGATTCACAAAAAAAGCTGAGATGACTACCTCCAGACATGTTTATCTTTGTGTTTTGGCTACACCGCCTTGTGTGGATGTGACTAGTTGCTGAAGTTGTCTAACTCTGATGAAACCATGGTGAATGTTGCTTATTCCCTGTTGTTTGATTTGTTGGTCATTGCAAAGATAGAAAACATCCAGCTGAATTTATTTGGTTTTTATTTTTATGTCAAAAACACCTTGGAAACATTTACAAGTAATACAACAGCTATAACTAATATGTAGAAATATTGTATTGCCATGCAGTGATTAATATGGTAACTGTTTTTATCAATGCAATCATCCCTGAGACTTCTTTTTTGTATTATTTTTATTATAAAATGATAATAAAGTCTCTTTTCCTGGTTAATTCCTAAACCAGTGACTCCCAGACTGGGAGGCTGTCTGAATCCTGACTGTGGAGAGAACTTAATCCAGTGTCTGAATCGTCATCATTCACGCTCTGAGCTTTGGACAGACCCCTGGCTTGCTCCACCCATCCACTTTTCCTCTCTAAAGTGATCACCATCTTCTGCCCGTGGCTGCATGTTTGGTCAATCCCCACCCCCTCTTCCATGTCCAAACTGCTCACTTTCTCCAGCAAATCCCTCATTTCCTTCTCCCTCGCAGTGCAAATCTGCTGGGACAGCTCTAAATCGCTCCTAATAGCTTCTAAATCCGCGTTGAGGCGCAGACCAATGTACAAACTCGCATCTAGTTGCGTTTTGATCCTCTCTTCCTCCATAAGCAGCTCGCTTTCTGATGTGTCAGTCTCTTTACTGGGGAGGGATGAAGTTCTGTCCGGCTCGGAAACTTTTCTCCGCTGCATCCAGCGATGGTTCAGCTCCTCCTGGATCTCAGCTGTGATGGTATCCACTAAAGCCTCCTGTTCCCACAGCTTCTCTTGTAGCCTAATCACCTGCTCACACTGCTGGAGATATTGTTCGTATTTGGCTAAAGTCTCATTAGAAGTCTGTCCCTCTACGTCCTGGCTTGAGACTGGAGCTGCATCAACCATATACATGTTCTGCACATAATTAATCCCATGCCTTTTAATTCGGTCATAATGCACCCTGGCCTCGCATATTTCAATTTCTCCATCCAGTTCTGTAATCCTCTGAATCTGCTGGCGGATTGTGTGGTCCTGAGAAACCACAAGATGAACCAAAGTTTCCATTTTCTCTGCGCAGTGCGCATCTCTCTGGGCTGCGCGCGTCCTCCTTTTATTGATCTTTTCCAACTTTCTGAAGGCTTTCCTGACAACTCGACGCTGTTTTTCGGGTGAGATGTAAGCCATTGTCCCCTTGGTAACGCAGGGGCTCTGCTTGCTCGGCACCACGCGCGCCTCTGCGCTCCGAGCACCACGTTTTGCCAAAGACGCTTCACTTTTGACCAAGACAAACTTCACATTCCTCTGCTCCTCTCCCCACGCGACCCAAAGCCTTGAAATCTTTGTTTTGTTCGGGAGAATCCTCTCGAACCCCCTCCATTTCTCCACGATGCAATAAGACTGCTCCGCGGAAAGGCCGTGTTGCGAGTTCTGGTCCTCCAGGAGAACTTTCACAACATCCGCGCAGGTTGTGCGCTTTGATAACCCCAGCACCAGCTTTTCTTCTCTACAGATCCACACAGATATCTTATTCACTTCCGTTTCCATAGTTGATGTAGATAGACTAAAACTCTTCTTAACAAGTGTTTTAAAAAGCCATTTTAGCATTTAAATCCACTTGTGTTGGTTAAAAGAGCATCTGTGTCCTCGGACGCATCATACAAGTCGGACAGAGATGGAGGATTGGTGCTCCATAAGTCCTGTTAAAGCTTCCGAGGCCCAGAGGAAAACGTGTGTTTCTGCTGCGTCCTGATGGTCTTTACTGGGATCACATGATCAAATAGAGTTGGAGTCTAAATGATTTAGTCTTCTAGGTGACGGTTTGTGTAGATGATGTAATAGATGCACACACCATTAGTATTTGGTTTCTAATTTTTATGCTGTTTAGGGATTTTCTTTTTTTTTTTTTTTTTTTTTGCTTTTTCAAATTTTAAAAGATTCATTAAAGTAAATTAAGTATTAAGATGACAAAAAAAATAGCTGAAGCCATAGCTTATTTTTTTAAATTGAGATTGTTTGAATTAGCTTTTTTATGCAGCAAATGTCTGCTCTTATTTATGTAAATAAATTAATAAACTTTATAGAAGTAAGTCAGTTTTAAAAGGACAAACATGCATTTTGATACTTCATCAGATCTCAATTTGATAACTAATCTCTTCAGACCGTGTCACAGCACATCACACATGGATTTTCCTCTGTATTACCTTTACGTGCATGTTAGTTAGCTGCACCTTTTATAAGCTTAAAGCTACTGCAGCAATGTTTTGTGATTTTTTTAAAAAAATATTTTTACAGTAATCCAGTTTTCTACAACGTAATGGCAAATCAAGGTGTTTCTGACCATTGCAGTTGCGGTTATGCAATGGCCAGACATAACTGAATTAGTCAGTTCGTCCAGTAATGAAAGACAGAAAACAAGGAGCTGATTTAAGGTCAGGAAGTAGTGGAGCTGTGCATAAAGGCATCTGGGCACAGAAGTACAAAAACCATGACAACATGATGCTCCCTGGCTGCTTCACACTTTGGATACAGTTTGGCTGGATGGGATATTATGGAGTTGCAACATTAAACTCTGGAAAATACACAAATCAAAGGTAAAATACTAAATACATTTTAAAGTAATAGAAATGTGAAATACACATAAGTTATGAATTGAAATATACATTTACAATTTAGTATATTAAAAAAACAACAGTAAACAGTTGATATAGGATGGAGGTTTATACTGTCTCGTCAAATGTACAGCAGGACCAAACTGACCTGCAAAAACAAGATAAAATGTGTGATTAATAACAAAGTTTAACAAATACAGCCATTAAAAACAGCACAAACAAGTGTCCTCTCCATATTCATGGTGTTTCCAGAATACCTGAGGTGATGTATTGAACACAGTGATGCTTATAGGACAGAGATGTCTGCCCAAATGAGCTGTTTCAGCCTCTACATGAGTTTTGCTTTTCTCATTGGATTCTTTTTTTGTTTAAGGATTTATCTTTAGGCTACAAACTTTCCTGCATTTCATCCATATTGTGATGAAAGTTTATGAACACTCTGGTTTTTGTAATTTCATTAACTTTGCCAAGTTTTCTCCGATGTTGTGAAAGTTGCAGTCAGGGCATGCATCACACCTTACACATGAAATAACAACACAGGCTCAATGTAACCAAAAATTAAATGGTTTTATTGACAATGCACGTTTGATTGGAAATTTCCAGCCTGTGAATGATGCCACAGTGGGTTTGATGAAAGCATGTGAAGAAGCTACATTACTACGTTATATTCTATTTGGGACTTAAATGAAAATCAAACCATGTTTGATGAGCAACAATTACAGAAATCATGGTGATTCCAGGGGATGTACCAAGTTTTCCTTAAAAATTATTTGCTATTTCACTGAATGTCAGCATCTCAATAACTTCATATAGTCACGTGTTAGCTGATATCTTAGTCTGATAATGTCTAAATGTGAATAATATTATGAATAAGACTGTTTAGTGTTTGGGGTTTTCTCCTTGTCAGAGGACAGCATGTTGTATAATAAGTACTTAAACATTGAACCGTTACTTGCAATAAAAATATACAGGAAGATTTTCAGTTTAATTGTAAAGGTTATAATACATTTAGATTCATTCTGGCATCATTCAAGCCAAATATACCAGACTTTTTTTTTATTAGATTAAATTAGAAAGATAGACAGACAGAAGCTACAAGTAAATCCATCATTTGTGTAAATTAGTCCACTGTTCACACGTTAAGGGCAAGAAGGTCATGAAGGTTTTATCAATTAGATGAATGTAGCACCAGAATACATTTTGAATAGTGTTTCCTGGTATCAAAACTGTTATAAATTACCACACGGTGGTGCCCTGCAGTTCAAAATCACAGCAAATGCACATTTCCCTTCAACATGGGGATTACTATTGAGCTCTGTTCAATAGTTCTCAGACATCCTGCAGAAAGCTACCAGTAGCAGATATTATTCAGCCCAAGTGTATCTTATAGTCCTAAATACTAAAAAATAAGCTTTCATTCAAAACTCAGATGGAAATTGCTGACTTACTGAACAGAACTGCTTTAAAAGCAAATGTTAGCTTGTTTTTGCTGCGATGGACTGCCAACCTGTCTCTTGCCAGCTAAGTGCTGGATCAGGCTCCAGTGGGAAGCTGAAAATGAATGAATCAATGAAGTAGTAATGATCATTAGTAGACAATGAACGAATGGTTTGTCTTTATCTGTTCATATTCTAATGAGAGAAAACAGGATCTAACCAATAAGCTGTAGCTACGATAGCTTATCCCTACAGTTATTTGGAACATATTTTATTTAACATCTAGTCATTTTGTAATTGAATTAAATACATTTTTCTTTCCCGAGTCTAAATGTGATTTTACATAAATGGCATTTAATGCAACAGCGGAGATGATTTCTTGCAAACTGTGTCTCCCTCTGGTGGGTATTCTAGCAACTGCATCATGGTAAAGGTTAATTTTATGTGAAACAGAAGCAACTTGTTACAGTAAAAACAGGTTACAAACTCCATCTGCTGTCAATGTGAACTTCTTGCAGTAAAGAATTAAACAGGGGACACCTATCAGGGTTTTAAAAACTAAACACAAGTTAGTAATTTAACTATTTGGTTTTATTAAAGGGACAACGGAGAAAGCTGTTTTTTTTTCCAATTTATTTAACTTCAATGTTGCATACATACAAAGTATCTAGAGAGCTACAAAATATGTACTGTTGTCAAGAAGGCATAATGTTACGGAGCAAAGACAAGACCATATGCAGAACACGGAAACATAGCACAGCTTCTTTTCTCTCCGATGCTCCAACACTTTACTGTCAGGAATATGAAAAGATATCACACTTCTGTACCAAGAAAAGCTAATATATACTTTTATACAAAGCACCTTTTTACAAGAAAAACATCTGCACACAAAACCCCAATGAGAGAATGACAGCTATGTGTGAGCTATGTCAAGAATCACGTTTAAAGCTGCCATCAGAGATGGTCAGAAAACAGCAAGGTACCAGTACCTACTCTGAAACAAAAACAAATAACTGCTGATATATTTGCAGCATGATTGACTTTAGCTGTTTTTCTATTTTTCTTTTTCTTTAAAAAAAAGCTCCATCAAACAAGTTGTGTCATGAAAGGCATCAGATCTGCTGCTTTAGTGTTAAAATGTAACAGCAGTGACAACATTTCCGTGTTACTGAGATACAATGTCATCACAAAACAAAGTATACAAGTACAATAAGTAAACAGGAACATCCCACAACAGACTCAGTAAATGTGAACATATACATGGGGTAAACATAAGAAAAAAAAGACTATTACAACTCCACGGTGTCCACAGGACAGTGGAAAAAAAAATACTGAATGAGTGAACATCCTCCAGACATCGTCTGCAGTTACGGACTCTGTAACTGCTCTCTTATTCTCGGAAAGAAAGGAAAACGGTTGCCATGACATAATCCTTAGTAGATATTTTGAGGTTAATTTCTCCATCCAGAATAAATTTTAAAGGTTCGGATTTAATAACTAAACATACAGTTATCTAAAAGTTGGCTCTATGGAGCTACTGTTAAATAAGCTTTCACTTTGATTTTTAACATTTTATTAAATGATAAACAATTGTGTTGGTATCTGTCTCGTGCGAGTGTGTGTGTGTGTGTGTGATCATAGGGGAGAGGAAACTGTAATGTTTCCAAACACCTTTTTCTTTTATACAAACACTTGAGCCTGCAAGTGTACATGATGCAGACAGCTTCTGTGTTTTTGAGTTGACATCCTTCATGCAGTCAGCGGGTAAAGGAAGTCAAAGTCTTTCAAAAATCTTTGAACTCCAGCAAAGAAATAGATTTTTTCAAATACATATTTTATTTTAAATCATTTTGCATTGCTACAAAAAAATGAATATATAATTTATTTAACCGATAACGATCCTTCCCCTGCTGTCAGTCAGTCCTCAGTCCTTTAAAAAGGCAATGTGGTGATTGGTTTCACGGATACAATGTCTCGTTTTTGGTCAAGCAACATTTAAGTTTGAACTTTTTGAGCTTTTTGAAGGTGGAAATTTGAAACCAAAGGCACTTCTTTGCTACCACGCTGGACATGACGAAAGATTCTCCAGATTTTTGTCTATTTGGTCTTCTGCAAAGGAAAGGCAGCCAGTTCTAAAAAAAAAAACCCATTACGGTTAGAGAAAAACAACTTCTCTCTAAGTTTATGTACTTAATTTAACTTAAGTGAACTTCAACACAAAATATCAACAAAACTGGATTTGTAAGAGCACGCTGATTTCTTGAAGCTTAATCGAAAAAAAAGTGAAGATGTATTAAGCAGTACTTTGTTGTTTCATTTACAAAACTGATTTTAGACCTAAAACAAAGTGTAGTAAGTATTTTCTAAGGCACTGCACACTTGGACTTTGGCAGACTGTATAGCATACACACTGCAAACAGATAGTCTTCCAATGTAGAAATCACAGTTTTAGTGGCATCTTTTGGAGTTCACATACAGCTTTAACATCTTTAAGGCTTGAGATCAGTGTAGGCCACAGAAACATGTGAAGAATGGTGCGAGCAAAAAGGCAGCAGGGCTCTGGCTGAAGTTACATGATCCTTAAGGGCAAATATATTCTGGGTGTTTAAAGGAGATTTGTTGTGTCACAATAACATTTTTTTAAACCCACAGAGCAAAAATGAGCATCACTGAGAGCACTGGGAGAGGAGCCAAGTGCTTGACCAGATGAGACTGATTAAGAGTCGGTGAAACATTTAGCAAGCATCTTTTTACATTTAAGGAACAGACCTAGAGGAAAGTTTTTGTTTGTTTTTTTCACAGTGCATTCATTCTCTCGGTGGTGTCTAAGACCTGGAGTGCTTCAGCTGGAAAATTACACCATGTCGCTGAAAGCAGAACTGTTTTACTTGAAATATTCGGAACCACTTGCCTTCCTCTACTGCGTCAATAGTGTTTTTATCTGCGTTTCTTTGGGAAATCTATGTCCTGTGGTTACATGTGTGTATACCTATAAGTGTGTATTCTTACAAAGTATTAAGCACAGACCTACACAACCCCCTTAAAACAGCACACACACCACTGCAGGCTGCTGCATCCTTTTTTTCCCCCTTAGTTTACATAAGAAAGTAGAAGATGACACATATTACCATTTACCAAATAAATGTAGTAAATTCTTTTAGAACAGCCACACATATACCCAACGGAGACCAACGTGACATATTTAAAATGAAAATTCCCACGAAATTCCCAGCAAAACATAAAACAACTGTACCGCAATTCACAGCTGCAGTCAAATAACTAACACTTATATTAAAACAGACTTTAAACAACAGACTTCACCCAGAACCTTCACCAAAGAGCACTGAAGGGCTTGACTTTCAGGTAGAGGCACTGCCACTTGTCTTGAGGTTGGTAAGTCTATGAAAAAACTGGAGAGAGCATTGGGAGTTGGAGTTTTCATTCCTTTACCAGTCTGTAGATGTGATGCTGGGCGCCGTGCTCGCTGTTTGAAACTTCAAACACACACGCCATACAAAGCAACGTCTCCTGGGTGTCCCTATTCGTCACCACCTGCAAGGCAGAAAACCAAGTCAGTACCAAGTTTCCAGAACACCTTGCGCAACGATGACATGCTTCTTGTTTCGTTGGTATCACTATACACAAATGCACAAGGATTTCTGCTGCCTTTATTAAAAATTCAATAACTAATCAGTACCAATTTTACTAACTTTGCAACATGCTTCATGATACAAAGGTAAAAGACAAATAACAGGCGCTTTCCGACAGATGATTTATAGGAACGAAGTTCTGAGAACGGTATAGTTCTAATAAGTGTCTTTCCCCAGGAGAACCGGTTTACTTTGCATTCGCACATGAGTCGCGAACCTTGGTAGGGGCTGATGTGACGCAGCCATCTACGTGGTGACGTGTACTCAGCACCGCTCCAAAACAAAAGAAAACCCGCGAAAAATAATGAGAGCATAAAACACTGCTACGGAGGAAATTACAGCCACTGTATCCTCTCTCTGCATGATGGGATTATTAATTATGGACGATCACATCAAGCTGGAAATGCAGACAGAAAGAGCCAGGAGAAAAACAATTAAGCAGCAGGCGATATTCTATTTCTTCATTTCATGGATAAAGAAAGGAGAGTGCAGCGCTGCAGACAAATGAGACGACATTGTTTAAGTTTATAATAAAAAATGCACCGATTGTATTTATGTCATATACGTTATGCTGGTAAAGGGTGGAGCTACCACGTACATCAGATGTAGTTCCATTGGAACCACGAAAAGACCCTGATTCTGAGCAGAAGCTGAAACGGTTATAGGAAAAGAGTTCGGTAGACCGCCGTTCCTATATGTCTATGTTGGGATCCATGTTTTAAGATGTTATAGAAACAGCAAAAGGTTCTAACAGTCAGAAAGAGCCACGTGATAAAGTTTAAATGGGATGGAAGTGGGGTTGTGAGTTGGGAGATACAGAACCTGTGTAGAGCTGTGTTGCTCACCCAGTGAGACTACATGGAACTAATCTTTTAATGTTGTTTTCAATTTTTAAAAAAAATGGCTGACTTTGGTTTGGTTTGACTAATGGGTCTAAATGAGTGTTTTGTAACAGATCAGTGTAACAAATTGCATATGCAATGTGCACCTTAGAGGGTTGTAGTGTTGTGTTAAAATCGTGCTGTAGAAGGAACATTAAAAACAACCATTACAATGGCGTTCTTTGCCAATTTGCTGTTAATGCCCTAAAAGAATGTGAAACGTGTTTTTTTCCTACAGATGCCTTGATTCTTATATATGTTAGTCTCTTCATTTTATGAAAACTCATGTAATGGATTTTAAAACTTTATTGAAAAAGGGTTCCTAATTACAACTGTGCAGGCACACCCCTACGAATGCATCTATGTTGTTTTTTTAATTATTTTTCTGCCTCCTCACTAGTAGTGAATGACACTTGATGTCTAACAAACAGAGCCTCATGCCATCTTATATGCTCCCTTTCCTCTGCAGATAATGAGGCTCCTCAGACAATGTTTCATCCTCTGTGGAATGACAAGAATGTGAGTTTAGCAAGAAGCCAGCTGGAGTCACTAACACACAGACAAGAGAAGAAGAAGAATACAAGTCCTGAAGAGGGACATCACCCGGTCTAGCCAGCTAGGTGATTTACCAATAAGATGGTGAAGTTCTCCAGTACGCTGTTCATCATATATTTCTCTGGCAGATGTTTTAGCTTGTGGATGAAGTTGATCATGTATTCGCACATGGGAGACCGGCTTATCCTGTAGACAAAGCGTCCATTCTCAAACCGTGCGTATTCAGTCTGAAAAAATGAGACAAGTGTTTAAAGGGTCAAAAGCAGTTACGTGGATGTATAGATGCAATCTGAATTTCAAATATTGTTTTGATCTCCTACAATAAAAAAAGAAAAGAAAATAGTCCTCACCTCAACTTTCTCGACCACCTGCTTACCGAAGGAGCACACTTTTGTTGAACACGTAATGGTCATGTTCTCTGAACTCTCATACTGACTGGTGACCCCATAGAAAGATCCAGTATCATCTTGAATGTTGCAGTTCAAATCAGCCTGATGGGGGGGGGGGGGGGGGGGGGTTCAACTTTTCCTGGCTCAACCCACCTTTTTTTCCTTTGTCGTAAAACCCCAACCTCTGTCCCCTTCATTTTCTTTTTAAACCTTCCACAATCC
>JBAMHX010000001.1:16084100-16094345 GCA_037177515.1 Pseudomugil tenellus
TCATCATGAAAACCATGACACTCGCTAAATCCTCATTTAAATAGGCGTGTCTCCAACACTTTGCACCCGCTGTCATTAACGTGAGCAATCTTAGATCACATACTGATCACGGTCCTGCCTCACATGCTAAATTCTAGATGCCACACGCTAATTAGTACACGCAAAATAAGATCTTAGTAAATTTGGCCCTTAGTCTTAGAAATTAGAAAAAAGTTTTGGTGGAGAGGTTTTAATTTTCAGGTTTTAGAATACATTAAAAATAAAATGTAATAAATTATAATGGGTTTAATCAGGTTAAAGTAGACATTTTAAAAAAAAACCAAATGCTTCCACACTTGTTTAAATTGTAAATATATGATTGTGTTTTTAAATCAGATAAAATCTTACTTGAAATGGCTGTTGTGACTGCTGGCTGGATGGGGTAGGGCTGCTGGGCGAACGGCTTAATACTAAATAGAAAAAGAAAGATTAGAATAAAAAAATCCATGGTTACAAAACTGTATTGCCACAGATGGAAGAATTTGCCCCTCTAACAATAAAGTATGGCACTCACTCCTGTGAGGATCCCGGCTGACCAGTCGATATCATACCCTGCCACAACTGGAGAATTACAAACATAAATACACAACAAAGAACACACAACAAAGAACACACAACAAGGAACGTCCAGCTGTTAGCAACAAGACCAAAATGGCTCTCGGGTTCACTGGGTCTACTTATCTTTACCACCACTTCTTTTGATCATGTGATTATCAGATGGGGGCATTTGAACAAAGCTGTGGTGTGAAATGTGATTTTGTGCAGGTTTGGCTGTGGTTGGTCTTACTGCTACCCTGGGTAAAGATAGACAAAAATGAATCAATAATGGGGTGCCTGCGAGACTCTTACCCCTGCTCCAGGGAAGGCCGGGCGAGGGATGCCTGGCAGACCGAGCTTGTTGTGAATAGCCGTGGCAGAGACGATCTGTGCCGAGGACATGGAGGCCATGCTCTGTAGGGCTTTGTCCTTCACCGCTTGGTCCTTTAACAGCAGTCACAAAAGGCTTAGCGCTCACACAGTGGAGAGATGGGGAAGGGGGGCCATGTGGCAGAGGTAGCAACAACCAAGCTCTAAACACCAAACTAGAAGCACCACTGACCTCTCTCACAACAGTAAACAGTAAGCAGGTTAAAAGAGGCTGCATCATTGTGATGTTAAAGGGAGAACTCTTTTTCAAAGGTATGTGATAAGCAATTACTTATGAATTCCAATATACTGTGGCTAGCAGTGGTATGCCCTGAAATGAAAGTTTACTTGTTGACTAATCTTCTGCAAAAAACAAGAAAGAAAAGAAAATTAAACTGTCTTTCAGAAACGCTTTTCTCAAGGCTGTATTTGTCTGCATGTCAAAACTAATCACATCTAAACATCCAAAAGAATGTCTCAAATTAAACTGAAGGATACCAATCCCACTTTGTTAAGTGTCTTTCTCAATTCCAGTCATCTCCTTTTGTTTAAGCTTTTGAGAGAAGGATTGTAAATGATCTGGAAATATCTTGTATTTGTTTTTTTTTATCTTTAAAGGTCTTGGTGAACATGCTGATAAAGTTCAGAAACATGAACATTAATGAAAAAGCCTGAAGTATTACATTCCACATCATATTTCTCCCTTTTAGACAAAATGGATGTTGTTAAAAGCCATAAATATAGTTTATAAATACAGCACGCCATGCAGACTCACTAGTGGCAGCAGCTACAGTTAAACATGCTGGCAGTGGATGTTGCTGAAGCGGAGTCAAGCTACAGAGTGCACGTAGGTGATGACACATCACATCGGCTGGAGCACAAATACAAAAGCAGCAGTGGAAGATGAAACAAACCCCAATTAAAGCAGAAAAATATCAAAAACAGAAAATAAATACTTACCATACTTGTAACCTGAACACAAACAAAAAGGATTTAATCATACATTTGCAGTTCAATTTGGGAATTCAGGTCTATGTTATGCATTAAAAACAATGTTACAAAACACCATCCACTTCAACTTGGGTATATATGTTTGTCTTAACAAGGTGCCGCATGGAAGATATGTGATAAATAATTGATAAGAAAAAAGATAATGCATTTTTAATTTTAAAATGATCCCCAATCCCGGTAACAAAAATCTTTCTCTATAATTCTGTCTGTTTTGTCGTAAGTGATGAACTACTGATCAAACTGTTAAGTAATGATGGCAATTTTACAAAAATGCTACAGAAAAGACCAGAAGCAGCAGGTTCTGCTGCAGCCCAAAATAATGGGGACACTTGTATTTCTCTTTGCCACTGAACTCTAATTTGCTTTAAATGAGAAAAGACAGGGATTCATACAAAAGCTGTCTGTTTTTCCTCAGACAGCCGCCTGTGCCCCTGAAAGACCAGGCATTCATGTGGCTAGCTGCTTGTCTGACTCAGTCTTTCAGCACACACACCCACACAAGCACACACACTGATTAATGAGGGGTCATTAATTCGTGTTGAATACTGGGAGAGGAGCAAAGTGTGAAAGTCAAAATGTGTAGTCTCCTCCCCAAGAGAAGACAAAAATGACAGAGGGCCGAAGTGTCCTTTGATCCAAAAATACAGGTCAGTCATATTCAAGATGACTTCTTTCACAATGCCCCTCTCCCATTTTAATCTGACATTCTGAAAAGCTTTCCACAGTGATTTTAACAGATTTCACTATTTCTGAAATGACCACATCTGAATTGGAAGGAAGGAAAGTGACTGACAACCATGGCATTGTGAGAACCAAGAGTTATCAACAGATTGTGGGATGGGGGTAGGGGGTGGGAGGGGGGAAGGAACAAGAGAGCAAAGAGGGCATTTCTGAAACAGCCAGCTTCACGGCCATTCTCCACTCTGAATGCGCACCACTGAGCCTTTTGACAGCCGGGAAAAGTTGGGTTACATTGTCAAAGGAAGTAGAGGTGTAATCTCCTCTTCACTTTTTTTGTTAAACACAAACACCCCCCCCCCCCCCCCATTACCATGCCCCTCTTTTTTTATGAAGTCTGCTTGGTAAAAGATGTAGGCAGACAGTTTTCAAAAGCATCAGTTCTCAGCCACTCACCAACAGCCAATGCCAGCATGCTTCGCAACATGTATGCGCCACATGTGCACACATATACTAAAACTACACAAATTCATAGTAAAAATCTGGGCCTGAACAGTACACAAATACACTGGCAAGTACTATGTACAGTATGCTTGCTTAACAGTACGTCTGTCTGTAAGAAGCCCTTCTTTCTTCTAATACTGTAAAAGTTTTAATAATCAGCTATGCAACATTAAAGCCCCTTTCAGACTTGCTCTGTTACCCGGACATTACGCAGACATTGACTTTTCATCCCTCATCTCTGAAAGGTACAGTCCGGACAGTCAGCGATCCAAAAAGGTCTGGACGTGCGGCAGGGATACGCAGGAGGTGGCTGTATACAGCCCATCGACAAGTTGTTCAACAAATTTAATTAAATCTAAAAAGATTTCAGGGAATAGAAAAGCCAGTTGTGATGCAGGGACAACAAGTGACACAAAAGAAATCCAGGTGAACAGAACTAAACAACGGGCGCCATGAATTCTGTCGCGGTTGAGTTAAACCTCCTGTCCATGGTGGGCGATACGTGCAGAAAGCTCAAAACCGACAACACTGAATCTGGTAAGTGTTGCTTTCCTCTAATGTTACTCATATGTGACGTGGTAGATGGTGGTGTTTGTCTAAATTTTGTTTATAAAATTTTGTTTAAAATGTTTTGTTGTTGTCACTGTCGCACAATGATACATCATATCCGGTTTCCAGGATGACAGTCTTAGACATTTACCGTCTATGTCTGAACGCAAGTTACCGCATCAAGTCCGGGTAATGGAGTTGCATGTCTGAATAGGGATGTCTGGGTAAAGTGCAGGTGGTTAATATCCGGACATTACCCGGTTACTATGTCTGAAAAGGGCTTAAGATTACAACAACTAATTTATTTAGATTTTGCTCTTCAAATTTAATCAAGAATTTATAGCAAAATTGTTTTTATGGTTCTGTGTTTCTCAGAGATTGTTATCCCTCTTCTGCCAAAATCCATTTTCATTCTGGTTTACTTCAGGTGACGTTAGCAACCTTTTCAGTCTGTTGCATATTTTGTCCATACTTATATAGTTTTTTAAGTTATCAATAATCTTAAAAATCCAGTACAAGACAAACTCTTACATAACTATAAATTATGTTTCGTATTCTTATCTACTGTCAAAGCAATCGCTTATAAGAAAAAAGAGCAAACACAGAGATGAAACCAGGCAGACAGGCAAGCAACAGCATTTCTAGGTGAAAGATGACAGAGCACAGCTGAAGGTGGGGGTCGGGTTAGAGAAACTTGGGGAGGTTAGAGCCAGTTAAGTGTTGGGGTTAGCAGGAATCATAGCACCAGACATTTACTCTGTCACTGCAGGAAACAGGAAGTCAAGAAGCAAAGCAACCAACAAGCCCAAAAGCAGAAAAGCGCATACCTTTAGCTTGGAATGAAACTCACGAGATTTTCTTCTGGCAAGAACCTGAATGTGACTAGACACCTGCGGGGTAGGGGAGGGGAGGAAAACAAAGGAAGAGCCTGTAACCATGGCAATGAAAAGCCCCCTGCAACTGGGCAAAGCCAGACGTACCTTAATGGCAGCTTGGATTTCTCGAACTTTCTTTCTTGCTAAGACCTGTATGTGACTAGACACCTCCATTAAAAAAGAGAAAAGGGAAAATAAAAAAAACAAGAAAAACAAAAAAAAAGGTACAAACTAGATCACACATTTTTTCTTTTTGTTGCCTAAAGAGACTTCAAGGAGATAAGGTGCATAACTGAAGCATCTCCAGATCACACATCAAGCTAGCAGCCAATAAAGCATTATGCTCTGTGTTGTCGTCACTTAAGTGAACTGATTAAGGAGGATGCAGGCCCCTTTAACACACATTAAGAGCACACAGATGTGATCTGCTGTGTGCTGAATGAAAATTGGCTGGTCTAGTACTCTTGTGGGAGATGAGCGAGGTATTTCGCTGGCCAAGTCTACCTTTGTTCCTCATGCAATTCAAAATTATCTTATACTCTTAAACAAAACAAGTAGCAGTCTGGGTGAAAAGTAATGCATGCTGATGGAGGCTGTGATGAACGGAAATACCCTCTGTTCATTTAAATAAAAACAAAATGAGTTGTCCAGCAGGCTTGATTTGATTTCACAGAAACGCATCATTTGGAGCATCTGCAGCTAAATATTTACTTAATAAGCATGATCATAATTCAAAAATGTCCTGTGGGATTTGTTTGCAGCCCTGTGGTGAATTGACAACCTGTCCAGGATGTATACCCTGCCTTTCCCCTGTCACAACTGGAGGAGGCTCCAGAACCCTCTTGACCCTGAACAGGAGTAGGCAGGTACTGAAAATGGATATAAGAAGGAATAGTTTGGCTCTTGAACTAGACCTAAAAATATGGGGTTTATTTCCATTTGAAAAACTCATTTAAGATTAAACAGAAAAAAAAAACAAGGAGCTTGAATGGATGAATTCAAGATCAGAACTACCTTCAACATATTTCTTATAGTACAAATACATTTAAAAAAAAGAAGACTTGCACCGCACTGTTACTGTATATGACTTTCAAACTAACAACAAGAACAGATGTGTTTCATAGCTGTGGGTAAACAACTCTGTCTGAGTCTGAATCTGTGTTGAAGAGTCCCAGAGAGACAAACCATACGCCTTTCCGGTCCAGACTAATCAATTCACACACAGTGATCGAATGTCACTGCAGACACTAGCTTGTTTATCACTGTCCTTCAAGACGGTGGTCATAGAGGGAATTTCCTGTTTCAAGGGAAGATCAGTGAACTGAAACACCATCCGGTACTCAGAAGAGACTCATTGCAATAGTCATTTCATTTTGGCAACAAGGCTTTGCAAATGACAGTCATTCTCTTAAAAGCAACCTGTACCTTTTAGGAAACATAAAGCTCTAATAGAATTATTATGTACAAGCTTTTATAACTAGAGTCATATGTGGACTAAAGTGCAACAATGACTAATGAATTTAGGAATCCCATAGCTGAGGGGCATCTGCTCATGCAATACAGCAGCAGTAGTAGATTCAAATCCCCTCCAGATCCAATCTTCATCTTTTCCTGCATCTTGCTTTGTTTCTTTTTTTCCCCCACAGACACAAAAACAAGTCTGCAGGCACTAGGACCAGACGGCCTTGACCCTCTTCTCTTGTCTTACCTGCTTTCGAGTCCTTGTCTTCCCAGTCCGAAGCTTGATGTATCTGGCTATTAACTCATTTCGACCTGTAGAAACATGAAAAATTTGCTTACGTTTTTAAAATGTAAAAAAATAAAATGCCAACACAAAAAAGACTTTATCTAAATGAATACATAGTTATTAGGTTTATTATTATAAACCTTATTTATTATTATGAATGTAGAAAATACACACATCTGCTCCATATTCCATATTATTATTACAAAAACAAAATATCCAGCATGCATATTTTAATAGAAACCTTTTTACCAAGACAGAAAAAACCATAAGATCTCTGTATAAAGGCAGATTTGTGTCATATAATTAAATTTTGTTTTCTTTTCTAACACAGTGCTCAGCTGCCCACACAATAATACACAACATTACGGTGAAAACAGCAGCTGGACTTTAAGGTTTTGTGAAAGCAGCTGCACATAACAGGTTTCAGATCACAGTGCATTTGTCTCATTCTGTCCGAAAAGGCCATTACTCTGAACACTTGCCGAAGCACCGTTGATCACCCAAAACCCAAAAACATCGAACACACTGAAAGAAAGGATCATTCTTTAATATTTCTTTCACTGTGGGGAATTTTACAAATGCCTATGATTTCATCACTTCCTTCCCAAATTTGTCGTAAAAGACACTTATTTAATGTTCAATCTTTCATAATTATGTAATAAAAATAGTATATTGTGTCAATAAATAACATTACACTAAAAACAGAAACTGTGACTTGGTCACTGGAATACTGGCTATTACATTTAGCTGAATTAATATAGGTTACTGTAAAAAATACATAATGGCTTTTGTTAGTTATATATTTATTAGTACGTGCAGATCAAGAGATTTGGATACCTCTTAGTAAATATTATCCAGTCTTACTGTGTTACACTGTGTAGAATTAACGTGAAAATCTCAGCAGCAGCACGGCCTTTAAATTAATCTAATTCAACCCTGTCTCTTCAAAAGCAAAAACGTTTTGAAAGGAAACAGACCTAGCTTTTAATACTATTTTAGCAAATAATGCCAACTGATGAATATATCGGGTCTGAAACAGTGCAGCTCGGAGTAAATTATAATTAAAGCATAGCTTTGTAGTAATTTGCAATTAACAATGGCCCCAAAAATTCTTCTGCCCTCAAATCTGCTCTAATTGCTGTAGCAATGAACATGACCCTGTTTAGCCCTTTCATATGGTAATAACATGCCGGCAACCAAAACTATTACACAAATTATGGGTAGGGAACCTCTCTAATTATGTGTCCAGCTGTAACAAACTAATCCCATGGAGCCCTCTGTGAAATTAACCAAACCCTTGTTATAATGAAACATTTTCTGCCTTTACTTAATTATCAATTAAAAACCTTCCTGTTGTTATGACACAATAGGACCACAAAGTACTACATGTGTGTGCTAATAAGCCACATCTTAGCCAAGCAGAGGGAAAGGTATTTTCTATCAATGGCAACATATCAGGGATTACAAAAAGACAGACGACAAGTGCTCAAAGGAGACACTAACATTGAAGACACATCAGATATATCTGGTGTCTGGAGAACAAACTGACTTCTTTAAAAGGACACAAAGAAGTAAGGTTGAGGCTTCATTCTGAAGACAAATAATGCTAAGGCGAAATACATGAAATACATAGCTGGTCTGGGTATAGTAGCATCGATACCCAAGCTATTCTTATCAGTTATCTTCTGAATGAATTCCATGTTTGATTGAAAAACATTAAACTTTATTTTAAAAAGCATCAAACAAGTTAACAAAAAATAAATTAAACAAAAACTTCAATAAACATAAAATCAGTTTTAATGTCTTGTTTTATTTTACCAACTTTTTAAAGCTCAGTGAAAGAATGTCATAATCTCCAACCAGTAAATTAATCTGCCTTACTACGAAGCCTGCAATTGTCTTTGTGTGTGATGCAGCTTCTCCATATCATTTAAGTTTTTTAACATGTTTGGATAATCAAAAGATTTCATTTGTTGGAAAAATAGCAAAAAGAAAAAGAAAAAATATTAAAGCAAGATAGGGAAAAATGAGTTATTTTATCAAAGCTCTTCACAGTTCCATGATCATAACCTGTACAGGCTTCATTCACATGAAAAATACCTAAAACAATCGTTTCTCTGCACATCTTTACATGCAGCAGAGAATAAGGGTGGACTTTCACTACAAGATGTAATTTGTCTGCCGACACCGAAGCTTTACTCACCCAGAGCATTTAGGCAGTGACAATCTCACTGAACATAGTCACGTGTTTCTGCACTTTAAATAAACAACATCTGGGGATTACAATTCCAGCATGCCTGTCCAGGGCGCCCACAGTGTAAACTTTACCAGATGCAGCAGGGACCGGCACCATTTTCAATAATTCACACACTGGAAACACAACATGACAATACAGGCATTCATGCAAACTCCCGATTCCTAGATCAAAGCGCACAAATGGCCAGCTGAAAGCTTGCTTACTGTTGAATAATTCATTCTTTTCACCAGGCTGGAAAAAAGGCACAGTGGGTCCTGACTAGTTTGTCTCCTCTTTCATATATTTTTTTTCCTTTCGTTTCTCTATTTCCTCCTTGCTAAAAAACAGAATTTGAAAAAAAAAGAAGATAAAGGGACAGATAGAGATGGAAAATAGAGATAGATTGAAAGAAGGAAATAAAGAAATTGACCATCTACATTAAACATAAAAATGTTTCAGACGTATGTTTTTCACACCTGAAATCCCTGTAATACTAAATAATCTAGAAACAAAAACATTTTTTTGTGGTAAATACAAAGCTGTTCAGTATTTATCATATGGATGTTATTTTTGAACAAAACTACTTTTTTTTAGCTCAAGTCTTCTTCTGTTCATTCTCTTTGCAGTGACATCATGCAGGCCAAAGAAAACTTTTGCATTTATTATAAAATCTCCAGGCAGTAAAAACTCCATCTCGATGCTGATGCAGCAGCACTGGTATCATTTATTCTGCCAAGGTACATTTCTAAATACCCAATAATGCAGTCATTCAATGTCAGAAAACACAGTACTTTATTATCTAAAACCTTCAAAGTGGTTAAAGGTTAATTATATCATACAAAATTAAACAATGTGTTGTTCTAAAACCCAAAATTCAGAGTTTTGTCACCTAAATCTTGCCTTATGTAATGCATTTAATAATCATTCCATTATGTGTATTGGTTTCTGGTATTAACCTGTTTAAACCAAGTATCTGAAAAGCAAAACATGTTGCAGTAAATTACTAGAAAACATTACAATAAATCTTGATGTCAATTGAAGTAGTGATGTATTATATTTGTTTATATTTACTATTCTTTAATGGTTGCAAACAAATTTTCTGAGAATTTAGTCCTGGTAGCCAATACTGAAAAATGCTGATAAAATGAACCCTTTATGTTCCTGTTGATCAGAGTAGTGGGAAAAAAACAAAATATTTATGGTGCTAACCTTGAATAGAGCTGTTCACCATATGGAGGACATTTCCACCTGGTTAGTGGGAATTTTCTCTCTGCATCCGTAATTCTAAAGCAAGAAATACTGCTCAACTTTCTCCAGATGCTCCTCAAGTGGCCAGTTCTTTCAGTCAGAAATCCAATTGGTCTTCTAACATTCTGTAAATGTGGTAGATGCATTGCGCTACTGTCTGCTGACACAACCCAAAGTTGTTTTCAGGAGTCGCTTTCATGACTCATCCTGTGACATCAAATTCTGGCTAATAGTAGCCTGCAAGTGTACATGTCACATTTTCAGTTCTCATTCAGAATCGCAACAGAGTAAAGGCCTCTACACACCAAACGCGGCAAGCGGCGGCGGTGGGTGGCAAACCCATTCATTGTGTATGTGCTACCGCCGCGCAAGCGATGTTGTGCTGGGCTTTTAGTAGATGCTAGTGGAACAAGGTCGATGGATGTTACCAAACCACCCACACCCCAGAAAGA
>JBAMHX010000001.1:16103347-16128048 GCA_037177515.1 Pseudomugil tenellus
ATTATATTATATTATATTATATTATATTATATTATATTATATTATATTATATTATATTATATTATATTATATTATAGACCAGATAAAGACCATCATATTTGGCTTCTCTTCTTACCGCAATTGCCAGACAAATAAATGCAAAATTAAAAATGTTGACTTGGGAAACAAAGCTGAGTTGACATGAGTTTTCAGGACTCCAAAGTGACTTAGTATGAAAGCTTGTGGCAAACTCCATCTTATTTTCAGTGTATTTGAAACTTAAAATGACCTCTTCTTTATCGGGTCATACCTGCAACAATGTTATTCACACTTTCAACAGTTACTCCTTTTAAGAAGGACATACAGTAACATAATTGGACTTTTTTCACCATGCGTGTGAATGCACAATAGTCTTACATTGACAATGGCAGGGGAACAAATGAGGGATTATTATGGAGGTGCGTGATGCCTCTCCTGCAATGAAGTTCCTCACACTCTATTCTGAGTGAATGCAGGTGACTCGGGGAGCCTGAGCTGATCCCAGAATTCCTCATTATCTGCCCAGCAGGGAGGAACAGGCCTGCTACCTCTGTTTCAGAGCATGCTCGGACCGATCAGACAAGCCCCAGAGGAGCACAGCACTGGGCCATCGGGGGCAAGCCAGGTTTGCTCATTATATCTAACTCATCCTTGGCATCTCTGCAAACCAAGTGCCACTTAGTTCCCACAGGAGGGGTCTGAGCTGGACACTGATGAGATGGCAGAGCAAACAGCAGAATGGTAATAGGAAAACCTTTATATCAAAAGATATATCTTTTATACAAAGGTTTTCTTATTACGGGAGCATATTCTGTAATAGTTCTCCCACAAAACATAACACTGCTGGTTTTCTGTTGCCTGTTCACCATTTTTACAATGAGTATTTAAAAAGATCTCCCTGATTATTGTGTCGCTATGGGTTATCTGATAAAATGAAAACTGAATAAAATAGGAGGCATAGCAAGCATTAACTAAAAAGTTGATTCTTATGTTTCTATCAAAACCATGATAAAGTTATTAATAGGAAAGCAATGTTTACAACTGTTGGTCTCACTTCCACATATTTGTTTATCAGTAGACAACAGACATACGTTCTATTGTTTTGTTTTTTTTCCCTCAACCATAACAGAGAGAAATTCACCAATGTCATCTAGCTTGCAGGGTAGTGCAAATACTTAACTCAATGAATAAACATACAATTTGAGTGAAGCGTGTTGTTTCACTTATCAGCTCTATTTCTAGGATAAATGAATGCAGCCTTGCACAGCAGGTGAATTATGCCGAGGAGTCTTAGACATTGGCTGACGGCTAGTACCCTCTATTTTATTTTATTTTTTTAAACTTCTGGGGCTATGGCATATGCTGCCAGTACACTTTCTTTCAATGTACTATCTTCCACTCCAGCCACAATTACCCTCAGATATTGGGCACATGTCCAGCTAGCGCTGGTCTCAGCACATCTGAAACTCTTCAGGTAAACACTACAATAGTCTAAGAAGCTGAAATTAGAAATTGTTTTGTACTCCAACACAGTTGCTATAGAGACTGTTGCTAATTAACTGCACTCTACCCCAGGATAACACAGGGCTTAAAGGCACTCAGGGCAGCTTCTCTTGTGATGAGCTCTGTGTATGGAACTGTACGCCATCCCCAGAGTCTCTCAACTACAAAATACCTGTCACTTGTTGCCAGCTTACACCTCAGATGCCAGGAGAGGTGTGTGTCCGTATGTGTGTGCAATGTTAAAGACAGCGAGAGAGAGAAGGGGGGGCTCTATGAACTTGATTACCAGGGCCACATCAGCTTCACAATGGTTATAAAACAAAGCATCCTTTTCCCATTTGACACAGCTATATACCTGCTTAGACATTACAATAATCTCTGATGACATCCAAATAATGGTACTATTAGCAAGGAGCACAATACACAGCAAAATCTGAACCAATCCTCCCAGAGGTCTCATTCAAGTGGGATTTAGAAAGCAAAGATGTTGGAGGCAACGCCTGAGGACCCCAAGATCAGCAGCCATCCCAGAGAACAAATCCCAGCCACATGACTGCTCATCGGCCCAGAAGATCACAGAGGAATACCCTGCCAGAGCCCCCACAGCCATGAGGCACAGACCTCAACAAGGCAAGTTCAGCACCTTCTGACCTCTCCGGGTATCGGGCCACCCAGACAGAGCATTTTATACACACATGCACTAAAGCGTAATGTTTAAAAGGGTTGTGCTTTCAATTCTTTTACAGATTTTTTTTTCAAATGACATTTGCAAAAAAATGCAGAGTAATAATTTAAAATTTTACTTGGTAACGTGCTGATGACTTCACAAAAAAAAAGACTCGTAAAAAAGCTCTCTTAAGAATGTGTTAGTTTTAAAGATTTTGCTGCATTGTTTTTCATCACCTTTCTCCCCTTTTTTTCGAATGATTTAGCTCAGTCCCTCCTTCCACCTTTAGACTTTCAATTTACCCATTTAAAAAATATTTTTACAGCTTGAAATGACTGAATAAAAACAACTTGTGAAGGCAGAGTCAAACTTTATGTTCTTTACCATCTTTGACAATTTAAGAGGGTAGATGAGGTGACGGGATTACTTAAGATCAGTCCAGTCTATTAGAAGCTAAATACTGAAAGTGACACATCTACAGGTAAAACTATTTAATAGCCATAGTGATGATCAGAATAGTTGTCATTGTTCAACATTTATTAATTTTTTTTTACACTTTTCATGACCTGTTTTTTCTGCTTTTTCATGTTAAATGTATTATACTTTACATCCAGTAGGGTTTAGTACATTTTTGATAAAAAGAGTAACGTTGTGTCAAGTGATTCCAAACACATCTGAATTTTATGATCTGACTTCATGTAGCTTACAATTAACGGTATGTGAATATGACAAAGCAAACTGTTTTACTTCCACTCACCCCTAGTGTATCCTGAAATCACCTGACAGTTCCTAGGTTTATCCAATAAGATGACATCTAGTAAGTCTGCCTTTAGGAAATATACTAAAATTTAAAACAAATCTGCAACATTCATTCATTCATTTTCTAAACCCCTATTTCTTTTCAGGGTAGCAGGGAAGCTGAAGCCTATGTCGGCAATTACTAGGCAGGGTACATCGTGGACAGGTTGCCAGTACATCCAAGGACACGCCTGGAACGGTTGCTCATTGATATGTCAAAGGAATGAACAAGACAATGCAAAATAAAAACAGAGTGTGACTCCAGATGTGCAAGATTCATAACAAAGAATTTGTGATATTTTTAAGTAGCAACTGGATTTCATTTGGTGAGGTTTGCAGCCTTCTTTCCTTTTTGTTTGCAGTCATGTGCATCAGGATATCTGTTGCTAAATAACAATGTTTTCCAGTTTGCACCTGTAAATGTGCATGATTGCTATTTAACAATCCATTACCATTGTTTTTATATGATGCTGTATTCTTAAAATAAACTGCCAGTGTTCGTTTTTTAATGCCTTTAAGACTATATGATCGTACTTATATGCTGTTTTAGAAAGTTTATATATCATGATGTGAATGGCACTAAAAAGAAGAGGAAGCATTTAGCACCGATCCAACCTAACTGTGTTCACTAAATACTGATGTTAAGATTACTGTCCTCAGCAATAACGACAAGGCTATTAAATTGATTTTGTTTTCAAGTTTTGTGGCATCTTTTCTTTATAAAACACCAATTTAAGTGAAATAATTTTCTTTATAGTTTCCTTTCCACAGGAATGAGACATGGCCAAAGGTTTATTTTACAAAAGAGCAAATAATAAACGTTACATATCTGAACTGCATGCCATAGTATAAAAAATAGCTGAATTGGAAATAAAAATGTTTAAGTAAGAGAAATTAGCAGTCTTAGCATTATTTATGTGTAACTTTAGAGAAGAGGAAAAAGTGGCGTTTTTTTTAATTCACGGCAGAGGTTCAGCTTCTCAAACAGCTGTGCTCTGTATGGGAACAGAGAAATTGGAGGAACAGACAGTGGGGGGAGGATGCTCCAGTCTGAGCTTACATCTTTGTAGTTGTAACTGTGAGGTTTCAAAGCAACTCTGAAAATTTTCATTTTTCTTGGCCGAAGGGGTCACATGACAGCTGCAAGCGAATACACTGAGGGGCTTGCTACTTTCACTTCACAGTGACAGGCTGTGAGACAGTCCAACAACAGAAAGAAAATATTCCCTCTTTCCATGACATCACCCAGCCAGGAATTGGGGGGGAAGAACAGCTGGTGACCACTGCAGTGCCATCTGCTACTGACTAATAGTTTGTGCTACTTTACTAAAAACAGCTTTTCTGTAAACCAATATGACTACTCTATGGTCAACAGTGCAGTTTTATAGTCATGCATTGCTCAATGCAACTTTGTATTGCATGTTTTCACGTTTCACAGAAGGGTTTAATTTTTGTTTTATTATAAAATATTGTTAGTGACTTACTATTAGATATTAAGCTGTCCTCTGCAGGAAGTCTAGACACAATTGTTCTTAAGAACAAATGTGCACTCGATGTGTTATGTTTCTTTGACAAGTACAACAACTTCCAGGTAACGAACAAACTAACTACAACTGTTTGCAAAGATATGCCAGATGAATGTGAGGAATGCTGTGAATTAAGAGCTTCAGTGGTGCTGCTCGACATTTTTGTCACTTATTTTGTCCCCTTTTGTGAAACTATTTCTGTATGCTTTTGGTCTTTATGCTAAGCTAATCAAGATCTGGCTAACGTTTTAAAAGCAGGCCATTTATAACAATCCTCAAACAAGACTCTCCCCTAAAGCTTCCTTTTCACACAATTGATTTAAAATAAAAAAATATTTTAAAAAAACAACTAAGCAGAAACTTACTAACGCTATACACACACACACACACATCTGTACTTACCATACATCTTTCCCTCATCAGAAAGGATGATCTTCCTTCGGCCACATGGAGGATAGATGGCCAGAGCCTCTTGGAAGCTCTGCTCTATGTCAGGGCTCCACACTCCTTCAGCGTCATTGTCTACAGGCTTGTCTGCCGAGTCGCTCATCCTCTCCATGTCCTCGGCAGGACTCTCACTGCCGCTCCAGCTGCTGGGATCAATCTTTGCGGTTGGGCTCTCCAAGCTGAAGCCTGGAGCAGACTAGGAAAAGACCTGAAATGTCCACACAAACATAAACACAATCATGACTACCGCAGTAGAACAGCACACATTTGTACAAATTGTCATGTGGGGACAAAATATGAAGGAGCCACAGCCAAACAATCTTGACTTGACAGAGAATGTTAGGACCTTGATGTATAATAGATACAAACAATGGTATGTCTTAAACTAAATCCTCATTATAGCCAATTCAAATTATCACAAAAAAAAGGTGACAACAAAACATCTTCAGAGATAAGATAAAAAAAAGTATGATGGAAAAGAAAGAGTGCTTCTAGCTGATTGTTTCCAGGGGTAATGGATAACTGGTGACGTTGAAGCTGACATCTGTTTTCCCTTCAGTGACAGAAAAAAAAGAAGGAAATATTTGAATCAGTACAAAGTTATTCATAAAAATCCTTCCAAATATCTAATAGAAAAAAAACTGTTGTGTGGAAAAACTGCAGCAGAATAAATAAAGTGCATACTATGAGATATATCACCCACAATTGTTTTTGTTTTCTATTATTCTCATGCAACCAAAACTCCTACTGTGGGAATTTTTCTAATTTTCTAACTCAAAGCTAAACACAAGAATAATGAATAAAAATCTCACTGTTGTTGTTCCGTCAAATTATTACCCCATTACCTATTATGCTAATTTAAAATATAGTTTATTTACAAGCTATTTACAAAGATTCTTTGCTAAACTAAATCTCTCCACATTTCCCAGACAAATGTTTCCTTCCTGAGCACGACCCTATTCAAGCAGCACAAGCTGTCAGGAAGCAGGAATAGTAGCATATGTTTCTTCCAGCATGTCAGTTCATGAGAGAAAAAAGGGGGGATGGGAGCAAGCTGTTGGGGGGGAAAACTCGCAGAGAGAGCTTTTACTGAATTCCGTTTTTGTGTGCCGTCTGCTGACACTGCAGAACCAACTCACAAACTGATGAGGGAGGGGAAACATTCACATTTCAACCACTAAAAGGCTGTGACTCTTTCTAGAAGAGTGTCTCTCATCCATGCCATATGATATAAATGAACTCATATTAAGATCTATGTTCCATTTTCAGAACATCTAAACGCTGCATTAGGCCTCATAATGTTTGGCCATGAAAGCCACTTTATCCTCCTTACTTATGTAGATTATTACAGTTTTATTGATATCTTATAGTTATCGCAAAAGCCAGCGCATGTTATCTCGTGTGTTGTGGCTCAAAATGTTTGGGAACCGCTGCTACAATGCCCTTCTAGTTGAATCCCCAAGCAACAAGTTAAGCACACATGCAAGTATGTGAGCAATTACGCTCGCAACAGTGCCAGTTGTCTATGCAAGCGCAAGCTTATAAAATAAGTATATATTTGGTCTTATAATTAAGATGATTGTAATTTGACTCTACAATGCATGATGTGTATCTGTATCTACAATTAATATACAACTTAGTAAGGATTTTAAGCACTAATTGTCAATACACATAAAAATTCAGCAGTTTTAAAGAGTTTAGTAAACTGAAAAGGTATTCAGAGTAACCGAAGAACCCAGACATACCCAAGGAGTAGACAGAAACTCAACACAGAGAGTTCAAACCTCCCCCAGCCAAGACCCAAACCCGTGACCTTCATGCTGTGAAGCCAGGATGCTCACCACTACACCACCATGCAGCCCAAAATTACATATTGCCAAATTGAGACATTTTCATTATTAAATCTGATTGTATTGTCATAAGTTACATCTTTATAAAACATGTTTCATCGGGTAATAATAAAATTGGTTCTTTTATCACATTGATATGTTAAGTAAAAAAAATGTATTTCTGAATAAATTTCAGGAACACAGTATAATTATTCATACTGCTCATTTACAGATCTACCAAAAGTTCACAATGTTGTGAAGCAAGGTCAAATATTTTTGTAGCTTTTGATACATAAAGTATTTTTGACATACAATATCAGAAGGGATGTAGCAGAACAAAGGGGACAAGGGAATTTAGTTTGGAGTATCTATGCCATGTGGTGGATGCAAATCCATAATCCCATTAAATAATTATACTGATATACAATCCTACACACATCGGCCAGAACATCCAAACCAGCAACAGTTTAAGAAACCAACATTGATCACCACATTACAATCCAATGTTCGCCTGGCGAACCTTAAATCCCAGTATTTACATGGCTGTTACTTTGGCACGTTGTTGTAGACTACAAATATCTCTCTATAGCAACGGCACTACCAGACAACAGGACCTACCCCCAACAGGACAATCTGTCCCATGCTGCAAAACTCAGCCCACAATTACAACTAGCTAGCGATACCCTGAGAACAAACTCCACCACAGGACACTCCAACATTCCCCCTAAAACATTAAGAGCTGATGGCCGATGCAGTAATTGTTACTGCTTGCCATTTCATCTGAAAGGTTTAACTGGTGATCTCTTTAATTGCCAATCAATGGTGTTGAATAATTGCTTTTATGAGAAGAATGCAGAAAAGGTGTTAAGAAAACAGGATGGTCTATACACTTAGTCACTATGCTATTGTTTTATCCAATTTTTTCCAGGTCAATTAACACACATGGGTCTTTCCACTATGAATGTGCTTACCTGATAATGTCATCCCGTTATATATCGTAATATCGTTATAGTAACAAGGACGCAAAAATGAAGTTAGCAATGCTTGTCACCAATTCAGGACTTTCATTAGACAAAAGACATCAGTTCTATTTTGATGTGAATTAAAACAATAAAGTCAACCAGTGATGTCAAAATTTAGTTTACAATTTGATTGTCAAGCCAATATAATAATCATATAATATAAATATGTAATATTTATATTATATATAATATGTAATAATATAATAATATGTAATAAGTTGTTTTGCTAAAAAAGGGGGAAAATAAATTAATAATACCGTTTTATGTACTAATTTGTCAGTGACACAAAATATTGATAATAAGCTATGCAATAAATGAAAGCCTTCAAATGGCCCATGTGATTGATAAAAGGCTAATACTGCTTCCAGTAAGACAAAAATTATACTTCTACAAGCAAGTGTCCAGCATGTCCTGCTGGTGAAAAGAAAAGAAACTACGTCAACTGGATGCTTTTGCCGTGCAAAACATGTGCATAACCTAGCAGTTGTCAATAAGCATGGTCTCTCAGTGCTTTAGAATCTGCAGTCTAATTATGTCTGTCAAAAGAAGGTATGAATGTCACCCATAGAAACACTTGTGGCTTAGAAATAATTGCATACTTCTGTCTTTGCAGGGTGTACACCATAGAAATGGGCTTATTTATGAGATGCGGGGAAAAGATGGCACGCACCAAGAGAAATGAATGTGGTAGCTAAGCAGAGTAGTAGGTGTGACATGGAATTATGGGAAATTACACTTACCGTGAGATTACATAAACCACTCACCAAGCTGGAATCCAGCTCCTTAAATTAAGAGGAGCCATTTCAACCATCAGACAGACCAAGGTAATGAAATCGCAGATGAGAGATCTCAAATGTAATTTTCCATGCGGAGTTCTTTTGTGCCGTTATCTCAGAGGGTGCAATAATGATTCTGTGAATGACTTTTGTGGACCCTGTAATGGCCCACAGCAGCTAAGGCCACAATGTGCAAGATTGTAATTACCATGTGATTTCAAAACTCAACATTTTTAACATGTCATAAAGACATATTCAGGCTTTTTCATAATTATAACAGCAATGTTGAAATTATTCCCTTGTCCAAACCATGTAATCAGCTTTGACGTTAACAATAACAGATGTTATTGAAATTCCACTTTCTTCAATTTAAAAACAAATTAATTACCTTGAGAAAGGCATGTTTATGGAATGAAGTCTTTGACAGCAGGGCTATGAGGTCCTTGAGATGCACTTCTGAGGTCACACCAAATAAAAGTAACCATAACTTTTGAGTCAAAATGAATTTAGAGTATTTCAAAATTTAGTTAAGGCATGCAGACCTCATTTAAAAATAATCACAATCTGTTTAACATCTAACTCCAAACTTTAGTTTAAAATAAAATTAAGAAATTCATGAGTATTCATTGATACCAATATAGCTGACTGACTTTCCTTTAGGTTTCATAACTAAATCTAAAAAGAATGAAGAAAAACAGAATGATTAAAAAAAAAAAAATGTCTTGTAAAGGCTAGAAAGCTTACTTATGCTACCACTGTTTCTGGAAAATGCCTAGTATTTATTTCATGTCTCTTTGAACTGGCAGACTTAAGTGCTGTGAATCTGTCTGATATTATCTCTCTCAAATCTGAGGCCAGCATCCAGCAGCCCAGCAACCATCAGGCCACTGTGGGATCAATCTTTGTTTGAGATTGATTTACAGGTTCTGTCAAAGCAACCGCCTCTACCTGCCTACAACAATATATATATATATATATATACACATACACATACAGACATAGATATATTTTACTTATATGTAATCTTGCAGTCAAACATGACATGTAATGAATGCTCAGAGGGTATTTGCCCATCTAAAACTTGCAGTGAATTCCAGTCAGCACACACCCATGTCCATAGTGGTGTGGAGTACGATCGGAACACATAAAGCTCAGGAAATTAAAGCTGTAAATAAAGGTCCGACAGATAAAGGATCTCCTGACAGTTATGAGAGCAGAGCAGGCTGAGGGCTGGCTGCTGGCACATCCAAGACGCGTGCGGATGGCCATGAAAAAAAACAAATCACAGCAATGAGCATGAAGGCCACCATTTGCATTTGCTGCTGCCAATTCACAGACTTTCTTCTCTTTTCTTCTGCTCTTCTAGCCATTGTTTATCTCTTTGTATACCTCTTGTATAATCTATGTCTCCTAGCTTCCATCTTTTCTCTTTCTTTCTTATTTCCTGGAAACTCCTCCACACCACAGTTGACTCATGTGTTAAATAGTGTCCTTAAAATGTGGAAAAAAATGTGAAATTTGACCAAAAAAAAGCCTTCTTAATATAATTTCACACAAATATTTACTAAAATAGATGGTTGAAAATCCAGAAATAAAAACAGATAACACCACTAGGATTTGTTTTGTCCTTGCAGCAACAGGACGAAGTTTTATGTTAAAAGGTTAATTTTTGTTTTCAAATTCATTTAATATAAACAGCAGAAATAAACAATGCAAAGTGAACTATCTAAAAAGGTACACAATTTAAAAAAGATTTATGTAATACAAAAAAATATAAGTAAGCAAGGTCACTATACAGTCATTTCTGCCATCCAAAAAGACTGCAATGGTGACAGCTTAATGCACAACTCAGTGATTCAGACTTTAAAGGTAGATATTATTAAACTTTATATATGTAAGGTTTGTTACACACTGTTAGTGTTTGTTATTACCAAAGAAATTTGTATCTAAAATGACTCCAAACTTGGGAGTGAAACGTTATTTATAATGGTTAGTAAAGAGTAAACTGGTTTTCTACGATTGCAGGCCAACAGAAGGTGTGATGGCAGGTTGCCAAGACGGATCCATGAAGCAGTAAAAACAGGGTCATATACTCTGTAGTAGGAAAGGTTTGGTAAAGACACTACAACTTTGGCCAAATGGCAACAAATGATCTGGCACTATAAAAAGAATTAAAAACTTTGCTACTTTGCTTAACCTGCTATTCTTTTAAAATCTCGTCAGCCGGACAAAATTTTATGAAAACTGTGGCTTATGAGGTATGAAAATTATGAAAAAACCTGCAAATCAATAATAATGCATAAATAAATTCTAATAGTACTACTACCACTACTATTTTCCATTATAGAACATTTTCCCATTGCTGACTACAATCTGACCTAATCATGAACACATGACTTCAACATAGACATTAAATGCCTGAATTTACATCATAAGACAGAAACATGCAACATAGATAATTTTGGGATTGGGGATCAGCTTATCAGAGGGATTTGACGCTTTTTGTTTAAAATAAACTCTCTTCTCTTTTAGCTTTGATATTTAGCTGCACCTTTAGTTTTCCCAACATGAATTTAAAAAAAAAAAAAGAGAGAGAAAATGTTGCTTAAATTTATTTAAACTGCAGCAGCTGCTACATACGCTCTCATCCACCATCATTTACCACAGTGCAGTAGGTTAGTCAGCTGGGTAAGAGATTTTATGGAAAACCAGCTTTTAATTGTAAGAAAACACAAATAGTAATATACAGATGTTTTTTCACCACTTTCTTTAGTATCTCATACAGATTGCATTATTATTATGGAATTAAAATTATACGATACACCTTATATTAAGTTGTACATTTTCTGCCCATTATTCAATTTTAATTGCAATCAAGTTAGGACACTGTGTAAATGTACATAAAAACAGAATACAATGATATCAAAATCTGTCTAAATCTCTAGTGAATACGCTAGAAAGAAAAGATATTTAATGTTGAAACTAATTAACTATACTGTTTATTCTCCGAATATTCACTTATTTATAATTTGGCGCCTACAACATGCTTTTACTGACAATGGAAAAGATGAGAAATGTTCAAAAAACTATTTGGAAAATTTCACAGGTAAATAATTTAATTGGAAACAGGTGGGTGTCATGATTGGGTATAAAAAGGAGCATCCCCAAAAGGCTCAGTTGTTTACAAACAAGAATTTGTGCGAGGTTCACCACTTTGTAAAAACTGTCTGAGCAACTCGTCTAACAGAAACGTTTGTGAATGCTATCATGCTATCATCAGGATGCTATCATTTGCTCATAGAAACACTTCAGAAAACCATTGTCAGTTACCATAGTTAGTTGCTACAAACACATGTCAGCATTCTACCATGCAAAACGAAAGTCATATATTAACACCTGGAAACGCCACTGGTTTCTCTGGAACTGATCTCATCTCAGATGTACTGAGCAAAGGCTGTGTAACATGATGGTAAACATGCCTCCCCATCCCAGCTTCTTTGGCATCACAATTCAAAATGAGTGAATATTTGCAATATATAATTTTTTTTTTTTTTTTAAGTGGAGTGAATATGAGTGTTTTTTTGTCTCTCTACATTGGTCCTGTGACGGACTGATAACCTGTCTAGGGTGTACCCTCCCTCTCACCTGCAAATTGCTGGGATGGATTCCACCTTTCCCTCAATTTGATTAAGTAGTATAAAAATTAATGAATGACATTTTCTGTTTAAATAGCTTGTCTTTGTAGTGTATTTGAACTGATATAGGTTAAAAAGCAAATTGCTGTACAGCAATACCTTGAAATGCTATTTTAATTCCGTTCCGTGACCTTGATCACATCACAATTTTCTCGTATCCCAAAGCAATTTTCCCCATTTATACCAATTTACATTCCATCAATCCATTCCAGCTTGCAAAAAGCGTGTATTATTAATCTTGGAGATCAGACAACTTGAGCTAACAGAAGATGCGCACGGAGATTGAGGGAGGAGTATACACTTGGAGGAGTTAGGAGAAATTTTGTCTCATACGAACACTTTCAATTTGATTCTCTTACTCGCTACTGTAAACTCTTAATGCTACTTTACACCTAGCAAAGCAAGCTACACAAACACTAACCAAGTAAGACCCAAAAAGCTGAGGCGGGGGAAACAACATAGGTTGTTGCTGTGGAACATTGTTTCGGAGGCGTCAGCAGCTCATATGCTTCTATCTCAAAATTGGTTTGTATTTCAAGGTATAAATATTTGGTCAAATTACAGCTCATATCTCAAAAATATGTGCATGTCAGTGTGCTCGTACCTTGAGGTATCACTGTATTCTGTTGGCATCCACAATTTACAGAATGTCCCAACCTCATTGGATTTGGGGTTGTATATTTTGGCTAAACCACATGAGAGATTTTAAAATGTGAAAAATTGCAGTTGTCATGTTAAAATACCCGTAAAACAAAATCCCATTTGGAGTGTGAGTGTCACTGAGTCATTTTTACTGGCATCTCTGAAAGAAGCTATGAAAATCAATGCGAAACTGAATACCATCACCTCAACAGATTGATAAAGCCATTTCCACATAACTCATATGTGAAAATGAGAAAATCACATATGCTATGATAAAATGATAATGCATGAATGTTAATACAACCAACAACACAAGATGCTGAAACTCAAAATGGGCAAGTCTTTGTTGAAAATATACAGTGTGTCTCTGTGTCTATGTGTGTGTACCCATTTAACAGACCCAATGCTGAAAAAGAAAGTTTAGACAACACAGCTCTCCACTGTCCATGATCAGATTCCACATCATCCTACCAGGCACAGCCAGCATGTTAATGTTGGTTGCTTACCCTCCACACTGTCTGTGCCTTGACTGAAACCAGGACACCTTCCGGGCAGAGAGGCCCTCCCTGATCTGACTCAGCCATGATGACAATACAGCGACCATTAATGAAAGGTCTTATGAAAATATAGTAGACGTAGTAGAATATGGTTCCTGTGACAACATTTAAATATGAGCCACAAAGAAAACACAGTTTTCATAAATGACGTGGCCGTGAGCTTTTCCGCCATGGATTTCCTTTCACTAGCGAGTAGTTAAGCCCCAATGTTGCCTCTATGGTCAGCACTGAGAAAGGAAGTCGTTGAAGCCCAGATTTCCTGCTTTCATTGTGGTTAAGAGCTGAAAATGTTTAAAGTGGTTTCAGAAACTGACTCATCAAACGATTCATGGAGTACACGTTGCACTTGTGTATTACCACGAGGCAACTCATTTATGCATTTTCCCCAAAAAAGAAAAGAAGGGAAAGAACATTTCCAAACATCTAAAAACTTATGAGGCACTACAGATTAATAATGAGTGGTTAAGACATAATAGAGTTGAAATGCTGTTTCCACAGCAAATGACTGATGTTGCCATATGGTAAACATTATAAGGCAGTAATATTAAAGTGGTATGACTTCAAAAGAACGACTGAAACATTAGAGCTTTCTTTTAAACCAGAAAGGCTTAATTCAATGGACAGTCAATCCCAGCTATTTCTTGAGCAAAAAAGGTTTATTTAAACACGGCCTTCTATAGGTACACAATAAGTAAGACACAAGGAAGGAGCGAAAAAAAAGGAGTGTTGCTCTAACTAAGGTGGCTGGCAGGGCCAAAGTGCATTCAGTAGCTGGCAGTCATTTTCTGGCTGCAGTACTGGAGCAGATTTACTTAGATGACGTCAGTGGCTTTGAGCCAGCTTTTCTTTTTTGGTGGCACTCTCCGCTGGCCTCGGTGGGCTCTGCTCAAACTGCTGTGCAGCAGTGCATGCTCTAAAATTCCCTTTCTTGAGCGGGGTTTACCTCAGGGCACACACTGTCTGGAAGCCTGCAGGAGCGTCACTCCTCTGCTTGATGTGGCACACGTCACATCTGATCACACCATTAATGAGTGCATCACAATCCACTTAAAACAGATCAGTTTTTTATGGCAAAGAAAATAGTACAGTGTATTATATATACAGTGTATACAGTGTCTTTTTCTGTAGTTAAAGATGCACTTCTAACAAAAAAACTATATATGCATATAACTTACTTTTCTACACCAGTGTTTGGTTTGGGTGTGTTTGTATACAACACACAATGAACTAAAAACTAAGTCCAAAAACTAATAATGGCTGACTTTGTTAACTTTTGAAAGCAAAAATTTTGCAGTTATTTAATTTGACAAAAATTGTATATATTAATATATATATAATATTAAATATTAAACGGCGGAAATAATTAATCATGAAAATTCCCCTATATCGTCAATCTACCTAAATTTGCAGTCAAAACCGGTTATTTGACACATCAAATTGGTCATCCTCTAACTTAAGACTGGAAAGCTGCCAGCAGTATTATCAAGACGGAGGACGAAGTGGTTCAGTTCACCACTGTGACCAAAATCTGCTTGTTTTGCAAAGATATTGCAAAATTCAGATTTTAAATGTTCACACATGTAATAACTTTATAGTTTAACGCAAAACAAGAAAATGTGTTAATTATCGAGACAAATCTCTTCATTAATGCATACATTTTGACAGCCGTAATTCAAATATAAAGACCTATAAGGAATGTGATTTTACACATTTATACTATCAGGAAATTAATAAACAAATCATAATCTTGACAAGATATGCACACACACACAAACACACATGTATGTATGTATGTATGTATGTATATAAATGTATATATATATATACATATATAAATATATATATATATACACATATATAAATATATAAGAGAGAGAGATTACATTAATCAAAGCCATGAAAATATAAGAATAGACAGATTGTCAAAAACCATAAATCTTCATTTATGAACTCTAGTAAATAGAAGTCTGAAAGCAAAAAGTTTTCTTTAGACCCTCAGTAGAATGGAAAATAATATTTTTGTAATCTAATACTTTTTCAAATAATAAGCTATTTGTGAACAAATGCTACCCTGAGAAGATCAATACACCAGTGCTTTCCTAAGAGCCTGGAAGGAAGGTGTTTTCTTAATTAAGTAATTATCAAAAAAGTCAGGGTCTATTTCAAGTCACTGTGAAATTTAGCTAATGATGACTGGTTGAACGTAGAGTTTATTTTCCTTCTTTTGTGTGGAGTCTTGGTTTCATTCAGACTATTAGTGCTGCCTTTATATTCCAGGTAGCTGCAGTGACATCTGGAGAGTATTCCCTTTTATCATAAGTAATTATGCTCCCATTCTGCCATTACTGTATGTAAAGTATCACAAGATTAAACAGATATGTGCAGCCTGTGTGGTTTATGACAAGCTTATGAGAACAGGGGACATCACATACTAGCCTTATGATACAAACAGCAATGTATTTGCAGTTTAAAGACAAAAAAAACAAATGTCTGACCAATCTGCAGCTCTCTTAAGATTAACAGAAGAAAATTAGCTTCATTTGCCTCGAAGAAGTAACACAGTCCACTCTGTGCTGCACAAAAGCACATTATTCTGTCCACACTTCAGCACAGATAGACTACACTCTCTGCAGTCCTGCCCTCTGACCTCTACAAGGCAGAGTGAAGGAAGATAACCTGAACAAAGGGGCAATAAATCCACAGGCATGATCCGATTTTATTTATAGCCACCTACTTCTGTATGATGCAATGTGACCTCTACGGCTCGTCTTTAATAATACATTTCTAATCTTAACATACTGAATAATGTTGACCAGCTGTCATCAGAGGTGCAGATAAAGCTCAATGTGCAATGCTAAGCTGCACACAGACTGAAAACTTAAATGTTTCTGAGGTGAAGTCCCACTAACTCGCATACTCTCAATCAAACAAAAACAACAAGCTATTCCTGTGCAAATGTTATGCAGGCTTTGGTGCAACAGGTCCAATGGTTGCATAACCAGAAAACAAAGCTTTTTTTTTTCTTTTTGGCAAGCGGGTTTAAATTGTGGCATGTCTGAGATCCTGCCTGACAGCAGTCACGCTGTCTTTCAGGAAATAAAAACAAACCATTTCAAATTATTTTAATATTTTATGTTAGTCCACTACAATAAAAATGTCCTATAAGTCACATGAATGCACACTAGCTGTAGCCAGCTGCTTATATTTATTACAAAAAGAGGGGTGATACAATGACCACTGAAAAAAATAAGTAGTAATTTAAAACGTTTATTTAAACATTTACATATTGTTGTTTTTAGTCATTTGCATCAGTTTATCCTGTCAAGCTGGCAATGAAACACTTCTGAACTCATCACATATCCACTCAGCTCAAAATGATAATAGTGTCAAGAGTGCAAAAGCTTACAGTGAGATTAAATCAAGTTATCTTCTATTAATCGTACCTAAACAAATTGATTATCAAGATACCCATCATACTATTTAAGCTGCGCCCACTACATGTCGATGATCCATTTGTGAAAAGCAAAATCCTAAACTGACCATTTTAAATGTCGCATAACCTCTGAGCCTTTGTCTCCACGGAGAGTGGAATACTTTTTAAAATGCATTTGTAATGTTGTGTATGCCCAACATGCAGACTTTGTAAACCAATTTACTTTCCCTCACACACACAGCTATGCTTCAGGAGACTGACACCCTGTACAGGGTCTTGGTAAATGCATTAAGTAGATTAATGATTAGATGTTCCTAAACTTTCTCCAGCTAAAAAGCAAAACTGAAGTGATTCTCTTTGGAGCCAAAGAGAAACAATTAAAGGTCATCAAATAATTTCATTTGATACAGCGAAAAATCAGGCCAGAAATCTGAGTGTAGTAATGGACTCAGATCTACATTAAAATAAAAAAAAAAAAAACATCACACATCAAGGAAAAAGCAAAATCAGCCTTTTATCACCATAAGAATAAGTATATCCAGGGTAAAAGATCAGGGGCCTCATTTATAAAATTTGGAAAAGAATCACTACTAAAATTGTGCTTAGCGAAAAAAAAAAACTAGTTGGTACGCCAAAGTAAAAGTCTGATAAAAAAAAACATTGAGTATGCTCAGGTTCACGCAATTTCCTTTTATAAATCACCACCTTGCCAAAGAGGTTACTCCGGTGATTTTGGTTGACGTGCCCGCCCCTACACACCCACTTTCTATGCAAAGCAGCTCGTAAATATGTTGCCATATGAATCAATGAGTGTTTGTGACAGAATCATGGAAACTGAGAGGCACGTGAACTTAACATTTCAGAGACTGAAATCAAGGTAGTCGTTAGTGAGGTGGAGACGATCTGATCATGTCCACGTTACAAATAACTTGTACGTTAACGAAGTTCTTACGGTTCACTTAGACAGCCTTGTTCTCACATGGAGCCCTTATAGCAACATGAGTTCAGTCAATCGCACTTATTACATTTAGGAAGCCGGACATTGGTACAAATTGCCTTTTGATGTTGGTCTATTCTCCCACAGTGTCGGGAAACTTCACATATTGACCTGTCATTTTATTGATAACGTTCAAACCTCTGCTGCTAGAGTCCTCACTAAGGGCTTGGGTATATTAGCTGTTGGCAAAGCGTCCACTTACGCATCATGGTGCCCACGCATTCTCAACGTTCCTTAGGTTGCACGCTTTGACGCAAGGCAATGTGTCACGTGCACGCTGTGCAATAGTGATTTTAGTGCTAGGGGTACTCTTTCAAAGAAACGCATGAACACAAGGTCAGATGTAAATGTAATGGTGAATAGTTTTGAAGAGCGATTCTCTAAGATTATTTCCAACTACAAATATTTTTATAATTATTCCTCCCTGTGGCACAGTGACAAACACACAGGCCTAGTTAGCAACAGATTGGTAAACTGTCTACCGAAAGGTTAGAGTAATACAGCCTTAACGGCAGATTAAAGTTGCGTTAGTTCAGTTTCTTAGACCTGTCACAATAACAAATTTTGGTGTGCAATTAAACATATCAGACACTTTTGTTCTTATCGTGCAATTAGATTCAACATCTCTGCCCCCATTTGTGGTGGTCTCCAGTTTTTAACGTTTTGGTTGAGTATACACAAAACGTAGCAGAACGTTGTCGTGTACACAAACGTACACAGGAAGTACATCCCAGCACTGAGACAAAGAAGGTTGACTACATTAGACCATTTCTGAGGTCTTTAAACTGGGTGTCTGTCCGTTACAGGATGGACATTAAATTTCTGTTGCTGTCTAGAAAGCTTTGAATGGTTTAGGACAAAAATACATATCTTGTCCCGGTATGAACTTACCAGACCCCTCAGGTCATCTGGTTCTGGTCTTTTATCAGTTCCCAGAGTCAGAACTAGACATAAAGAAGCTGCATTCAGCGTCTATGCTTCACATGTCTGGAACAAACTCCCAGAAAACCTTAGATCAGCTGAAACACTCAGTTTATTTAAATCCAGGTTAAAGACCCCTTTTTCTCAGCTACATTTCTGCTAGTTTTAATTGAAATATAAGCTTGTTCTAAGTCCAAATCTGCCTGTTTCTTTAACTGGAATTGATCATGATTCCATTTCCCTTCTTTCTCATTTAAATTTTAAATTATAAATTATGCTTCTTATTTTCTCATATGTTAATGTTTCTGCAAAACCCTTTGAATCACCCTGTTGTTGAATTGCGCTATGCAAATAAACTTGCCTTGCCTTATAAAACTAGAAAAATTGTAAACGTGCACAATTGTAACACAATGTTATGAGAGCAGGTTTTTTTTATGAAAAAAGGTTGACCGCATTTAGATCCAAGTGCAAAAATCCTTTATGGCTTGGAAGTTAAAAATAACATATCAAAGAGTGACATCGGATCCTGCATTGAAGTTAAATTATATTTACAGTGTATAGTGTGTTATTCATGAACAACTGAACAGATGACTTTAACTTAAAGTAAAATATCTTGGAATGGTTCATTATGTTCTTCTCTGGGTTAATTAATATTTTTAGATTGTTATATTTGTGTTATTGTGGGTATTGTTGATTAGCTTATTCCCTTGTGTTTTTTCTTGAAACATAGAGAAACAATTTTGAGAAAATTGGTACAAAAGGGTGAATCCTTCAATAAGCCTATATAATCTGTAGATAATTCACTTCTTGGAGTTGAAACAATTTATTCCTGTCAGTCCAACAAACATAATGTGGCTGAAACAATACTGAGGAGTAAAGCTTTGTGGCACTTAAAAGTTGGTCTGGCTTTTAGGGAATTCAGTTTTAGCTGAGCAGGCATTTCCCAAAGCAGAGGAAGGAAAAGTAAAACAATGAAGAAGCCCCAAATAAAACCTAAACAAACTCCACTAAGTAACTACAAAAGAAAATAAAACAACATACTGCTTTTCACGTCTCATTTTAATTAAGTTCAAGCTATTTTCTTAAAGCGCCAAAAAAAAATCAAGCCATAATAGGCTTTATTATCGTTTTCAAAGCCATAAATAACACAACCCACAAAGCTATTTAACTGCGTTGTTTTGTTTGGTTCGGTTTCTTCCTGTCAAACCAGCAGGGTTTGGACATATGGGACGACCCAGAAAAAAAAGAAAAAGACCTTAACATTAAAGATTCAAAGAGTTTCGGCAAAGCTTTGCCTGCAGTTCAGTTGCGTTAGGTCGTTACAGTAAAAACATGGAGAGAGGCAGACGGAGTGCTGAGACAAATGGCATTTACTTACACAAAACTTCGATGGCGGTTGAAAACAGCGCCGTCAAACGTGCCGAAGCAACAAGTCTTTCCCTCCGATGTCTCTTTCCGCGAGGTGGTCCGAAAATGCTCCAGCGAAATCTCCCAACAACTCCCGGCTGAGGCAACTACGGAGAAGAAAACAGCAACGTTTTCAGTCGTCATCTTGTCCAAAAAACTGTAATTCATACTGATTTTTTCTTTTCTTTTTTTCTTTTTTTTAGTTAGTCTCCAAATCCCATTCCGAGTTCCCCACAGCTTGAAACAGGACAAACAGCATCTGAGGCTTTTAATGGGGGGCGTACAACCAGGCTTCTTTTTTTTCAAAAAATGTGAAAAATGTCAAAGATTTTCGCTGCCGTGTCAAAGCTATGGGCTACAACAGTGTGTTCAAAGTGAGCACCCTGTTGCCACAGCGGCCATCTATCCCTGCGAAGGAAACAAACCACCTAACGCTACTTTAAAAAAAATAGGATATTATAATATACTATAAAGACTTAAATAAACCAACACTTTAATACAATGTGCAGTAAGCCATTTCCAAAAATATCTAAACTAACTCCCTTGAACAGAAGTCTGCAATCAGTTTGAATACCTCCAACTACAATTGAAACTTACCTCGTTATTGATATCTCATATACAAATGCCCTCTTTCTTTTGATATTGTTATGTTACTGGGTATTTTGAATACTATGTCAAGTTATTCTGGTGTTTCTGGGCCAGCCAGGATGGTGTAGGTGAATCGCTTCGCGCACTGACAGAGATGCGAAGAATGCACGGAATGAGAGCAGGAATGAAATGCACGCAGGGAGCGAGTTTGCGCCGGGGCGGAGCGAGAGGTGGCGTCATCCCGAACCCAGCGGCCAAGCAGCCAGCCTGGGCAGCAGGAAAGCAGCGGCGCAGCGGGGACCGGGAGGGAGGGCACTAAACATATCCCGGGAGCTGGCGCCTTCAGGGACACAACAAAACTCCGATTTCGCAGTTTCAAATCCTTAAAGTCGTAAAATAAGTTATGTCTCAAAGTATTGTAAAAGTGGATTAAGTGTTTACTTCTTGTGGGGATGACAGTCACATTACAAGGTTGCAGTAATGAACAAGATTTTATTTAATAGGTGTTTAGTAAAAATAAAGATGCACTTTATTCTTTTATAGGTAGTAGCTATTTTTAAGGTGGTAACAAAAAAAATGAATGTTAAACTACAAAAATTTGTCCTACTTGGTTCTTTTAGGTACAATTTTGTTTGAACAGTTCTAAATACTAGGCCGAATATTTTCTACATAAAATGTAAATCTGTCGTAGTCCATGTTTATGATAGCAATTTTATTTATGATGACTTCACTACCATTTGTTTTTTGTTTTAGTTATATAGATAAGTACTTTTTTCTTGTCATGTACATAGGGAATGACACGTTTCATGTCAAGATATGAGGAAATAATGAATTAATCATTATGTATAAAGTAAATCAAAACATGTAAAAGCAAAAAGTAGGCCATATATTTTTTTTAGCAACAGTTTGCATATTGCATGGCTTTAAGCACTGTTAAAGCAGTCTTATATGTCATTGAAAATGAGAAGAAAAAACACATAAGTTTTATTAATGGGTGGTTTTTTTTTGTGTGTCTTGCACTATTGCACATAAATATACACATTATTAACATTTTCTGGTTCTTTACTTATTCTTGTTCACTTAAAATCTAAAGAGTTTAGATAGACACACATTGTCACTCGTATTTTGATTAGGAACATGTCAATGTTGATGTAGAGTCGGGTACACTAATCCAGCAGCATTAACTTGCAGCACTGGAGCATCTGAGGTTTACCCAGGTAAATCTGAGTTCACCATAAATATGTTCTATAATTTGATTGTCTTTTTGTGTAAGGTAAGAAATATGAGTGGCAGTTTTATTTTTTTCCCCTTGTCAAACAAAACTGAATCTAAGCAGACAACAATGGTATTAAATGAAGCTGATGAGAGAGTTTTCATTCTATAGTGGTGCTCTTGTCCAAGCATGCAACATAGCGTAACACTTAGAGAGACTAAGAGCCAGTTATTTGACAGCTGTGGCAGAGAAGGTAAAGAAACCATCTGTCTTTTTTTTTTTTTTATCATTTTAAGTGTTAACTGTTTGATCAGTGGTTTCCTCAATCCACACACTGAAATATCCTTATTCAATACATAGCTTCATATATATATTTAAATTTACATTGTTATGTCCATTTTACGCATGTATTTATGTACTTTTCATACTGACTCTGCCATATCATCAAAGGTCTCCAGCAGGCACGGTGGAGCAGTGATCAGCGCTGTATCCTCACAGCAAGCAGGTTGCTGGTTCGATCCCTGGCTTGGATGGTGACTTTTCTGTGTGGAGTTTGCATGTTCTCCCCGTGTTAGCGTGGGTTCTCACCGGGTACTTCGACTTCCTCCCACAGTCCAAAGACATGCGCCTTGGGGATATGCTGATTGGAGACTCTAAATTGCCCATAGGAGTGAGTGTGAGTGGTTGTTTATCTATGTGTGGCCCTGTGATAGCCTGGCGACCTGTCCAGGGTGTACCCCACCACTTGCCCATTGTTAGCTGGGATTGCCTCCAGCCCCCCTATGACCCCATTCGGGAATAAGCGGTAGATATTGGCTGGATGGATGGTCTCCAGCAGGTAATTTAGCTTAACTTGCTTTAGTTTAGTCTGTTATACGTCATTCTCATTGCCTATATTTTTGTGTGTTTTTGTTTTGCTACTGTGTACTGTACCTATACAGTAGGAAGAATGCAATTTCTCCACTGAGGGACAAAGTTTCAATATTCTTATTATTCACATTTGCTCTGTTGTGTTCTATGTAATGTAAATTGACAAATAATCTGTAATGGATTTTTATGTCCTTCGCAATGTCCTCCTGGGATACACACTGCTTTTTTTAATCACATCTTTTGTTCATCCCTCACCACTCTGGGGTGCAGATTTTCCTACATGATTTAAAAGCAGCAGCTGACTCCGTAAGACTGTCTCATTTCAAATGAAAGAAAGGAAGAACAGGGGTGTTTGGAAAAACAGGCCTTTGTGCTGACTGGGCGTAGAGAAACTTGTGAAGTTAAACAAATTGTTGCCTCTAACTTATACAATGTAGCATACAGATATGGACATATGTCATATGATTATGATACATTATTTGGAACAAACTTGTTTTTTGTCTTTTCCCTTAGTATTTTTTGACATACAGTCATAAAAGATGCATGAAAGTCTAAAACTACTTCCATACCTGCTGTGTCCACCAAAATATGAACACATTCAGCATTGTTTCATAAAGACTGAGTTTGGTCACATTCATAAGTATGACTTCAAACACTGGTATAGAAAAACCACAGGACTGCAATCCTGTCTGAACAAGACACGATTGCAGAATCCATTAGTAACCACTGTTCTGACACCAATCCTTTAAAAGAGAGGGCCATATGAAGATGGACGGCTGCTTCTCTGAGAACATCCATCAACACCTTTTAAGATATGTCTGTGCATGTTTAGTATGGAGAGAAAGATGTGGAAGGTGCACAAGTGGATGTTGTGGTGCATTTTTTGGCTCTTTCCTATTTTCCTCCCACTTACCCATTCAGTTGCTTTATCATTTAAATAGCTCCTAAGTAAATAATATGGCGTAACTCAGTGTATTTAAACATGTGAACATGATCACAATGTGTTACTGAAGTTCAAACCAAGCATCAGAATTAAAACAAGGGGGATGAGTTGCTTTGAATGTGTCATAGTTGTACTGTGGATCTGTCATGCCTTGTATCAGCTATTCAGGCTGTTGATGATGGTATAATGGTGAGGGGGTACTGGACTGCAGTCATCTGGTAATAAAAACAAATACAGTTGTGTATCATCTTCATAACTGTGATAATTGGTGTTAAGGTTCTGTAATAGTTGACCCAAAGGAAACATAAACAAGTTCAACAAAAGAGGTCCAAGCACTGACCCCTGAGGTACTCCACAAGTCATGGCCACTCGCTCTGATTTACAGCTCCCGATCTTAACAAAATGACTCCGGGCTTCTAAATAGGACTTAAACCAGTTAAGGACCACTCCAGAAAGTCCAACCCGGGTTTCCAGCCTGTGCAAAAGGACTCTGTGATCTACAGTATCAAACGCAGCATTTCAATTCAATTCAACTTTATTTGTAACTTTAATTGTATAGCGCCATTTCACAACAATGTCGTCTCAAGGCGCTTCAGCGAGATCTGCCAATTCAAAAAATAGCCTTATATAGGAAACCAACTAGATTGCATCGAATCTTGACTTTGATCAAGATGTGATGCAACCGCCCATCCTGAGCAAGTATAGGGCGACAGTGGGAAGGAAAACTCCTGGTAACAAGGAGGCAAAACCTCCGGCAGAACCCAGCTCATGTAGGCAGCCATCTGCCTCGACTCGCTGGGGTTACAAGGACAGGAAAGACAGATTAATATACATTGCAGCTTCTATCCA
>JBAMHX010000001.1:16128148-16139311 GCA_037177515.1 Pseudomugil tenellus
CTTCATTGGCTCCCTGTTAAATTTAGGATAGAGTTTAAAATCCTTCTCCTTACATATAAAGCTCTCCATGACCAAGCAGAGCACTTTGCTCTCAGACTGCAGGTCTACTTGTGGTTCGTAGAGTCTCTTAGACCACAATGGGAGGAAGAGCCTTCAGCCATCAGGCCCCTCTCTTATGGAACCAGCTCCCAGTATGGGTACGGAAGGCAGACACACCCTTAAAATCAAACCTAAACCTTCATTTTCAACAAATCTTATAGTTAGAAATAGTCTAGCTGTCCATTACTCATACAGTCATTGGGGCATCCCATGATACACTGAGCACTTCCTATTACTTTCTCCCTTGCTAATTTTCCATGTATATGACAATATTGGCATCATTAACCTATTTCTCCTTTTTCTGCAGGTCTTATTTCTTATTTCTCCTTTTTCTGCAGATCTTCCTGGATAGCAGCTGCAGTATATTAATCTGTCTTTCCTGTCGTCTCCAACCCCAGCCAGTCGAGGAAGGTGGCTGCCTTACCTGATCCGGGTTCTGCTGGAGGTTTTGCGTTCCTATTAAAAGCAGTGGCATGTTGTAATTGAAACAACTGAGGAAGCTAGTATCATAGCCTACTGTTTTCTTATAATTTTGAACACCTAACACCTGAGTTTGTGCTGTTTTCTACATTTTGCAAAATTTTCACACCAAATCAAAATTTCAAAAAGTAATATTACCAAACTATCCAATATGAAAAGCACAAAAGCTTTCCATATTTAATCTTCATAAAGCAATAAACTCAGGTCAGCAGAGGATATGAATGGTTTAACAAGTTTGTCTGGGCACTCTATGTAGTGCTGATTTTCTATTCAGTTGACTCTTGTAACACAAATCCAGAATAAAACTATTTCCACACACAAATTAAAAATTAGTAAATAGTACAGATTTCACTCATCCTACTTGAACAGGAAGGCCATCCTTCATTGATGCAAAGTGGTTTATAACCATATTGTAAAGGTTTCCTCGTGCTTTCATTTCTTTCACAACAACCGAGTCAACATATTTTGGCTAAGTTAACATTGTTTTTCACTAAAAACTCCAAAACATCACCCTCCATGTCCAGGCTTAGCTTAGCGTTTTTGCTAATTGATCAATATTTGAATTACGTGGTCAAACTTATCTGACTTAATTGGTTTGATGCAGAGACGTGACTTGCTTCCCACAAACTCAACTAATGGGTGGCGGCGTTACGTTAGCCTGTTTTCAGCTGAGATAAAACATTTTTTCTGCTTCAGCAAACAGCAATCAACTGTTTTTAACCCACCAAGCTTTAATTTCTCCACTGTGGTCCTCCTTCATGTTGCTTGGCTTGATAAGGCTGGTTTGTGCTGAGCCATTGCCTTGATTTGACCCTGCTCTCTTCAGCGAGGGGTAATGATGCAATAGAATTACACTGGTTTGTTTATTTAACTCCAGATCCGCTGTGCTGCAGCGACTGTCCAACCAAGTCTGGTTCAACCTGGCCTGCAACCTCTTCTAATCAGATAGCCATGTAAGGCCAGGTGCTCCAGGCTCTCTGTGCTGACTGCTCAGCCAGCCTCAATGACTCACATTATGTAGAGATAAGAGAGAGAGTTGTAAGGGCAACTCACTGGTTAAATGTAAAAGAACCCACATCCATCTACGGCCTCTAATTATTAAATGCACTTGTGTTTGATTAATTGTTTTTCTTAATTTACATTTATAGTCAGTACATGAAATCAATGTTTTTTCTATGGAAAAACAAATATTTAAGCAGATAAAAGTACTGAACTTGAACAAACTGCTTCTGCATGTTTTCTTTCCTTTTTTTCAGTGAATTTGTTAAAAAACATATTAAGATTATTCAAATGTGGGTTTTAAAAAGTGAAAAACTAATATTTTTTTCTAATCTATGTAATGTTTAAATGTAAAAATGTTGAAATAACAACTAAAATATACGTAGTTTACATAATACGTAGCTTTAAATCATATGTCTTATATTAAGAATATACATATAAATGCACAAAAAATATAAAGAATATAAAATATGAATATAAATGACTGACTATCGCTTTAAAGACAAATATGGGCTTTGTTTACAAGCTCCTTGCACATCTGTTTGATTTGAAATTGAAATCAGCTGAAGTGCAGTAAACATGGCTGAGAATTTGCAGTCAGACAGAGAAGGAAGAAGAGTTTCTATGGTGACACAACATTCCTATTTTTTGTCTTAAACATGCTAGAGTCCTTTATTATTTGACTTCAGAATGACTGTCTGGGATGCTTGTACCACCACCCTCTGCATACATAGTGAAGCATTTATTATGTTAAATATGCTATAGTGTGCAGCATCACTTTGTTTGCCCAATGAAACAATATTTATTGTCCTGACAGTCTTGTGAAAAGTGTAAAGGTGAATAATTGTAAAATTCTTCTCTTCGGCTGAAGACGATATCTGTCCAAATAATCTTCATAACAATAAAGCCTTTGGACTGCTGCATAATTAATTAGTAAACCAAAAGCCATATTTACAACATCTAGATTCTCCATTCATCTCTAAGAAGGTGGCCTTTGATAATTGGGTTTTTGAAGACGGTGATGTAAATACAAGCAGATGTGCAGCAACTACAGCTAGTACTTTGTGTGGCACAAAGTGAACATACTCATCAGTTGTAAAGAACTCAGCTGGCAGGTTAGGCATCAATAAAGCATTGTTGCTCAATTGATGAAGAATAGAAAGAGCGGTTCAGTCGTGCAGAGATTGTGAGAGCTGTTCTTATCAAACATGGACATTTTTAGGACATACTGATGAGTAAAGATGATCTGACTGAAGAGCCTAAAACTTTTCTTCAATCCCACCCAGGAGACCAAAGTGACTTGGAGGTTTTCCTGTTCAGGCTCACTAAGCAAAGAGGAAATAAAACATCCCATCAATTGATTGACATGGTCATTGGGCTTAAGCAAAATAACTTATCGGTCATCAGAGATGTCAAGCAGCATGCCAGCACATTTTCCTCCAGAATGTATTTCTTGTCTTTCTACGGGGTTTTCTGGATAAAAGTTACAGGTGCATGTTGGTCCCTCTTTCCTGTCTTCTCCATTCCAACCTGTGGAATAAAAGAGTAACAATGAAATCTCGAAATCTTTGATTTGACCGACCCATTATTTTATAAACAGTTAAAGTTTGCATACATGATTGTTACCTGAAAATGTCTTTTTCTCATGGTTGTTGAATATCGAGGTTTAAAATGTGAGTAAGAACATATGTGCATTCAGACTGTAGCTTTCTGTAGAACAGGTGATTTGATATCACACAGATGCATGTATTTATTTTTTGTTTGTTTTTGTTTACTGCAGTTTTATGTTCTGTCTCATATGAACACTTGTACTGTGAGCAAATTTCTGCCATCTGGCATCAGAAAATTGTATCTCAATCATGATACAAAACCTCAACCACAAACTCGGGTTTCAGAACAGGTGCTTTTGTAAAAAGTCTGCTGCTTCTCTGAAGAGATTTAAAACATCATTTTAAAATCTAAAAAAGGACTTCTTCAAATGCAGGAGAAGCAGTGATAGTAATAAACATCAAATAAACAGAAAAAAATCTGTAGCACAAATCAATAAACACACACACACATAAGTTCTCAAAGCTCTAAAAGACACTCATCTCTAGTTTCAGCCTTGCCAAGCGTACCTTTCTGAGGGTGTTTTTCTTAACTGCTCTCTGAACCGCTGTTGTTCTATAAAAATGCCAGGCAGGACTATGGTCTTAGTGGTACTGAGAGGCTTATTTGAAATGAATACAGTGATATATAAAGGCAGATACAGGAGTGTAATTACATCTAATGGCTGGAAATGCTCCTGTTCAAGACATCTTGGTGTATGATGTTTGATTATGGGTGATCATCTGCTTTTTAGTGAAAAAGCACAGCATCCAGGTCCTGAGCTTGACTGATTATAGTGAATCGGAACAATAGGTTATTGAAATGCATTGTCACTATCACAGCTTAAATGTCAGAGGATAAAGCTGGCAAGATACCCTGGACTCAGTGTCTAGCAGCGTTCTCAACCAAAACTAAGACAAACTGGTGAACTGAAATCACCTCTTACTACTGATGCATCCATGACACAAACACACTTTGCACTTATAAATGTGAGTTTTAAAAGCTAAAAATAATTTATTCTCATGAATTATGTCCTCATTCTGACCTGTATTTCTATTTCAAAGTAAAGCTGCAATGCAACTCCTTCAGCTATTACTGAGGTAGGTGTGACAATAGAAAACAAAAGGTTCGTGTCTGAATACGGGGTTGCACAAAGAGAACATGACTGTACACCGTGTAAGCAGAGTAAACACCAACTGCAGACTACACTACACAAGCTGATTTCACATGAGTAAAAATACGCAAGCTGGCAAAGGTGATCTCAAACACACATCTGGCTACATGTCAACAAGTTTGAGTTTCGTCATGTTGTAGGTTTTTTTCATTGTATGACTATCAGGGTGCTTGACACAAAAAAACATGTAGGTTATTAAGGAGAACCCGATATACTTATTTTATGTCATTTTGTTTAATTTCTATTGTGCAACCATTTATTAAAGTAACTTTCATAATATCAAGTCATGTTTTTATGTGGATTGGTACAGTATTAGAATTCATAGTCAATCTGCACCGTATGCAATGTCTTCAAGTGAAGCTAAAAATGGGAAACAGACTAAAACATTAAGAAAAACATTGTTGCTGGGAATTATCTTGCATCACAAAAAGATGTGCCTGAGATGTGATGTCCAAGAATAAAAACATTAAAAGTGCAGATTATTCGGATGACTCAGTTATATCAGACATTCTGTTTGTTTTCAAGGTGTAAGGAGTGTCACCAAACACACTGATTCAGAGCTGCAAGACCTTGTTTCACTACAAAAACATTAAAATAGGGCAGGCAACAAAAATGCACAAAAACATAAGCGTATTCGTTTTAAACATGCTCTAGCAAAACAGGTGAGAAGCATGCACCTTGAACAAGAGAGACATAAGGTTCACATTTAGCACAGGAAACACTAACAAGTCATTTTAAAAGGAATCCACAAAATTCTGTATCTTAAAATATTGTGGCTACAGTACCTAATAATTTCCATACAGTTTAGCAGTTAGATAAATATGTAGATAAATAGATGTGAGCAGCATGTGATGCTTACCTTTCTGAATTCCCACACTTAATAAAGTAACATTGTGAATAATCTTATTAAGCTTCTGAGACACTTATGACAACAAGATAAGAAAACCACAGAGAAGAAACACATTGTAGGAAGTATTTCATGATCTTATTATGATCTTATTCTCTGAACAGCAGCAACTTCACGACTGCAACTTTGTGTAACAAATATATGCGGAGCTGTTCTGCTCCTAATCTGCAGCCAACCCCAGCAGCCATCAGGTAATATGTGCATTCTACATATAGAATCGAAACTGCTTCCATCAAATCACAGATACAGAACAACCTGAGTGAGAAGTAATAGAAGAGGTGACCACCACACCAGTGTGACCCCTGACAACTTATATAATGTAGAGTATAATCATGTGATCAAGTTAAAGTCTGCGACATAGTTTCCTCTGCTATATACTATAAGAATATATAAAAAGTTGAAAAAATTAAAAAGGGTTTTAGTCACTTTTTCTGATTCTTGCAACGTTAATTTTATGTAATTATTTTAGGTATAATACCCTCTGGTGTTATCCTTATACATCAATCTGGGTATCTCAGTTAGCCATCTGTTTGAAATACAAAGTGTATGAGTCACATGCAGAAATAAAAACTGACTGGTTCTGTAAAGGCAAGAAAACAAAGTCAGAGAAAGCAGAGTTGCCCATCACATATATCACATACATAGCCAGTCAAACGACAAAAAGAAAAGTATCCTTTATTCAAGTTTCAGTGACTAGTCCAAGGTTGAGCTTAAATTCATCACAAAACCATAAAGTAGAAAAATAAATCCATTGATATAAAGAATTGGTCCCTTCAATATATCTCTAGCTCATTTGAGTTAGTAGAAGATGTATACTGTGATCTAAAAGGTATAAAGATAGAAACTATATTTTAAAACATAGATCGTATATAAAAGATGTACAAAGTCTTCAGAGTTTCTGAAGAGCAAAATTAAAACTATCTTGCCAGTGTCATGAGTGCCATTGCTCCTGAAAAAAATAAAAATGTGCAAAGAGGTGGATTTTTTTTTTATTCCAGCCTGTAAACATGTTTATTTCTCCTTTGAACTTGGTCTTTTAACATTAGATTCCATGGGAATTAATTCTGTTTTAGTGCCCCTAGTGGATGAGAAATGAATTTCAAATATTTTGCACTTTCACATAAGCTTGACCTCATATGCTTTAAGATGATAGTTTCATTGTAAAAAGTCAAATATATCAGATTATACCATGGACCAGGTGAATAATCGATTCTGATTGGTGTTGCTAGGTGTGTGTGTGTTATTTTCGGATAACGGACACCTGTAAAAAGTAGTTCTGGTCAAATAGCCTCATTATTCTAAATCAGTGTTTCCCAACCCAGGTCCTCAAGTACCACTGCCCTGCATGTCTTAGAGGCAACCCTGCTTTAAAACACCTGATTCAAATCAATTAACTTTCTCATCAAGTTCTTTGAAACACACCTGAACGACCATTTGTTTCGTTCAGGTGTGTTAAAGCAGGGTTGCCCCTAAAACGTAGAGGAAAAACTGATGATAAGATCAGTATTTGCAAAATTATGTTATTTGTGAGATAAACGCTTGTTGTGAACCACAGTTAAGCATGAATTCATCATCCCACTAAAAATACAGCAGTTTCCCCTGGATGTAGCAGTAATATTTACCATGTCTTTTGTTCCTGTATCAGTGCTGCTGCTCAGTGAAGGAAACAGATGATAACAACCTACTAACCGACTCGGAGGCACATTAGGGCCCTACTGACCCATATAAATGGACTGAAAACCTACTGATAATGTTCATTCAGTTGAGCGATAACATTAATGGAGTTACCACATTGGTGAGAGTAAAAATCTTGTGAGACTTCTTGTCGGGTTACTCAACTCATCCAAAAATGACAAAAACTGGTGCCTGATTAGTCAACATGTGATGCTAAGGGACCCTGACCGTTTTTCAGACTGTTAACGCATTAAGAATATAAATGTGTTGGTCTGGTTTATCACAGTGTCCTGTACACTTCACCATCACAATCTAGCCTATACGTAGAATTTTGGTAAATTAAACATTTCCTCATTTAAAGATAAATATGATTTATATTCAACATTTTCATCACAAAACATTTAACGGTTTACAAAAAACAACAAAAAAACCAAAAAAAAAAAAAAAAAAAAACACTTTTATATTTTTTAAAAAGCCCTGATGGAGATTCTTGGTTTAAATTTGCAAAGATGTACCTGCAGGATAATCTCAGTCAATAAAATTTGTTCCACATCAGGGTAGATTTATCATACTTATGCTTTTTTTCTCACCTGGCATTTGGTGATATTTTACATCCACTAGTAAAGGAAAGAACTGAGCAAAAAGTACATGAAAAAACATTGACAACTAAAGCATACTGAGCTCTTGACAGGAAAACAAGAGGCCAGTGTTGAACTCTGGGTGGGGGGTGGTGGGTGGGGGCGGAGCTGGGATCCACACAAGAGGACTGACCAATAAGACAAGATACTTAAAATCACTAACAGGCAGGTAGCTGGATTAGGAGGCATGCAAATCATTGGAATAAATTAGGTTGGCAGGATGGGAACTTGCCAAACAGAGGAGATACTGCTTTAAATAAATTACTGAGTCATAAGGAGTAATTATGGAGTAATTGGAAAAATGCAAAGCTTTTGGATCTGTTAGTAAAATCACATTATTTAACAAATTTTAAATCTACGATAACAGGTACTCCTCATGCTACAAGCCTTGCCCAACAATTCAGACAGGTGCTGTCGTCAGTGTTGTTTCACTCTGAAATATCATCATTAGCTGCTTAAAATGAATCAAAATGCCTTTTGTCCACTATATATATATATATATATATATATATATATGTATGTATGTATGTATGTATGATGCTGATTCTTGTCCTTTTTAAATAGTTGCATACTGCACAATGTCAGGTCAAGAATAAGAAGAGCCAAAGTATGTAAAGTATGATATAATTAGCTGATTCAACTAACAGCATCTACAGATTGTGGTCGTATTTATACAATTCCTGTTTTTAATCTCAGTGTAGAAACATGCAATTTCGAGTGGAAAAACAATGTTAAGTCTCTAATAAATTGCCTATATTTGGAATTGAATGACAGCAATAATCAGAGAAATTATTTTTCTCTAAAGTGATTTCAGTTTCTCATGTTCTGAGTTCATAAACCAAACTCACCATTGGACCATTTTATACGTTTTTTTTTAATCTAACTAAGTTCAGTACAGCTAAGTTCAGTCCTTGTGCTTATAACATTGATGGAATTATTATTAAATGTATTTCAATGTCAAATTTTTAAATAATACCACCTAAATTATCTTCATATTTTACATTCATGGACTGTGATGTGCATTCTGCAGAGGCTCGATATGAGCAGGATGATAGTTGTGTTTTCTTGTTTGTTCTGTTATTGTTGCTTTATTTGGTGTTGTTTTTCCTTTTTCTTCTTTTTTTTCTTTTTCCTTTATCTACTTTCTGATTAAGAACAAAAATTTATGATGTTTTTATTGCATTGAGGACTGGTATGTTTGAGCTTTCTGATTAGATGTTAAAAATGTAATTGTCGCTGCTTGTGTGACCCTCAGAATAGGAGAGATGCCAAAAAATTTGCTCAAGGATCTTCATTATAATTCATTCATTTATATGTGAAGAGCTTAATGTGTGAGCAGGTGGTATGAGACATACGGTGGAGAAATGTCATGTTTGAAGCAAAGCACTGAAGACGAAGGAAAGTAGCTGTGAAACAAAAAACCAGCAAAAAGTTTGAGTGGACTTAAAAATGTTGAGTACCTGTTGATCAATATGTTATTGATATCAGTTACGGAAATTTGAACATTTACTCTTATTTTTTATTTCTTTCCTTCACTTTACAAGGTTTATCAAGTCACACTAAGATCAGAAATGTCTAATGAGAGACAATCTGTGCTGTGTGGCACCACTCTTAGCATTTAGCATCGAAGGTCCAACACATTAGCACAGGAAACAACATTTATGCTATATTCACCCTCCAGGTTTCAGGGATAGGCTTAATAATTAACTTTTGTTTACAATGTATAGATTTTTATTTCGATATTTTATTATTATGTTTGACTTATCTGAGGATAACAGATTTGTTCAAATGCAAGGACATACATGATGACTTTAGTTTGAAGACCAAAAAGCCACATGTGAATAACATATTCAGCAGGAATTGAACATTTGTGATTGTTACTCTGTAAGGTTCAGTTGTTGTTCTTTATTGCCTGTTTATGTTCACATGTAGACGATGATGTTGGGATATTCTGGTATGTTGGAAAGTTAAAGGTGGTGCCATGAGTGTAGAGGACAGTGCAGGAAATCCCTTGTGTTCATCTGTTTCAGCTGTGTTTGGTTCTGGTGAGGTCCAGACTGCTAACATCTAAAGCAGGGGAGGGAAACCCTGGTCCTTCAGGCCCGGAATCCTGCAGGATTGCACCTGATTCAAATAAAATGGATCCAGCATCTTATCAAAATCTGCACAGTGATTCATTCATTTGAATCAGGTGTGTTGCAACAAGGAGACATTAAAAACTTTCAGGACAATGTTCACCACCCCTGACCTAAATGAAGAGAATCTGTTTCTCTGGGAAAAGCTAAATGAAAATTATCATGACTGAAATTTCACTCATGTAATATGAATTCTAGTAAATAATTTAGCTTAGTTGAATGTTCTTTCTGTTCAGAGTGATTTTGTTCAATGGATGTAAAGTTAGCACATCATTTTCCATTTGCACTTACAAACATTGCCGTCAGTGCATCAGGGCATGAACTGTGGAAGAACAGAATTTTCCATTCTCGGATAAACGGGAGAGTTTGCACAATTAACAGCAAAATGTCCTGATAATTTTCTGCCAGCACATTTTCTTTTTTTTTTTTTTTTTAACGGAGATTTTTTCTTAGTGGAGTGCAGCTCCTCAGTCTGGAGAATTGTGTGTGACTGTTTAAAAAGATTACTTGCGTGAAAGTGCAAAAATAATGACATTATATTTTTAGACTCGTCTTGTCCCACCTTTTCTACTTTTTCATCAACTCTTAAAGGTTCTGCAATTTCAGTGCAATTTCAGGCTCTGATTGCTCTGTTGCTTGAAAGCTAATCATCGGTACTGTATGACTTGTTTTCTGTTCATCTCTTTATGCATTAAAAGGAAAAGTCATTTAATTTAGAAAACAGAAATGAAAAAGTTATCAAGGGTCAGTAAACAGATTCTATGCTGGAAAGATGATAAATGAACAGATGTCTGCCTCTGCTGGAGCGTGGGGGGAAAAACAAGACTTATTTCAATAAATCTAGATCTAATTCATTTTTTGTTAGTTTGTTTTTACATCAAAAATATGTTAATTCAAAGTCTCTCTAAAATGTAACAATTTATTTGAATGAAATGTGATTTATTAAAGTAAAATGTATCCACTGAGCACTTCACATACTTTCATCAGAGCAGCAAGTAATCACAGACATTCCTGCTGATCACAAACATAAGCGAGGCTTTTTATCCGCCTGGCCTCATAACACATATTACTGTCCTGTACTGAGGTATTTTGTAATTAAATACAGTAAATTGTGTTTGCTTGTCTTCCTCACATTGTAAATCCAAAAATCAAATCTGCTTTGTGTGATGAAGAGCAATTCTTCTTTATTTAGATAGTAGGAATGTGTTCAAGACATCTCTGGGAAATAAGTGTAAGCCAGTTTAATATGAAGTAACTAAAACACAAAGGGCCAGATTTACTAAAGGTTTGCATGTACTAAAACGTGTGCAAACACATTGCACACACTAAAATAAGTACAAACTGATCTACTAACAGAGAGTTTGCGTCTTCCAAAGGTGCAAAAATGCGCATTCTCCTCGAGTTAGTACGTTTGCCTCAATGAATATGTAAATTGGGGCGTTCACACGCAATTTTGCGTGGAGTGGGAGG
>JBAMHX010000001.1:16182359-16194967 GCA_037177515.1 Pseudomugil tenellus
TGCATTGAATTAACCAGGTATTAACACAATTAGCATGAAGAACGAGCGCGGTTGCCATGGACACAGTTTACACGGCGGATTAATTTCAAATCCTGTCCGGTACTACGTTTGAGACGTTGCAGACATCTCAAATTAAACGAACCCATCCGTTTTAACAGACTTAATTATACATATTTATAGGAGCGTTTACCTGTCATGGTATGCATATTTAACTGGGATGTGATGACACCACTATGACGATACATCAATTTGGGTGACGCTGTTTGTCGTTCTCAGCATCTTTGCCACACCCTCCTCCATCTCTTCTTCGTGGAGCAGCAGCAGCAGCAGGACAGGGATTATCAGCAGCATGATGCGATCCTCCCTGTTGGTTTTGGCTCTGACAGCAGTCTGTAACGGCATTCTCCCTGACATAGCGAACTCAGGGATCAATCACATCCTGGATGAAAGATCTGAGATGGACCGCATGTTTGTGGAAGTAGAGCAGCTGCCGGAGGATCCGCAGCCAAAGCCCGAGGATGCGCTTCCCAAAGTAGGCACCTCAGTCAGCATCTTCTTGTTTACATGTAGCTTTAGGCTATTCTCAAGTTTATGGCTGGTGTAGTGCAAGTCTGTATCAAATGTGGAATTAAATATTAAATACATCTGGAGGGAGTTGGAATATGAGTTTTCCTAATGCATCTTCTCCCCTCATTCTCCCTGTAGGCAAACCAGAGTGTAAATAATCCTCAGAATAACCTTCATGTGAGTCATCACAATGAAACTGCCTCCAATAACATAATGGATGATAAAAATCTCCCCCTCTCAGCAGAGCAGGTAGGCTTGTGTTAAACCAAAGTTAGTTTGTTTACCCTAGTGACAAAAAAACTAACAGATCTCACTTTTCCACAGGAGACAAACAACATTACCACAGCTGTGCAGGCCAGTGACCTGGAGAACAATGTTGATCACGTAAGTCCATTTTTTTTTTTACCTTGCTGTAAACATTCATTATCAGTTTTTAAGGGAAGCTCCTGCTTTCAAATTAAAGTCAACATCCTGGTATCTATTTAACAATCTATCTGCAGAATAACTCAACTAAAAACAGATCATTCATGACTTGTCTGTCTAAATTTAATGATGAGAGGAGGGATGATGTGCAGCTGATTTTTAAAGAGATCATATAGTTTAATTTGTTCTTATAAAAACTACTTAAGTTACAGGAACTAAAAGGGAAAATAAATGATGGGGTTTAGTTTTTTTCTACTCAAATAGTCAAATTCATTCATCGGTCACTTTAACTTACTGTCTTATTGTGTAAATATAGTACCAAACTGTGCAAAAAAAAAGAGAGAGAGACCCAAAACAAATCTCTAAATTAACAAAGAATGAAAATCCACTTGTGTAACTCATAAAACCATGACACAGAAATCGTGTCACCTTGGAGTAAAACCAGAAAGTAGCCGATAAAATAAGTCAATAACACTAATTATATAAGTTAGAAGAACACAAAACATCAAACTCAGTGACTAATAACAGTCTGCTAGAATGGATAAAGGACAGAATCACACAAAACGACAAGCAGGAAAAATATTTAGATTCTAAAATATGACTAATGTGAGCAAAGGTGTGATTAGCATGCATCAGCTTTTCTCTTGTTTGCATTTATAGGGATGCATAACTGATGATGACTGTGAAAAGGGGAAGTACTGCTTCTCTGGCACATATAACTCCAGGTGTCAGCCATGTAAAGAAACTGATGTGGTAAGTTTCACATTCATATACAGACTTATTGTTTTGTTTAATCTGCTGATTTACACATATACATAAAATTATCACTGCAAATTGTTGATTTACCATCCAATAATGTAATTATCATCCTGCTAATCTAACATAATATCCTCATATAGACTTGTGTCTCTGTGTTGTTGTGTTTTGGTTTTTTTTTTGCTATCATTGAGCTGTCGGTGCTCTACATCTGAGGACAATTTCTCCACACATACACACTCCACTTGTGTTTCATGTGGACTGCATTGCAGTGTGTCCACAAGTGTAATTGGAGTGTGTTGTCTGTCTTTTGAGCTTCATGTGGAAGGACGGCCTGAGTCAAGGTTAAACGAGAGCTGCTCTCTTCTTTCTGATGTCCATAAGAGCATTTAGAAGAGGCGTGTTAGTCTTTGATGCTTTCGTTTGAGCCTGTTGTCACTGATCTGCTGATTCCACGTTGCCTTAACTGGATGAAGTGGTCATAGAGCAAAAAGCAGCGCAAAATGATAAATGCAGTGGCAGCCTGCCAAATGTGGGTGCAGTGAGGATAATAAATAGAGAAGACAGGATCTGCATCTTGTCCAAGTCACTGCACAGAAGAAATTTGCAGAATACTGCATACTCCCGCATCAGCTGACCTGCGGATCTCATTTATATTTAATAATTAAAGCACGTCCTCCCTCTTCCTGCTTAGAGAATCATTCACTTCATTATTGCAGCTGAGTGTGAGCTTTGTTAAATATGTAAATGTTCCATTAAGCAGTGTTTTTAAACCCACGTTCGGGGTTTTTCTGAAATACTGTGAGAAGGTGACGAAAGAAACAAAAACTATCTTTTTCAGTCCTGTATTAAGGATACAGAGTGCTGCGGCGATCAGCTGTGTGTGTGGGGTCAATGCAGCCAAAATGCAACAAAAGGAGAGGCTGGCAGCACCTGTCGACACCAGACCGATTGCAACCCAGATCTCTGCTGCGCTTTCCATCAAGGTACGACGCAGCACATTATTTACACATCTGCAATCTCTCAGAACGATCATGCATGGGTTGTTTTCTGCGTTCAGCCCTGTTCTTTGCCGTTTGTTCGGCCAAGCCCATCGAGCGAGAGCGCTGCTTCGGTGCTTCCAACCACCTGATGGAGCTGTTGTCCTGGAACACACAAGATGAGGGACCCAAGAAGCACTGCCCCTGTGCAGGGGATCTCCACTGCCAGCACCTGGGGTGAGTACAGCATACTGTATAGCAGGGATTTACTCTGCAGAAATATAGCAGGTCCTGCTGAGGCTTAACGTACAAATCATCTAATTCTACCCTCTTCCCCGTCTGATAGGCGAGGGTCAATGTGCCTAAAAGGAGAGGACTCCAGTGAAGAGGACATGACAGACTCTCTGTACTCAGAGATAGACTACATACTGTAGGCAGAGTTCAGCTTCATTGACGCGGCCTTGTTAGCAGCATGACAGGTATCTCCACTGGACCTTGAGCTTTTTGCTGAGTCACTGCACTTTATTCTTTTGCCAGCTTCATCCAAAGTTGTGTAACTTGAAAGCACGAGAAATTCATAGAAATATGCATTTTAAATGCTTCGTTAGATGTTCATAATCCCTCTAAACATTTAGACGAATTAACCCTTTAATGCCTGAAACAAGAATAATTGCTCAAAAAATATAATAAAAATAAAAATATGACATCTTTTTTTTTATATCTTTTAAAAGAAAATCTGGGAAAAAATTTTACAGGTCAAAATATTTTTAACATGTAGTCCTCTGACTTCTGGTGTTGACCAAGAAGCAGAAGACCAGTATCATATGGTGTGCAACTGGGTTTTGAATAAAGTTTCTACCATAAAGTGATGCAAAATGTCTCAAAAACAGTATGAATCAAATATGACACATTAGGCATTAAGGGGTTACGCCAACTATACATGTTGAATATCTCTATACTGGTTACTTCTTTGTTAAAATTTCTGATCCTATTATTTATTACGTGAGCTGTAGGTCATGACAATATTTTCTAAATTAGATTTAATCAGTCTGCAAATTATCTTTCAGTCACACAATGAATATGTTCTCTGCAGTCGGGGTCATTAGTGACGTTTCTGCATAACAATAATCATACCTTTAGGTCTGCATTTCTTTGTTTATTTATATATATCAATAAGATGTAGGAGACAAGCTCTGGACTAGGATTATTACAGTGAAATGAGTCAGGTGCGTTTTAGCAGGGAAACTTCTAGAAGCAGCAGGAGACCAGGACTTGAGGTTTCCTTGCTTGTACTTTACCTGCTCCATATTAAAGGCTAATGCGGAAGCTGAGAAGAAGGTGTTGAGGAGATGAACTTAATGTGTTTTGAACAGAAATGACTACAAACTTGCAGGGAAGTTATCCTCACAGACCGGAGTTGAAGAACCTGCATTTTAACTTAAAAATTCTTTAAGTTTTGAATTGCTGCAGCTGTGTTTGTTTTGTTTCACTAATGCCAACATTATTACACTTCTGATCTCAGTTAAAGCACCTTTTTAAATGTGTGCATCAACAATAAATACAGATCAAAAACAGTTTTTGATGTGTCATGGTTTTCTGTTCAGGCTAAAATACTAGTAAGCATTTTACTATGCAATGTATTTTGTGTCTTTTATGATGTACCACTACATTTTAAGTACAAGGTGGCCGACCCTGGTCCTGCATGTGTTAGGAGTTTCCCTGCTGCAGCACAGGTGACACATCAGACATACTTAGACTTGTGCAAAGCTTGACATCAAACTCTGCACAAGTCTGCTAATTACCTGCCAATTTGAGTCAGCTGTGCTGTTGCCGGGACACCAAACACTTGCAGGATTGTGACTATCGGGGTTGGTACGTTTGAGTAGGTCATTGTTGTCTCTTAAGCAGCGTCCCAGAAAACATCCAATAGACAGCAAAATATCATTAGGATGACGTGGAAAATGTTACTTAGAAAAATGATTTGCTTTCGGAATCTGTGCTGAACACAAAGAAACTATTAACTAGGAAGAAAGTTGTTCTTATTCTCCCTCATGCGATCAGAACATCGCCTCCTTGAAACATTTCTTTGTACATTAAAACTGTCTTCAGGCAGCCAAGAACCTCAAACTTACATTTTTAGGTAGTTTTCCCAATATGTGTTTAACACATTTAATAAAACTGCTTTATTTCTACTTTTTTTTACATTAGCTTTTTCAGTTTGATGTGCTATTTATCTAGCATACCATTTCATCTAGATAAACACCATTTATTCCTGCATTTTGCCCAAAATGCTGTTAAATCATCCATTTAACTGCTGCAGTCTGGTGATCCCAAACTATTGTTAAACTGCCATCAACAATTATTTGTTTGCAGACAGTTGTATGTCTTTGAAATACAGCAATGAGAATAATCATGTTAGAAGCCAGTTAGCACTACAACCTCACAGTTCACATGTTCTCCCTGTGTTAGTGTGGGCTCTCTCCTTCCTCCCATTGTCTAAAGATCTACTTAATCGGTTGACTGGTCATTCAAAATGGTCCTTAGGAGTGACTGTGTGCGTGCCTGGTTGTTTGTCTCTCTCCAATGGATTGGCGACCTCTCCAGGGTGTACCTCGCCTCGCCCGCGCATAAGCAGGTACCCATAATGGATAGCAAAGATAGAATTTATGAAAAAAAGCACTTTAATTCATTTCTAAAATCATCTTTAACTATTTTCACACAGGATCTGAAATCTCAAATAAACAACAAAAAGATTTTCTTCTGATATTGGCATTTCTACAGTGAAGAGCTGGTGACAGCATCAGAAGTCCAGATTGGCCGGGATGCTGAGCTTTATTCCCAAACAGCATTTATTCGAGCAGACTGCAAAGTCCAACAGGCTTGACACCCTTTGGTGTCAACTTTATCAAGCAGCAGCAGGTAGAAGCGCCAAAAGGAAAAACAAAAAAACAAAAAAGAAATCAACCATACACTCTCTGTAAAAACCCAGAGAGCTACCTCCTCTCAGTACAACACCACATGTGGATGATGCTTGACATGTACACCCAGTTCACATGGTACTAAAATGAACGACCAAAATATACACTTTCTAAATGAAAAGGTCAAAACAGACAGCAGATGTGTGTCTGGCGCCTCACAAGACCAAACTGAATGATTAAGCCTGAAGCAAAACGATCATTTACAACAAACAACAAAACAAGGAGATTCATAACATCGTCTACTTGGTTTTGTTTCATTGTACTTAATATTAAAAAGAACCAACAGCTTCATTTATCACTACATCATATGGAAGTGATGCGACAGAGGCAGAGCTCCTACCAAACAAAAAGAGCAACGTTAAGGACAGCCCATAACAAGACATTACCCAATGAGGAGACAAACTTTATGAGTTTATAAAGTCTTGATTGTTGCTTTTAGATTAATCAAATCTAGTAAATGAGTGTGTTGATTTTAGTCTCTGAGAACAGCAAGGTTTCCCATGTCAGCAGAGGTGAGACTGAGGAAGGCTGGGTAAGAAGTTACTGGTTGTTTGTTCTGTTGGTTTTAAAATATTTATAGCAAGGTGACAAAAGGATGAGTGAGCTCTCTGACAGACTAGAGCTCAAAAGGTGCAAGAACATCGGGATTACAAGCACAGATGAATCTGTATCAACATTTAGTCAAAGACAGGAGAATGAACACAGGGACAAGGGGGGGTGTGAAAAAGTCTGATTTCAAAAGGTAAATGGAGACTTATATGGACAGGATGGATGCTTTCCACACCAGTTTTACTGTCCTCACATCTCTTTCTCCATATCTGACGCTTCTCCTTTCAACTGATTAGTCAATACAGTCTTTGATTCTTTTTTTTCTCTGTGTGTATGACTAGCTTTTGTACTTCCCTTTAACTTTACAGTACAATACACTATAGTGCACAACAGGGTTTCTGAGCCAGCCCTGGGGCTCCAAGTTAAGGGTGAAGACACATCTGCCTTACATAATGCTGCTTGAGTTCAAGTCACTTCCGGGCCTGACATTCAGAGTCCCGATGTCTGGCTGCTCTCCTGCAGCAGCCAGATTATTTTTACAAAAAACAACAACAAAAAAACAAAAAACAAAAAAAAAAAACCAAAAGTAGTTTCTCAGTGCTTCAGTCCTGCCCTGGGTCTTTCACAGGACCACCGTCCAGGTAGATCTTAAGAGCCTTTTCTTTGCGAGGAGAGTAGCTGACACGGTGCCCGGTCTTTAGCAGACGACTGCTCTCCTTCTTCATCAGCTCATTACGCTCATCCTCTGACAGCTCCAGAAGTTCCTCTGTGCTGTCCCTGCACAAAGATTACAGAAACGTTTTGTAAAGTCAAAGGTGATTATTAATTTTTACAACTTAAAAAAATAATATTTAAAGCTAGATGTATATTTTCAGGCTTAGTAAACATCTTCACCAGTCAGTAGTATTAGTCAGCTTTTTCAAAATAAAGGAATCATGCACACAAAATATTTTGCCAAAACATCTGCAATTGTCTGGTATCAGAGATGCAGCAAATGTGTGTGTTTGGGATATCTGTGCACATGCTCAGCGTGTGTGTGTGTAAGATTCATGGGGGCATTTAGGACTTCAGACAGCACATCTGAAAAACTGGATTGGGGAGATCCCAGCTGGGGCAGCGGGAATGATCCAAATCCAAAAAAGTGCAGATTTGTGAGAAGTTTTGTCATTTTCTTCAACATCTCCAAAATGCCATTGCTAAAGTAGAGGAGTGTTTGGATGATTTTTCATGCCAAAAAGATTAAAAGGGTAAAAAAAAAAAAAAAAAAGTGTTTTCGGAATATCTTCATTTTATGTCTCCTTGTTACAAAAATCACAACTAGATATGTGGACGGGCTTTTTGCACCTCCTTTTGAAATGCGTTCAATACAGGCGCAGTTTTGTAAGCAAAGTTACCTTTGTGTTTGATAGATCACTGAGGTTTCTACGTTATTCAAATTTCTCCTCCCAGCATATAGAAAATTACATGTCTATTGTCCATATTGATTATTCATTTCAACAGATTTACTCACAGGATGCAAACATCCTATTTTGCACCTTTGAAAGACACAATTCTCAATGCGCATCGTTCATTTTGTAAATTTTTCCTGTGTGTAATGACTGTACACGTTATTGTACATGTAAAACTTGAGTAGATCCGACCCTACGACTTTAAGGTCATTACTGAGACAATTACAACCTAACCTCATCACTTCATGGACCACATCCCATAACATTCATTAAACATGCATACATTTATGATATTTAACAACACATGTTAGAATGTAAACAATCAAGACTACAATCAAGAGAATCTGGTTAGACAATCTAGTAACCGTATATTTTAACAATATTAAATACTCATCATCCCGTTTTCCTTCCAAATGATTGGGCAAAGAATTATCAGCATGTATTAATGGTGACATTTACCTGTAGAAGACCACAGCTCCATCATCACAGATGTAAAGGGGCCACACATTAAGGGTTGACACCTTAGGGTTCCAGTCTAAATCCTGATGGATCTCCAACACAGATATGTCGCATGGAAACGTTCCTCTACCCTGCACAGATGACACGTAGCTGATCAGCAAAGTCAAACAATGCAGGTAAAACAAGTCAATTCTGAGGTGGGATTCATGTACCTTTGCAAAATCCAGATTCTCAAGAGGAATGCCACTAATTTCACTGAGCTGCAAAAATAAAAACAGAAAAAGAAAACATTACTGACAAGAATTGCCATTACTTTTAAATCGATTTGACAAAGACTGTTTCAGAAAAATGAGCCCACTGTCAGGAAAAATCTAAACTAAACTCAGACTATATATGAGAGGAAAACAAAGTTAAGAAAATGAATAAGTCCCCTAAATCTGCACTTTTGCAAAAAGCCATTAAGGTGATTTTGTATGATGCTATAATAAAGAAAATAATGACTTTACTTTTTTTTATATATTCTTAGTGCTTGGTTTTAAGTCTTATTGTTTAAATAGTGAAATAAGAAAGAAAAGCATGATGGAAGAATTACCCATATGTTGCATACTATCTACAAACCCAATCAGGTGACAGAATTACCTTCTCCTTGAGTTCTTCAACACTGCTGCTCTCCAGAATCACCTCCTCAAAGGGTCCCAGTTTCATTGTAGCTGGGCTCCACCTCCGTGTCAAAACAGCCAGCTGAGACATGGATTTCATTCTCTCTGGTTCTGACATATAAAACAACAAACGAAATGAAAGCAGCGAATGTGTTCTCCTGCTGTCTTAGATGCTTATTGTAGTTTTATGATGTGAAATTCATTTTAATTTGTGGAGAAAAACAAATTGCAGAGCAAGCGTTACCATTGAGGACTTCAAGGAAAACTTCCCAGTTGGAGGAAATGCTGATGTCCTCCTCATAGACATGGTAATCTAGAAACACAGTTCCTGGATTCTTCCATGTCTTTTTCCTGAGACGAACCCTAAGTGCACACACACAAACCATTCTGTACATTTGTACAAATGTGGTGACGCCTTCAAACTTTGGTGTCCATCTTATTACCTGTCTATGCTGAGGTCAAGCTTGCACTGATCCTTCAACTGAGGAAGCAGTTCTTCTTTGGACTGTCTGACTGTCATGCCCTTGGCAAATACCGTGTCCACCAGGAACTTGCAGGGCTGCGGGAACAAAACGCAGAAAAAACTTCATGAAATTGTTTCTACGACTGAATTTCAAAAAGTTCAATCAGCAAAATGAAATACCCCATGCAACATATAGCAGATCTTACCTCTGGTTCATTCACAAGCAGCTGATATACTTTTACTCTGTATTCACCCTTTTTCAGTGCTCTTCCTAGTCGAATAGTTATCTTAAAAAAAAAAAACGTTACGTTAAAAGTCACATTTTAACGATTGCATTATTGCCATCTTGCTAGCCTAAGCTTTTTCCCGACCTTGTTATCGTCTGAAAACGATGCAAGTGTTTCGTTGAGCCGTACGCTCTCAAACTCCTGGTTGTTGGCATACACACGAAACACCTTGAACTGGGTAGAAGTTACTCCTACATACGGTTCCAGGTTCTGTTTGAATGCTGCCAATGTTATTCTTTTGTCCACATGCACCACTACACCTGGAGGAGATTACAACAATGTCAACTTCTGTAAAAATAATTCTCAGGAAGAAAGAAAAGCAGCTAAAGTAGTGGTCTAATTCCTAAAACCATTCAACTATACACAAAAAAAGATGTGATAAATAAACTTAAATACATTTAAAATGTAATTTAAACACACTAGACAAGAATGACAAAACCCTTCAAATGCATTTTCAATAAAAAAAGTCATTTTTGTACATTTTTGTGTATCCCATGAAGCATCATCCTGAGAATAAGGCTCTGCTCGGAAGTACAGGTACTGAGCTTCAGCCTTGCTCTTCCCATTGTCGTCATACTCGCTGTCCGTTCCAGAGTCCTCCTCAGCAGTGTCCCAGGTCTCTTTTTTGCCCTCGTGGGCTTTGGATCGCCGGCTACTTGTGATGCTGTGCGAATCCAGGCCGTTGGCCAGCTGGATGGGGCCACTGTCTGCATTACACAGTGTGTCACTACTATGGCTGGAGCTCAAGATGTCACTGTCCACAGAGCTGGTGCTGCGGTCATTGTTCACCTCAGAGTCCGACCGCTCCTCAACAACAACTTGGTTCTCAATATCAGAAGATGCACCACCTCTGCCCCCGGGCGAGGCCCTGATCCGGTTCTCCAACTCTCTGTTGTCTGCTGCCACACAGAGGGAAGAGTTTGAGTCAGCTTCTTGGGTTGGGGATTCGATATGTTCGAAGTCGCTGGCGTCAGAGCTTTTCTGGCTGTCACTAGTGCTGGAGCCCTGCTGCTGCTGCTGCAAAGACAAGTTCTTTAGCTTTTCTGTGCTTTCCTCGAGGATAGCCTCGACAGATTTCCTGTTACCCTTTGACCCCTCAAAGGGCCCATCAGTCTCCTCTCCTACTTTTTGGCAAAGAGTTCTGCTGGCCAGGGTGCCAGGAGACTGCTCTGGCAGTAAGATTAATAGTCGGATCGTATTGCCATGACGATCCAACAGTTTCCACAGGAGCGAGTCAGTGAAAGCAACCTGATGATCTGTCAATTCAGAGCTCTCCACAAAAACCTGGTGAAAAAGAAAGTGCAGAAATTAAACTTAATGCTTATTTGTAAAAAAAAAAGTGCAAAAAGGATTTAGAAATTATGAAATGTGAAGAGGAACCATTCAGAATAGAAACCAAATTGGAGACCTTGTTACTCCTGAAGAATCCCTCAGCTTTGAGCGTTTTGTTTTGAACATGCAGGAGTCTGAGGTCGTTATAACATCGCTCCAACACCACTTGCATTGTTTCTGCAGATAGCCCTGTAGCCTAGAAAACATGCGAGGTATTTAGATCAGATGGGCAATGTAGACAGGTCCAAATAAAAACACATGCAGAAACAGAGTAAATGAAGGTACCTGTTCAATAAGCTGTTTGAATTCACCGATCGTCTGGTTTAAGTACGCTCGAACGCTGATTGGAGAGGCGATGGTCTCACTCTTCAGATCAACAATATGAACCTTCACCATCACCTCTGTAGACATAAAAAACAAACCCAAAAAAACTATAAAGCAATTACAACTAAAACAACTTTGACCACATTGTTTTTACTGGTTAATCATCAGAACTCTGCCTAATTACATTTTCTATACATATTCGGTCATCAGTTTTAGTCAAATTCATTGGAAAAATAACTGCATGCAATCCTTTCTATAAACATTAACATCATTCCTCAGTGTGTAAAAACAACTAGCAGACTACCGACCTCCAGGTTTGTAAGGCTGGAACACTTGCTCTGGCCTGCGTGTCTCAAGCAGCAAGTCGAACATGTATGAAGACTTGACACCTCCAAGGAGGAGACCCATTGGTGTGTCCTCCTCGCCTTCGTACGATCGCTCCAGGTACTCATGGAACTCGTCATACTTTACCAGGCGGCAGCAGTCTAGAGGGACGACTCCTTCGAGCTCCATCAGCTGAAGAACAGCGCGCACAAAATATTACCAGAAGAATTAACGTTAAGAAGAAATCACTTTAAACTTCTACTGAATAATATTTAATAAAAAGTCGTTTTATTTTTTCAAGAAAGCTGAATGAGGAATGGAAGGGCCAAAGGTTTGGAGGGGAAAAGATGCTAAAAAAAAATTATTCATATATGTGAGATTAACCTTATAAGCCATTTCTGTTGCGTCTCTTAGAGTTTTGTCTTTGTGCACTTCCAACTTGCTTTCCAACATCATCTTCACGGGATGCATGCAGAAAAGTTTGATCTGAAGAGACAGAAGAAGAAAAAAAGTTGACCTAAGAGTTAAATTAAGAGACTTTTTATATCAAACTTGACAAATCTGCTAATTTTCCATTGATTTGAGTCAGGTGTGCTACAGCAGGGAAACTTGCAACACTTGCAGCAGTGCAGCCCTCGAGGACCGCAGCTGCTTATCCCTGTTTTAATGTATAGATGTAAAGGGAACATGCATGACATTGTAAGAATTTAGAAGCAGGAAGGAAAAGGTGCATACCTTGCACGTGTTGCGCTCAATCTCCCTCTGGCGCTTTTCTTGCTCTTCAGACTCCTTCTCTTTCTGCACCAAACTCTTTATGTGCTCTGGAAAGTCTTCCACACCTAAAAATTCTGGAGCCACAAGAATGAAAAGAGGACATTAAATCTACTGGTTTGGGGAAAACAAGACAAGACAGGTCATCCAAAAGAAAGAAGACAATATGGCACCAAATGGTTTAGCAAGATGCGCTAAAACCAAAACAGTAATCTTATTTATTTATTTATTTATTTATTTATTTATTTATTTATTTATTTATTTATTTATTTATTTATTTATTTATTT
>JBAMHX010000001.1:16195067-16209477 GCA_037177515.1 Pseudomugil tenellus
TATATAAATAAAAATATATATATAATATGTTTGTGTTGATATTTTCTTACTTGAATTTCTTGAGGGGTCTTTCAGTCTATAAATCAGCATATAAGCATTTGTAGAGCTGTTGGGAGGTGAATAAAAAACATTAAAGTCAGGGAAATAAATGGAAAATACAACTCGGAATATATTTTCAAAATTAAAAAGATAAAAACTGATATAAAACAGACCTTGCAAAGGCACTGGAATAATAGCCTCTGCTCCCTGAGGACCCCCCATATGTCTTCCTGATGTCATCCTGTGTGATCTGCCACATAGAAATATACCAATATTTAAAAAGCTATGAAATGTCAGGAACACAGGGTGCAATTATTCATAGACATGAGACAAGAAGTCTAGCAAGGATGAGTGTGGGAAGTTAGTCTCCCTGACTTTCTGTAAGACAGGTCACCTAAAGCTGGGTCTAACCTTGCTAACATGTTGATCATTGAAACTGTACCACTGGCCATCGCTGAAGGATTTGATGCAGGCATAGTAGTGGCCACCAGCAGCACTCCCCGAATGGACCATGACTGAGAAGAGCTCAAAGGTCAGCAAGCTCTGGAGAGAATGAAAACAGAACTATTTAGGATTCCAGACTGTTGTTTTTCATGAAAGTACAAAGTGGTGGATCTGTTTGAAATACTAAAAGAGAAAGTAGAGAAAGGAACAAGAGGTGTATTTCTGGGTAAATTGAAAATGTTTTAAATTAAAATTAAAGATCTCAGTTTCTAAATAAACCTAGAACAAAAAAACCCTGGACTGGTTAAACCGGCAGTTTTTACTGGTATTAGTTTTGCCCTTATGCCAATTAATATAAATAAAACTTGTTTATTTCTGTTTGAAATGTTGATGCAACACATGTCCCAACAGGCTTGACAGGTTAATTACATCAGTTATAAACAGGTCGATTCAGGTGTGTAGAAAATCTTGCACCACTCAATTCATTTAAATCACACAATCTGCATGACTTTTCTAAAATAAATTAACAAATAAATAAATAACAACAACAATAATAATGATAATAATAATAATGACCATCAGACCTAAACATAATGCTTCACTTCCGAAAATGCTGAATTACCAATTTTGTACTTTCCCTCTGGCTTAAAAGTAAAATAAAGTCTTTTTCATTTAAATTCACAGCAAATATGACCCGAAGTACCTGCATACCAATCTACATGCTTCAGGTCACATGTTCCAGCCCCAAAGTTGTACAGTCAGAAACAAATATATACATAGCTAGTACCTTTGGCTTCAATGTCCTCTCTGTGCTGCTGGTACTGTCCAAACAGATGCCCTCGTCCACACAGTCGTCAGTGGAAAAATCGTTACTCATTTGGTCGCTGTGGCAACTGCCTTCATTCTCTGCTCCACTATCAGTGCAGCTCTCTGTCTGAGGTGACTTCTATAGAGGGGGCATTACAAAACCAATAAAAGAGGTTTAAACACAAGACAGTTATCAAACATAATTTATGTCTTGCCTTGCTGAGACAAATACAAAAGCACAAACAGAATGCTCATTGAGATAAGACAGAGACCCTGAGCAACAGTTCAAGGCTTAAAACTAATCATCATGGCTGCTTGCCACTTATGTTTAAAGTCCACAAATCATTGTGATATGGGTGGCAGGGGAAAAGTCACAAAAAAACACACACACATATACAAAAAAAAAACCCTAAAGGACCCTACAATGTCTGGGTCTTAAATATCTTGTCAGCCATCTGCTTAATTAAGGATTGAGTAGCATTCAATCAGCAAAAGCAGGTACGTACACAATATCCAACTATTACATCTCTCAACTTCCACTACTTTGCCTGTGCAGGCCTTTCAATAAGGATCTGTTGTACCAATTTTCCAACAATAGAACTTCTCTTCTGACCTGGTTGAATTGGTATTATGAATTTAGTTGTGTCAGTATCGACTGGGATTCTGTAAAAGAATTCTCTGCACTCAATGAGGCTTTGGTCAAAATAAACTGAGTGTTTATTTTTGGCTGAGCAGAAAGCCGCCTCTGGAACATATCAAAATGACTTTATCCAGTGAAATCATAATTACTGTGTTGGGTGTCAGACCTGGTGGAATACTGGGGTAGAAAGCACTGAAACGTTCAACAATGACTGAAGAAAAATGTATTGTGGACTGGTTAAGCAGACTGTCCATGTATTTGGCTATAGAGAAGTGAAAGGACACTACATAAGAAAAACAGAAAATGACTGAAGGCGGATTAACAACACTTCACTACAGCTGGATCTGATCAACAATCTTGATACCATCAGAGTGGCTGCTTTCCAGCTGACGCAGAAAAGAAGTTGCCTGAATAAGCAATAAAAATAAAATAAAAAAATAACATGTAAAAATAGGCTAACCCATTTTCTGGAGAGCCCTGTAGAGAATCAAACCCAAATCTATGGAAAAATGTCCTGGACAATAATTCAATATCAATATATATTGCAATATAATTTCAGTCAATAACGATATGAGTTTTTAAAACATTTATAATATTTCAATATACAATATGTTACATGTTTACAGCAGGTTACAGTAGCCTATTCAAACCAAAAAGATAGAGCTGTAACACTTTGGCTACATAAGTGATGGCGTACACCACTGTCAGGAGCCCGACCAAGCCCAGCATCAGTTTCCATGTAGCACGCTGTCCTGCTGTTTTTCAGCTCTATGTTGTAAATTTCACTGTTTTGCTATAGTTTTTTTTTCTAATTATTATGATTATTGCTGATATCAGAATTATATCGTAACAACATGTTTTGGGCGGCTGTAGCTCAGGTGAAAGAGCAGTTGTCTTTCAACCAGAAAGTTGTAAGCTCGATTCCAGGCTCTACCTGACTACATGTTTAAGTGTCCTTGGGCAAGACACACTAAAAAGCCTAAGCTGCCTCCCGATGTGCCTCGGGGTGTGAGTGTGTGAGTGTGTACTATGTGGGTGTAAAGCGCTTTGAGCAGTCAATATGACTGAAATTAAGAAATATCGTGATACAAGTTCTGACCATGTCCTCCAGCCCTAGTATGAAGGAATTATGCAAAATTTACAAACAAATCAATCAGGTCATATTTTGTGCCTCTGGAAAAGCTTTTTTAACTACTGACTGAGTGTTACAAAAGTAAGAAGAACCGAAGGTTCCCCGTACTTTTTACCAGTAATGCCATAAAAGTTTAATGTGTTTAATCAGGGAAAAAAACAGGCACATGAATAGCATAAGCACATTAGTTAGTATTTCTGTTTGTAAGTAGTTGGGACTTAGAAGCTGGATGGGATTACATCTTATGAAAAATAAATGCACAACGATACGGTAATTCCAAAAGATTCACACTCTTCAGTGTACATTACAGATGTTTTGGGTTTATATAAAAATAAAAAAATCTTAAACAACTTACTGATAGAGCACGCCGTCCATCACATTTTAACAATTAATAAGACATAGAAATAACATTTCAACAGAGCAGCAGAATGTTGATAAGCTAAGAGCCTTCTGGACTAATTTAATCTAAACCAGAGTGATATTTGCTCTCACCTCATCTTCCACGTCAATGAATGGGCTCATGTCGAGCTCCTCTGGGAAAGTCATGCGGTCATTAAGCTTGATGCGATGCATAGTGGTGTAATCAAAATCGAACCTTTTCAGCTGTAAAGTCAGCAGGTAGGGAAAGTGCAGAAACCTCAGCCCCTACGTAAAGAAGTGTTTTTAAAAGAAAGAATTGAGCTTAACAGTAGAACACTTTATTCACTTAACACAAATCACATTTCCTGCATGCTCACCTTCCGGGCATCACATTTCTTCTTGCAGCGTTCACAAAAGTATTGGTTTGGTCCATCCAGAGTTTCGGGCTGAATGAATGCCTGCAAAGCCTCCTCCTGCAGCGGTAAAAGGATATTTTCAGCTTCATTTATATAAACTATTAAAATGGTAAGGAACGGTATCAAAATGAGCTTTTAAATAGTTGTGAAGTGCCAAGAGAGAATTGGGTAAGTGTTACTGGAGAACTTGATGCCGATATGTTAAGGAATTAAATGTCAAGGAAAACACACCACACTCCCGTAGGCTTGGCTGGCTCCAAAGGGTCTGATCACAAGAGGGATGTCCAGGTAAGTATCGATTCTCCAGCTTTCATAGCCACACTCCAAACAACGCACATAATCTTTCAGCTTCCCTTGGTACAGCTGGTTGATTAAATCAGCCTGAGGACATGAGGACGACACAATCAAGTCTCATTTCCTGACTAGTTGAAATGTAGGGGAGCAGCAGATGAAACAACCGTTGGGAAATTGTCTACATATGAATTTATACAGTACTTCTAACTTCATCTTGCTTATTTTGAGGGTTTTTTTCTCATAAAAAATGCAATCTCCTAGACAGCAAATCCACGACTGCCCATCAAAGTGCTCATATAAACTGGCTACTTTGTACCAGTGTCGCCAGTGTACAAGCACACAACATGACATGTTTACAGATACTACAAATACACTCTTAACATACTGGTTGTGTCCTTTTGATGCAAAATAAAAAGCGAACCATGTAAAGCTGCTACATCTCCCCACAGACCAAGTAGAAATGGTTCAGTGATGCATCAGTGATCGCTTACACACACCACACCAATAGTGATTGAAAACAGCCCTCTGTTTACTTTTACGTTACAGTTTTTGTACCTAAACAAATATTAAGTATCAGATTTGATTTTTTTTTTTTAAAAGTCAAGTACGGTGACCCAGAAGTTATGGAAACACTACTGATGGATGTTTGCTGCCAGAATTCTATATCTTAAGGGGCCCAATCACTGTGGACCTTGTTTTCAATTCTCCATCACATCATCCAAAGTGACCACTTCCACCAGTAAGACCCTCATATCAAGTAAGTAATTAAATTTTTATTTATATAGACACCATTATTTATATACATCTCAAGATAAAAATCACAAGAAATATAAATCATGGAATATAAAAACAAGTAAAACTGAATAAAAACAAAAACTAAATAAAAGCAAGTTTTAAAAAATGCGTTTTCAGCTTCTTTATAAAACAAACTACTGAGTCTACTCAAGCTGAGAGGAAGTATTGTCATGGGTCTAAAACAAAGGTGATTGAATTTAAAATGGCTGGATCTCGCACTCCACAAGCAAGAGCCAAATTCAGACAAAAATAAATAAATAAAAAGGACATTTAGCGAAACACAGAATACTGGTAAGTTTAGAATCATTTTTGTTCTACTGACACTTTGGGAAAGTGTCAGTAAATTTTTACAGCTGCAACAGAAAAGTTACTTTTTGGGTTATCAAAAAGGCTTTGCATCAATCTGACATTTAAGAACAAGTGTAAAAATCGAATTGGAACTAGAACGTTTCTGCGAACTCTAAACGTCAACACCAAAACTAAAGGTTGCTACAAAAACTAAATGCAGTTTTGTTTTTCATTTCAGATTGAAAAGAATAATGTAAATAACTGGTTTAACGATAACCATTTCTTTTGCTTAGTGGGAAACTGGAGAAAACAACTGGAGCATTGTGTTACAGGTGGTTTAACAGGCTCATGTGCAATATTTTTATCTTAACAAAACTTACGTGTACAAACCCCAAGACTGTATGCACACACATTGGACTAAATGTTGGTGCTGTTTAAATCAGTCTATTGATAAAAAAAACCCCTAACCCAAGGGTTTAGTGACCCATTAAAGGTCTTGCAGAACATGCCTTTTGTTTTTGTTCTGATGGGAGCCCTCAGTCTGGTTTCTGAATTTCTAGATCTAGAAGTCTTGTTTGCTCTTACCTGCTCCGTCTGTTTCCACTTCTGCTCCAGGGCATCAAACATGACCCTGCACAACTCCTGAACGTCATGCTGTTGCCAAGCTAGAAGGAAAAATAATAAAACAAACCCACACAAAAATAAGTCAACAGACGCAGAAGCACATGCTCTCTTCTTTCAGAAACACGCAGACAAGGCATGTGAGTTTAGTCAGAGAGCAAAGACTCACCCTCACTGCTATCCCAGCCAAAGCTCCGTGTCACATCGGTGGTCTCAATGGCTCTTTTCCTGCTAGTTTGCAGAAGCACAAACAGCCTTTGCAGCTGGTAGGGAATACTGGTGACTGGATCCTCTTCTGACTCTTCAAACTCCCAGCTGAAATTGTGCAGTTAGAAAAAGGATTTTAATTAGCTCACAATCAGCAAGCTACACTAAAAACACAGAGCCATAATTCCTTACTTGTAGAGGGCGTTTCTGAATTCTGGAGTCATAAACAACGTTTGCAGAAGGCTGTTCAAATAGCAGGTCATTGCTTGGTTAACCAAACCTACATAACCTACAGATGGAAGAAGGAGACAGTTATGCAAGGTTTCTTGGGGTTTTGGAATAACTGCAGTCACACATTCAGCGGGTGACTAAATCTCACCTGTCTCAGATTTGCTGAGGATGGATGAGTAGGAGTACGATGGACTGCTGTAGTCACCGCTCCCACCTGTGCTGCCATCTCTTGGTAAAGGCCCAATAAAGCGCTCCTGCGAACTGTCATCCAGTCCACTGTTATCTGCTGTTGCGGACTCATTCTATATGTATAAAGAAAAAAAATACATTGAAGTAAAAAAAAAAACATTATGTTAATTGACCTTGTGAAAGTATTTCTTTTCTCTTGATTTATTCCATTAATATTCCTTTTATTCATCTGCTATCACTCACTGATGCCATCTGGGGCTGCTCTCCATCTTTGTCGGTAAGCTGGAGGAAATTCCTCTTACCACCAGGCTCAAAGCCAGAATCAGAGAGAGACATCTCGCTGTTATGTTCCAATGTTGCCTTGAAGAAAACAGTAACAACAGATAACAAGTTTTATATTAATGTTTTGCAATGAGCAATTAAGAAAAACAGCGTCAAAAACCCAAACAAAAGTAAAAATAAATAAATAAAACACACAAATGTGAAGAATATTAGACTCTTATTGAATGGAATTTTCAGGAAACTCCCTGACCTGGTGTTCATGATGCAAGCAGCTTGAAGCCAGCATGTGAAGAACACTAGCTTTCTTTCACCTGGCAAGCTGAGAACAAGCGAGTAATTGCTGCAGTGGAAACAAGCAGCACTTAATCCACTGACCTACTCAGTGAGATAACTACATGTACAGCACCTAGGTCAGCAGCAGGATTAGCTCAGCCTAAGAAAAGGGAATAATATGTATACAAAAAAAACAAAACAAATTTGACACAGATTAAGAATATCAACTATAGACTGAGTGTCCTGTTTGGTCTCTGCAGTTTTGATCATTTATACACTTCATCTTTGCAGCAAAGTGCAAATGATATGACTTGTTTAGTTCATGTATACTTACAGTATATATAAAACAGTTGGTATAGTCACCAGACTTCCCATTATTAGCTTTGCTCAGGTTATTAAATCTCCTTCAATGCAGGGACAATAGTGTGTCATGAGTGAAGATTTGAAAATGGCAAGTACACACACAGGGTGGGAGAAATAGTTACTAATCCCACCAGCATTTACAAATGCAAACAGGTATCTTTGCAATGCAGCCGATTCTAAATAAATGGCTTTTTTTTTATCTGTCACAGTGACAGCCAGTACAAACAGCTCGGTTGGTGAGAAGGGTGGATGGTGCGAGTTGCAGCCAAGCGCTGAGCAGGATACCAATGTTACATTAGATAAGACACAAAGTTTAAATTTGACAACTTTGTAAATTAACGTTAAACTTTCAACAAAAGAAAGCTATTAAAACTTTGCATTATTATGCTGGGTTCAAGTCAGAATCAGAGTCCTGGTTCGATCCAGTGCACATAAACAGATCCTATTTGGGTTTTTAGCTTGTTCTGGGTGTGGGTTAAGGTTTTTGTAGCAAAGATGTCTACAGCAGACAGCAAAGCAGTTTATACTATTAAACTTGTATTAATACACACAAAAACACTTTTTATCTCATTAGAATTAAACTTCAGTCATTTCATAGCAACATATTACAGGGTACATATTTAATAATGGACAGAACAAATAATGTTGCCTCTCTGCTACATTATCATTTCCCTAACCTGATAAATAAGATACAATTAATTTACTAATCATCTCACCATGTTCGGCACATTTCCCCAAGCAAGCTCAAAGGTGCCATTTACATATCCAGCTTTGTGGGCTACATCCTCATGAAGTTTGGAGAGCGTAGTGGAAGCAGGCAGGTTGAGCGTTAACCTCTCAGTCACCGTCTTCGCACTGGTGGTGTCCTGAATTATGCACAACACTCTCGGCTCTTCGGCTGCATTCTGTATCTGAAAACAAAGACAGATGTAGAACAAATTGGAATAATTTGCTGCTTTTACTTTTCAAGCCGTTGTGAAAAAAAACAAAACATCAAAGTTAATTAATAAAGTCGTAGTAAAAATAACATAAGCAGACATGCCAGCACAACACTGCATTTAATGCTATTAAATTCCAGGTTGTAAATTAACACAAGTGTGTGTATAATAATAATTATTATTATTACTATGATCATGCGTGTGTCAAATAACTGGAGTGAAAGAAAGTTATTCCCAAATGCTACAACACTTCTGATATGACACCAAGAATCCTTTGAGAAAAGAAAAACAGGCCATGCAATCCATGACTCAGTTCTAGTAATTCTGTCTCATTCATTGTTTATTTCAAGAAAGAGCAATTAATGTGGTCACACACCAGTTTGTCTTATTGGAACATAAACGCTGAATTCGTTTGTTACTGACCAAGTTCTACCAACTTTATATTGTTGTATTATATTAACATCGCAAGGCAAAAAAATGGAAACTTAATGGCTTCTGATCCAAAAATACCAGTCCCAAAACTAAGGCGTTATAAATTCTGTCTTAAATGTAATCACACACTGCACGAATGACTATTTCCCAACACACAATTCGCATGCGCATCCCCGACTTGATCAGTGATGAAGCTGACTGCTAACTGAAGATGCCTTTGTCTTCAGTATGACTGCCATCAAGGATGCAGCTTCATGCATGCATGCTTCATCGAACGTCACACACAGACCTGAAAAATCTTCTTCATTTCATCAAACATACTCTGTCTGCAACTCCAAAACATACCCTAATAACATGGAAATAGTTCAATTTTAAAAAACACACCAAATAAAGCATGTTAAAAGCCATCTATTGTTCATAAATAATAATAATCTAACATAGCAGATCATCTTTAGACCTATCATTGCAAAAGTTTGGTTATGAAATTAATGGCTTGGATGATGAAAGAAAACACATTTAAGCCAGTTAAATTTTCCCCACCTATCCGCGAGCTTTAGTAAAATGTGACCGGCAGGTCGTACAAAGACTCTGCAGCTGACAACACACAAGTGTATTATGAGATTAAAGGTTATTTTTACCATGGATATAATCACAAGGTGCTGACATTAAGCCCCAGGTAGCGCAAAACAGAGGCAGTATTTACAGGAATGATTAATGACAGAAAAATAATTACAGAAAATTATAATGTGAAATGTCAGTAACTATGGACACATACTAACCCAGACATGTCAATCCAGCAGCACCAAACTGTAGTAAACTGCATTTTAATAAACGTTTTGCGTTCCCTCCCAGAAACATCCAGATGCTGCAGTTTGTTTACAAACACAGCTGGTAAAGCAACGCTCATTTCAGACACCTTAACGTTACACTTTACCCATTATTCAATTTGATCCCTAAATACACATCCGCTACTTGCAAACTTATGCAAGCTATTGCTTAAAAAACAAAAAAACAAACAACAAAAAAAAAAAAAAACAAACAAGTCAGGTCCTTAAGGGCCGGTATCCAGCAGGTTTTGTTGTTTCCTGCACTAACACACCTGATGCAAATCAAACGAATCAAACAGGTTCTTGTCAAACTTTTCATTCATTTCATTGCACTGTGTTAGAGCATGGAGACAACAAAAACCTGGAGGGACACCGTCCTTTAAAGGACTGGACTCCGACACCCATGATCTAAATTATGCAACAATTGATCAAACAGGACCAATGTATCTGTGAAAGGTATTGATCTAGTGTAATCTAAATAATAACTCATCAGAAAGTTAGGAACTATATTGTTGCTGCATAAAGCTTTTTCTGACTGCCAAAATATTATTAATGCATTTTCCCTTAAAAACAAAAAGTACAACTTGAGTCAAAATACAGCTTAAAGCAAAACTGATATAATACTTCTGCTATGTCAAAGCATGAAAACACGAGGATAACATATAAATAAAAAACATAAAACATAAATAAAAACACCCTAAAAAAACCAAAACAAAAACATCAGTATCTTATCCCCCTGCTGTTCTCTCAAACTATTAAAATTCAAATGATTTAATTAATAAAAATAAAATAAAAAACAGGCAAAGCCTTGTAAACCTATAAGGGTGATGAATTAATAATTATGGATGGTTAACATGATTTCTACACAATATTTGCTTATGAAAGTAGAGAGAATTTGGTATATAAATGTTGGTCAACATGCAAAAGCATTTAGCACTATATTGTTTCATCTTTCAAACTATTTTTTTCTTGTCGATTTGCTACTTACAACCAGATTTTAGCATTTCAGCTTTCAGGGTCAGCTAAAGTTATGTTTTTTCATGATCCGGGGTTTGAATCAAATGTATGGAGAAAAACTAAGGGTGAATTACTCGCCTGCTAAATGGCGGTATAAGCTGTAAATTTAGTAACTTAAGACTCTCAGCAAACTCACTAGAATAAAAAGGTACAATGTGACAACAGTGGCATAATCAGGTAAATTTTCATGGCCTCAAGCTCCAAATGTTGCAAGTCTAGCAGAGGTAGCCAAAATCGTAGTCTGTACTGCATCTTTACTTATAAACTCATCCGCACTGCTCTGTTGCCTCTTCTCATTAGCCACATCTCTCATTCATGCTCACCTGCACACACATTCACTGTCATGACCAGAACTGCACTACAGAACTAGCTAAGCTGAAGGATGGATAGGTGTCTGATTAGCGTTGACATTACTTGGTGTCAGGTTACACTATGTTGACACAGTAGCACCAGCAACACGCACCATCTCCTAACAAAGTCTACTCCGTCAGAGCACAAGCGCGGAACAGCAGAGCTGAAATCCAGCAGATGAACTCATTTAAACAGCAACATGTAATATGGAGTTGCAACTTTACAGATATTACAGAAGAAAAGACAAATCATGTATTGGAAGCTAAAAGAATCTCATATAAAGGCTGGATATCATGCTGGCTTGCGAAGGCATTTCTGTTTAACTAGCTTTTATACTGCAAGCTAACTAGGTATCCTTGCTAAAGACTTGTGCACATTCCAGTGAACATAGTAGGTCCATCTTATCCACCTTTTTGTTCAGGTGCTGCAAGAATGTAACCTGATCTGATCATTATTTGGTGTACAATAGCTTTAGTCGATCAAATTCAACTTTATTTATACAGCACTTTTCATATAAAAGCAGCTCAAAGTGCTTGATATTAAAAACACATAGTAAACATACCGTCCCCTGCCCCAACCTTTCCATAAACAAATCCTATAGCATCACCATGGAAACCGTCCATAACAGAGCAGGTAGAAATCCACACCAGAGCCAGGTCTACAGTGTGGAATCCCACCAATCACCCTGAGCAGGACGACCTCCAGACCGTTAACCTCACTGACCCAGTAGGCAAAGCTCCTGATGTGGAGGATCTTCCTGAGGAATTAATAAGTAAAATGATTATCTAAATAAGCCCAATAAAAAAGACAAAAACAAATCAAGAACAAGAAAAACAGATCACGGTGCTTTTTTTTAGGCTTCACAGTGACTTCACATTCTGAGTGATACATAGAGCAGAGGTCACTAGCATGAGGTAGATCCAGTTGTAAAACTGCACTGACTAGCTTTTCAACTTTAGCAAGAGTTAAGTAGACACCTAGTTTTCCAATAATCTAGGTTGTATAAACGGCACCATAAAAAAAGTTATAAAAACTAGGTCACGTGTAGCTGTGTCAACTTCACTGAAAAGTTCAGATCTAAAACTCTGTTTGCGCAAGATAGGCCATATAAATACAGATACGATAGTTTTAATTTAAAAAGACATGTTTCTTTTTATGTGCTTTTCATTTTTGTCATTCTAATAAGTGTGACAAAAATTGTGTCCCCAGGATTTTATTGTAACAAATAGATTATTATTGTTTATTTTAGGCCCAACATGTTAATGAAGTAGGTTAAATTGGAAACATGATCAGATTACCGGTACAGTGAGGCTGTGCTAAAAATTGTAATACAAAAACAAACAGGAATTTAGTTAAATAGGTGTTATTTAACATGTTCAAATGAAATAAAAATACAAACACGGTATATTAATGTCAGATTCAAAGTATTAAAGCAACCAACAGAAGTGGTAGAGCTCTCAGATATTCGGACTTTGTTGAGGAGTTTCCTGTGAGATGAAAGGTAAAGGGCAAATGTCAGTACTGATGATAAACAGTCGTAGCTCTGACAACTCCACAATAAATAACACCACTGTATTAAATTATATGCCTAATTATTAATCCTCAAGCTCTACAGCAGTAGTTATTAACGTTTGTATTATCTAATATTTTAGATGCCTTTAGTACCTTCTGCAGAGCTCCATAGTACTTCCCATTTCAGACCACCTGCTCAAGGTAGTCAGGCAAGTCACACCTCTAACAAATGTATGATAGATTTTTTAAATGACTTCTGTGTTAAATCATTAACCCAAATTTATCTTGAAGCTAAAAAATGGGGCATTGTCTCTCAATGCAATGTATATTAATACCTGTATACAAATACGTTAGTATACAATATCATGACTATGAAAAATAATTCACTGCTAAAGTACATCTTCTAAAACGTTTGACTTTAACCTATACTATTAATTTGTTTTAACATGTAAAAAAACAAAATATCACCACTTAACAATGCTACTAACGATTATATTTCTCTTTTATAAAATATTTCACTACACAAGGAAAACTAGAGTCGAACACATAGAAGTTATTGCGATAACATATAGGATTAGTTATCCGGCTATTTAATCCAGCACAGAAAATAGCAATTCATCTTCTTGACACCACATATCTAAAAAGGGACCCCCATTTACTTTCCACTTTATTTTAATGGCATTAAGTTACACATGTCTGTACTATGGATTTACAAGTGAGCCAATTTGCTCTTACGGGATAGAGGTGTGAAATGAACATTAACATTTTACAGTGTACGTACGACTGAAAATATGCTAGAAAAAAAAAAAAAAACATGCTAAAAAAATTAACACCCAAATAGAGTTAAAGTAAAAATATTCGAAAGATAACGATACTTCAAAGAATTATTCAAATACATTATGTTAGGTTAATTCATTAAGTGATCTGCATTTGGTTAAGCAACTTTCAAAACATCAGGATTAGCTACAGTTGTTGCCACTGACCAGATTTAAAGGGCTAACGACATTAGCTAGCCAAATCCTACCTGCTAATGTTATGCAAGTTAGCTGACTAATGTTGACATTTTTAATGTCGCCTTGGATTAAAAGGGAAAAGATAATGTCAACCACCGCAATTGAAAAGGGCGACATTTATTTACTGCTAAAACCATCTAAAAGGTCAGAAAATTGAATACGTATTATCCTTATTCCTTTGATATGGAAACAAATTTACTTCGTATGAAATGAAACGAAACTAGCTGCTAACAGCTAGCAGCAGTTAGCCGTGTCATGATAGGCCGTTCAATTCATGTTAAGCTAACTGTTAGCCGCAGAGTTCGCTACCACCCGCTACATTAACGTATTGTAAACTCCAAAAGTAGTGCCAAAGTTATTGCCATTATCTATGTGAATAGTGTTCACAGATGACAGCTAACGCTTAGAAGCGGACGCTCCGATCAGGACTGGTTCTTGTGATAACCTCACCTCTTTGGGCACGAACTGGTTCTCCTCGCTAGGCACCATTTCCATTTGTACGACAGTTTAGACAAGCATCTATCCGGACAAGGATGTCAGCGAAAAAACTTTGCGGCGGTAAACACAAACATGGTTTGTGTTTGGTTTGTCGGAAGTTTGGATGCTTCAACACCAAAACTAAACTTGCCAAAAGTTGTAAACTTGCAAACTGATCGCAACACTCGGTTACACTACTCAAGCACAAAGTGTCCTGCTATAAATGGAGAAAAATGGCCGGTGTTTTACTCCGCGAGACTTCAGTCGAGGAGCTTTGGCGTCACATTCCATCCAAAGAGGTGTGCGTGATGTGTGCGGACATGATGACGTAGGGGAGTGTCCTTTTTGAATCATTTTGAAATGGCTAGAAAAGCAAACAACTGGGAGCTGGGAATGGTTTCAGTCTCAACAAGGGAAGGCATCTTGGACCTATCAGCTTTGGCTTTTTTTTGGTGATATATA
>JBAMHX010000001.1:16214798-16230020 GCA_037177515.1 Pseudomugil tenellus
AGACAATAAAGGCATCCAATTTGACATATATGTCGTTTTCACTTCCAAATCAGGAATTAAATAACTTTACATGAACCATTAACACCATCTCTACATATTATTACTCACCTGCAAAGCAGAAAGAATTTATTCTCTTAGGTTTGTTGTTACAAAGCAGATATACGTCTATTTGTCTGGAATCTTCTCTGTAAGTAATTCTAAATAATCCAGATAATAAGCCAATACAAAGCAAAATAATTAGGCGTTAGTGAAAGGGGGAAATAAAATAAATGCCATTAATCGACATACTTAAATCTACTCCAGTCTTCCTTTATACACCAGCTACCTGTGAAAACTGCATCTCACAGCACTTTTGTTGACAACTTTGGTCAGAAAAGTAGAAACCTCAGTTTGACTCTAAAATTTTCCAAAGCATTGCTCTTTCTTGCATTTAGATGCTATCTGCAGTATAAGATTTTATATTTTTTATAACTAAACTACTGAATTTGTACCTAAGTTTTTGTTTGGTTTTTTTTGTCTTTTTGTATTTCAGTGACATTACAGATAGAGTCCTACCGTGGAACCAAAAAATCCTCTTCTTACAAATTACATGATGAGAAGAATTATTTAAATATTATGCAAATCAACTTTAAAATTTTACTGAAATCGTGGATTTTGCATCCCATCAGAATTTGAACGATTAAACAATCATTTGACGCTCAGAAGGCACTAGTGATCCTAAAATCTCTGGAGGGTTGCAACATCTTATACATGGTCTTCCAACCTCTCCTGGTTATCACTATAACACCAGGAAGAGACATCCTCTCTTGGTAATAATTATTAAGACACAAACAAAGTTTTTTTTCCACAGTTATTTCAATAGTTTGTTGTTTTTTTTTCACTACTGTCACAGCAGAAAAGTGAGAAGTAAAATCTACTTTACTGGCAACAAACATTGTCAGAACTAGGATACCTGGATATACTGAATGATCAGATTATTCTATCAATGGATCTTTTACAGGCATATTCCAAGATGGCAGGCTCATATTGTGAAAGAGTGGTTAAGGTAGCTAAAGACACGCGAGGATTGTCCAGACCTTGACCCCAAAGTGAATCTTTGGATTATACTGGAAATGGCTTTGCACAGTGGTCAAACAAGATCTTGGTCTAAAGTTGATGCAACACTGGATAGATGTAAACCTTGTGACATTAGAGGCTCATCACAACCATGCTATGGTGAATACATGCTCTATTCAAAATTAAAGTTAGTTCAATGAAATATTAGCAGGTGTGACCTTTAATTTATTGGTGACATTTTAAGTTTGTGTGGAAGGGGGGCACAGACAAATATATTTATGAATGCGTATCATAAAGGGATCAAAGCAGGCCAGCAGATTCAGTAAACTCTACAAACCTGTTTACATTTTATCATAATAAAGTAATGGCTTCAGTGGGCTCAGAATGGTTCTTCCATTTGCTGTCTGGGCATCAAATAGACTGTTATGCTTCATTCCTCTCTATGTCTGACCATCATCTGACAGGTAACAGATAACAAACAACAAACACTTTTTGTACAAACATACATTCATGCATACACATACACAGCACAATGCAGACATACATACACACTTGTGTGGTTGTGTTCCTCTGTGGTGAATCTGTGCAGTCTCTACATGTGTTGCCGTGGGGTTTGTTGGCTCTAATGGATGAAAGGCATTCGCTCCTTGCTGTCATTATCTCCCTCAGGCTCCTCTTCTTCCTCTCCCGCTTCACTGGTCTCTGTGCTGTCATTGGCCATCTAGTGGGGAAATAAATTTTAGCAATCACAGCGTACTCATATAGGAAAGAAGGGTAAGAAATGTGAACTGACATTAAATGCTATTATGAACATGTTAATCTAGTCTTTGGGTGATGTGTCTACTCTTCTCAAGTATCTGCTTTTTTAGGTTAAAAAACAGCAAATCCACTGTCGTTAATTTAAAGAAATCATATTACCGGATTTCTTATTTCCTGACATTGCCTGAATATTTGCTCCAAATGTCAAAGCTATCATTTAACTTCTATAGTATTTAGAATTTTTGTTGATAGTGTAATACCACACAAAATGTCCCTGGATAATTAAAGATGGAAAAATGCAAGAGCAATGCATTTTTTTATGATTATTTATTGTACATTTTGTAAGTACTTTCCTAATCCGGTTTGATTTTGGGTTTTCTAAACTAATTTCAGCCCTTTTCAGCTTCTGTCATCTCCTGGATTTCTGTAAATTCTTCTGGAACATTGCTATTTTATCTTTTTAAAATTAAAACATAATGAGAAACTTAACGTTAACTTATCTTCCATATAGTTGTAATAAACTGAGTGATTTAATTTTTTCTTACTTTTACACAGATAGTAATAAAGTACTGTAAATAGGTCCTTTATGAGCTGCTTAGTTTGGCTTTGTAAGCATAAAGTGTTGTATTCCTGAACCATTATCTTTTGCTTTAGTACAGGGGGGTCCTTGAGAGCCACATTGTTAAGATTTTCCCTGCTACAACACACCTGGGTAATTAGCAGACTTGTGTAGAATTTGATTTCAAGCTCTGCCCAAGTCTGATAATTAAGTCTGATGTGTGTCGGCAGTGTTGCAACAGGGAAACTTTTAACACTTGCAGGATCTCAAAGACCAGACTTGCCCCCCTCTTTAGTATATTAGGAAATAACCTTCTGCCAATTTAACATACGTCAATGGAAATAAATTCAGAAAATCTCAATGTTTAATAAAATCTTGTTGCACAAGAGAAATGAACGTGAACATGTTTTTTGTTTTTACCAGCGGGGTGGGAGACTTTTCAACATCCAAAATGAGTTTTCCGACATTGCCTCTGTCATGAATTCTCTGCATTGCTTCTTTTACCTGAAAGTAAAATAAACATGACTTTTTTTAAAAGCAACATCTTCATTTGAATATGCAAAGAAGAAACACGCATGACAGCTTTTCAGAATTTAAAAAGGAAATCACCCAAAATCCACCTGTTTTATTAAAGGTTTTGGTCACATAATTCAGACTCTTCAAGAAAGTATTCTATATTTCTATATTCTATAACTATTGTTTATTTAAACCAACTATGAGTCAGAATAACTAGAAAATGTGTATAATAATTTGTTTTGTGCTGATATGACATTCATGTTTATCTAACATCGTTTTATAGTTTCGAATTCCTAAAACTATCCTTCAATGCTCTGCTCGCTGAGCAATGTGTATCAAAGTCTTTCCGCCTGGTGATCTAGCCAAGGAACTGTAGGCTCAAAAATAAAGAATCTGAGATGTGGTCCATATCACAAGTCAACTGGAGTTTGATTGCTAAAAGCAGGGCGATGAAAACAGGTCAACTGTAATCAGGATTTTTCTACACCCCACTGCATTCAACCATGCAGTGGTAAACGCTATCCCATAGTGCCTCAGTGATTGTAAGGCAGGGTCAGAATGGATATGGTTTACATTTGCATGAAAACAATGAATATCCAATCGCGGATGACAGGGTTCTGCACACAGACCTGAAAGTTTACAATCACTGTTTCATTTGTCAGCTCCAAATGACACTGAGACATTTCTTATGAATGAATCAGCATATCTTTCTGTGGAACACCTGTATTATCTAACAAAGGCTGCAACCAGACATCAAATCACTGTTTGATTTATGAACCATTTTCTGGTGAACTAAGAGTTTTCCTCCACAACAATGAGTCAGAACGGTTAATTTGGCAACTGCTGAAGATGATCATAGATATTTAGAGGAAAATATAAAGTTTTGAGGATTTTTTAAAAAACATTTTTACAAGAGTAAAAACTAGTGTGATTATGGTTTAACCCTGAACCAATTCTACAACTATCTCTGTATCAAACATAAACCTGATGGTCAACTGTGCACATTTCAACATGCAACTCATTAAAAGAACATTTCCGACGCCACAATAAAGCTGTATTTGGTTTTCTCATTACAGTCTACATAGACATCATTGAATGTGTGCCTCTTTGTCTGAAATCATTGTGTCCCAAGCATTCAGCTGTTAAAAGAAATGGAAAACAAGCCAAGAGCAAAACTGGGTCAGAAACTAGGAAGCAATTTTTCAGAGAAGCTCCAGCAACATTTAAGGACTTTACTGTACAATGATGACTAATCATTGATTCTGAGTTGTTCCACTTTTATTTGTCAGTTTCAATAACAGCATTTACCTTTGGATCAGATTTTAAAGAAGCGAATGGATACTTTCAGAAAGTTCGATATTCTTTCCTAACCCCCCACCTTTCTGTTTCAGTCCAGAAAGGTTGCCATAGTCAATCTGTAAACTAACACCCAATAAATTCTTTATTCAGGCATATTAACAAGTGAAGCAGGACCCCGCATCCCACGCCATCCTCCCCTCTAATGAGATTCTTCATGGACAGTGGTTTCAGTGAATGGCCTGAGCAACCTGCCAAAGTTGAACGACAACACTACATAGGACCTTTCCCATGAGAAATGAAAAAGAGTACAGCAGATATTTTATCAGCATGTCTCTGATCATTGATTTAAGGTTTAGAACGACTTCCCGAAGCTGTGCTTACTTTTAGTACTATAAACTATACTATAAACAGATATAGACATTGAGCATAAAATTTCCTCATCTCATTCTATATCCAGTGACTGGAATGCTCTGTTTGGATGTCTAAGCAAGATAGTTCAGTCCTCGCAAGCCCACGCGGGTCCCTATCCTCCCCTGGTCCTACAAACAAACATGGGAAAAAAAAGAAGAACAAGGACATGACCAGACAGAGGTGTTTCTCTGAAGCTGTCTAAATAATGAGCTCTGCGTGGGACATAGTTGTGCATTAGTTGTTCATAATGTTTGTATGTTTATCTTTGACATTTGCATTAAAATTTCTAGTCAGCCAGTCTGGACAAGGACAGGGGAAATCTGGGGGTTTATGTGGAATGGGTCTGCCTCCCACAGAATGGTGCTGGAAATTCTGAAGAGTGGATGAAGGCTTCAGGCTCTGCCATATTTGAGTCCTTCATATAAAAGGCCTTTGCAGAGATCCAGTTGATTCCTGCTGACGGAGGCTGCTAACTGTGGCTCATGTTAACTTCAGTGATGTTTACTCTGGGAAGTGGTGCAGCACAAGATAAAAGACTGCAAATATGTCGATCCCACTTTTGTGTGAAATTAATATGGAAGAGTTTACAGTGTGTACTTGTGTTTTTCTGGATAAACGTCTTAATGAAAGATGCAAATTTTAAATTATCCTACAATTGCTGTTAATTCACACTTAGTTAATCTGATTTAAATAAAAAAAACTTTAAAAATAATCAACTCCAGGTATTTCTTAGTTTATGGATTTGTCATTTTGAATTTCCCTCTGGGATAAATAAAGTTTTTTTTTATTTTCATTTCATTTTACAAATGTATCCACTGGTGGTCATGTCTCACATTTCTTTAAACGGGCCATGCTTTTACCAGATAAAATGACACAGGAAATAATGCTAAGGTCAGCATACTCACTTCCCTGCACATGAATGGTATTTTCTCCCTCAAACCAATAAGCTGATCCAAGGCTTGTTGAAAATGTGCAATGATTACAAGACAGTAAGATGCAACCCACCCGCCATCAGTTTTGGGTCCAAAAGCAGCTGGCAGGATCCTCCACAGAGCAGCAGTGCCAAAAAACAGATTCTATCCTTATCAGGATACGTTTAAATCAGATAATCTTAATTCTTTCAAAGCTGCTGCTATGATTCTGTAACTACTTTGTAGAGGCATTTTTATAAATGGATCATACAATCATTTTACCCCTCTGATCACCCACAGTTTCTTACCTCTTCCAGGGCCCACAAGGAGTCAACTACAGGTTTTATCTTCTTCTGTTCATAGAGACGCAAGAGTTTGTCCATCACCGACTTCACAAGACTAGCTCTCCCTTGTTTGAAGAGAAGGTTGAGGAGTGAGAATCCAGCTATGACTTTGTTCTCCTCGTAAAGTTTAATAGGATTCACTTTCTCCACCTGCCACCACTGGAGAATAAAACAAACCAGAGAGATATGCAAACACGAGGTGACTCATTTCTATATATGCTTCTTGGACTTCATTGGACTGTTTTTTTTTCCATTATTGATGACAGACTCTATATTTGACTCACAGATTTTGCAAAGCTGAAGAAACTCTTTGTTTCCCCAGTTACCATATTGGATGCTCCTGAAAAATACAAAATAAAAGGATTGCTGTATGCTGGACAGAAGTGGCTGGTCAATAACAGACAGTTATGAGGAAAAAAAGGATGATCAGTGGACACCTCACACCCTTTCATCTGTGCAAGCACGCCTTTGAATACATTCAGTAAAACCATAACTAATGAATTAATCTTCGATTAACGTCATTGCTTGATTCATGAGACTTAAGTAATCATCAGACATGAAAAGAGTGGAAGCTGGGGACAAAGTCTTTTTCATATGAACGTCTACTTTACAACTGGTTCTGCTGTTAACACAGTGAATGTATGCAAAAACTGTTTTAAAAAATTGCCCTACAAAATAAGGAACTTGCCTTCCTGTTGACAATAATAGCTGCATCCAGCAAATAGAGTAAAGTTGTACTGCACATTTTGTTATTCACTAAAAAGAAAAGTTGCATTTATGGAAGATAAAATGAAGACATACTCTTAGTATTGTCCTTACCATAGAGGATGTAAGTTCCCAGAGGCTTCAGCAGACTCAGACCTTTCCCTGTGTTCTCTCCACACAGGCAGTCCAGCACAATGTCCACTCCATCAGGAGAAATCCTATGGACCAATGAAAAAGGGACGTCAATTATGAGACAGCTTCAAGCAGCGATGAGAGTGCAGAGTCGTTCTGTCAGTTTTCATGAAGACAAACAAAAGTCTGCTGATTGTGAGAATAAATTAAACAGGGTCACTGCGTCGGAAGCAACGGCTAGGAGTATATCCCCAAACGCCCCCAATCCTCCATTTCCCCAATCCTCGAATAGATACAATACAATAATGTAAAGTCACACATGTCCAGTCCCAAAGCTCCACCTGGTGTGGGAACTTTAAACCAGCCCAGTATGACGTCAGCCAGGTCATGACCTTTTATTTGTACTTGATTTGAGGGCAATGAGAGAAATAGTTCCAGAGATATATCCAAAAATCAAATTTTTTGAGTATCAAGTATCCACCTAGTGGGGAAACCATAAATCCAATAATCGTGAAATTCAATACAGGACATCCCCTTGGGGACCCAAACAGGTATACTGAGTATCAAAATCCAATTGTAAAAATTGTTCGAGTTATCGTGCTCACACTAAGGATATCAGGGTGAAAATATAAATTCGTAAATACACCGCGTTCAGGAATATAATGAGATAAAATCCTGCACTGTGGCTACAATTCCCAAGTTGAACAGCTACGGAAACAATCATTTTCACAATATTATAATGTAGATCAGAGATCACCAATTCTAGCCATCGAGGGCTACCATGCTGCAGGTTTTAAGTGTTTTCCTGCCACAACACACCTGATTTAAATGAAGAGCTTCTCCCACAACTTGTCATCTTCTGGATCTGCTTGTTAATGAGCAATTGATTTGAATCAGGTGTGTGGAACCAGGAAAACACCTAAAACCTGCAGGATGGTAGGCATCGAGGGCTGGAGTTTGTGATCCTTGGTGAGGTGGGACTGGGAACCAATCCGGGCTGTACTTGCATCCCACCTGGGCGCCTCGCTGCGACCCTGAATTGGGCCAAGCGGGTAAATAAAATGGATCTAGATCAACACATGAAATCCAGTTTTTTGCTCACTGCAGTAAAACTGTTGAGGTCAAAATGAAACAAATTATATTAAGCTTCTTTAAAATGTGGTCCTGAGTACTTCTACTTATATTAGTTTTGATTAATTTAAGTGTTGCTTTGATTCAGCTTTAATTACAGCTGCCAGCTTTGCAATGATTTTGATTAATGGTAATTGTTTTTATGATTAAGGATATGTAGAGTAGTTTTTGTGAAGCTCCCGTCTGAGGAGTTCCTGCCTCAGCTTTACTGGCAATCAAAAAATATAAGTGGTCATTTTTGATGAAATCCAGAATGATCTAAACTTGAATCAACTTGAATCACTTTAGTAAAAGAGGCATATGACTGAGAAACTGTTTCTTTAAATGCAATTAGCACACTGGTGATTGTCAAGAATGCAATCCACCTTATCATGTGGGTGTTCATACACTACTACTTTGCAACAATATCAAAATTAAAATGCAATCGTATCATTTGTTGACTGGAGAATGAGTAAATGGTCAACTTAAACTGGAAAAATCCCTTAATTCTTAATATGTAAAAAACTTAACTGATTATTAAAAGAAACATATTCAAAATAAAGCTATTAGTCATTTGACTGACTTGTCATTTACAGAAAATGAAACCACTTTAATGTATTGTGTCAGTTTCAACACAAAATAAGAAATAAAAGAGAATTCTCATTTAATAGCCACCAATTTTTTCAGACTTTTGAATTAAAAGTGAAGCAATTTGAAGGCCTTATATGATGAGTTGTAGCTTTTAAGATGAATTAGATTTAGTTAGCAGAGAAAGTACTTTATGCATCAATGTCTTTCTAACAGTGAGCTATAAATATAAAAGAACTAAACAAACTGTGGATATTAAGCCTGTGACTCATACTGTGGAGCTTCTCTACATTGTCATGGATTCAGAAGATATGAGCAGTCACTCTCTGGGGTATTAACATCATAAAAAACTTGCTGTATGCAACCCACATTTTTCTTCTGACTTTGCTTACAGATTTCTTAAACAGCGATTATTGGTGTTTTGCAGTTCCCACAATATGTCACACTGTGATGCAAAGTCATTAGTCGTTCAGATATCTGAATGAATCAGACCAAAATGTTTGTCGTTGTAAGACTCGTGGAGTCTCAGACGCAGACATAAAAGAATGCAAGGCATGTTGTGACCACGGCTTCTTACTTTCTGCCTTGCAACTGTCTGTACCTGCTTGGCTGAACTGCCCGGTGGTCTTGTGATTCCCATGGTTTTTGCCTTTTGTAAAAAGAGGCTAATTTAATTGAACTTTGTGCTTGATCCTGGGAAGAATGTGTGGGCCACAGAGATGAAAAGCATAATCCACAACCACTGCTGATATGTAGGCAGTAAATATGGAACATCAAATGCAAATGAGGCTTTTGAATGTATGAATTACAATGTGACATACCGTAATGCATGTATACATACGGTGAAGCAAATGATTGTAAATAACAGAAAGAAAATTCTGTGCAACAGAAAACACATGATATGAGTTTTTAGAATATGATTAAATCTGAAAGCATCTATGTAGTAAACCTGTAGAATACTGTGTAATACAGCCGACGACATACTTGTAAACATAATAATATTACGGTGCTCAGTCTTAATTAGTTCAGTTGTTTCACAAGCACGCTTCAACCCCTACACAATGCTGCTGCTCTCCGAAATGAGCTGTGAGTTGCCATGGGGATCACAGTCACACAAGTCCAAATAAGGCAACCAGTAACATCTGCATCCTCCCAAAGCCCTCTGGCCTCAGCGGTGTCCACGTTGTCACATCAGCCAAAGTGTGAACCTGTCCACAACTACCTAGTAATATGCCTTCAGCTTCCGTCCTGACTACACGAGCAAATGCTGTCAAAATACATTACAAGGAACCGAACACAGACTCGTCAACATCAATCGCAATACGTGATGACACGTGTTAAGCTTACTTTTTGACTTCTTGTATGTAGTCAGCATTTCTATCAAAGAGATGAGTCACAGAGTCTTTGATGGCTGCATGTTTGAAGCAGGAGGCGATCCCAAACACAGTTATGTTAGGCACGGTGGAGCAAACCTGAGCCACAGCTTGACCCTGAAAATGATAACAGTAACAACTACTTATCACAGTCTGACAGTCACGATATTACATGATAATATTACATTAGCTAAAATTTAGCAATAGTGCTGCTTAATAGCAACAATGCACATGGTGTATTTATTATATCCACAATAATATATGCTACAATGTGCAATTTATATCACGTCTGCTGTGCTGTGGTCTTACTAGAAATATACTTACCACACCACCTCCTGCTGAATGCACCAACACAGACATCCCCTCACGCAGATTGGCAACTTCAAAAAGCATCATATACGCAGCTACAAAGTTCAGTGAGAACGCTGCTGCCTCTGCAAAAGTCATCTCATCTGGCATCTTGTAGACAAAATCCACTGGAGAGCAAACCACCTCTGCCCAGGCGTTATAATTGACAAAAGCCATAACTCTGTCACCTATCTGAAAGAAACAAAATCGTTTTGGTGAGCAGGACAGAAAAGCAGATTTTAATGTGTCAAAAACCATAAATGTCAAAAGTAAAATGATGTGGAGTATCTTAACAGTCTCTACATTTATGGTACCCCAGACCACAGCCTAAATAACTGATTTCAATTACCTCAAATCCCTTTGTGTTTTCACCCACTGACTCTACTATTCCACAGCACTCAAATCCAGGGACAACAGGGGGTTTTGGAGGATTATCAATAGTCCCCTGACGAACCATCAAATCCAGGAAATTCAAGCCACTGCAACATAAAACAATAATAACATTATGTGCTGAATAAAAGCCTTTATCCAGTCATGCCTCTGATTAGTGGCAGTTATTTAAAAACGTGTTTAATCTGAGCTGCTAAAGCATTTAAGGACAACTCAGTGCTATTCTTTTCATTATTATCAGCAGTAGGTTACACGCTAGTCATTCCACAAACATTCTGCACTGAATCAAACGGAGTGCACTTTAATTATACTAATGTGTTTGCAAACACTGGCCAAAAGGGTTTGCTGCAATCTGAAATGAAAGGACCTCAACTAATCTCGCTAACTGCTGTTATAAAGCAAGGATTTATTTTCCTTTCTTCTTCTTTTTTTATTTTATTTGAAATAACCGAGTGTGGTTGGAAAACGCTAAGGTTTTTTGTGAATGCTCTTCAGTCCGCATCCAACCTTGCGATAGGAAAGGACCTGTAGCTTCACTCTCAATATGATGCTTTTTAGTGGTCGGACTTAATTCAGCGTCACAAGACTACGCAGTTTGGAAATGTGCATAAAACATATCAGGGATAATCCCATACTTACCATGCTTTAACGCGGATTTTTACTTCACCATCCTGAGGCTCGGGCATTGCTTTTTTTGCTACCCGGAGTTTGTTTAGACCTCCAAAACCTGCCAGCATCACCGCTCGCATTTCTTTGGCGCTCCCAGGTGATTCCGCTGCGTTCACTGTTTCTTTCCCCGCATTTTTGTCAATCATGTACTCGGTTTCCTCAGTCATATCTGCTCCTTCTTTAGCCATGTCAGAGACCAGCCACTCTCCGCTACTCGTCGGGAGTGATGTGGCGTGCTGCTCGCACGCAGACAGGCGCCGTTACCCACAATAGAACCTGCTATCTCACTGTCTGGGGCTTGATTCAGTCGGAGGGATTATTGTTAAAGTCCAAAATAAAACTTTTCCTTTGATTCTTTTATTTGTTATATGATTAGAAAAGACGTTGAATCGTTCAAGAAGTGTTTTTTTATTTTAAGAATGATGACAACATAAAAACATGTATCTTATTAACCTGACTTGCAAGACTGAATTCTAAATTGCACCATCTGTTGGTGGAAACTGTCTGAAACTTTAAAGCTAATTAAACTCCGCATACTGTGAAAATATCGAAGATGCTTCTAAATTCAAGGTAGAAAGGTAATATCAAAGACTGAATACGAAGTTTGACTCAAATTTAAAAGCACTTTTTTTTTTTTTTACAAAAGCCGTGAAGCTGCGGAGTTAGACAAGACATGTTACCATGGATACAACAGATTGCGGTACATTATTTTATAATAGTGTATAAAAAAGCTTTAAAATTGGACAGTAGGATATTAATTTTTATCAGTTGTCATTGTCTTGTTTTTTAAAATGTCATCAAGCTCTTATCATTTGTTTTAAACAAAACTGTGAAAGACAAATTAAGCTAGCAGTATGTCACTTTAGGAAGTAATAGCTATACCTATTACATCCAAAAAGACAAGCAAACATCAATAAATAATAGTAGTAATTAAAATGGTGTAAATTATCGTAATTTTAATTTAGTTGATCTTAAAATTTAACACTTTTTTTTTAAAAAATGATCTCAAAACAGTTTAAATTTTCATATTGCAAATTAATTTCTTTTTAGCTATTCTAGTTTTGAGGGCTAATTTATGCCAACTGACAGCTAAGAAATGAGGGATATTTTAGACCACCTGAGAAATGTTAAGAAGTCATTAAGTGTGTGTTTGTGGTGGGGGGCATCCCTGGAAGTTGAGAGTGGAAACTATGGATTGGCCTGCCGGCATTCCTGGCCTGAATCCCACCAACACTTGTGGAATCAGCTTGGACATCCTGTTTATGCCAGAGGAACCAGCACAACCACACTGACTAGCTTGAGAGACATGCTTTGAATCATGGCACGCCAGCATTGTGGTGACCAGCGTGACAAGGACATGAATAATTGGGTACATTGCAAACACATCTTCCTTATTCATACATATATCATTGCACTTGTTTGGTGCAATAAATGACACCAAACAAGAGTCAATAGAAAAATAAGCTGTTGGGCACTGGAAGAGATTTGGCAAATTTTCCACGAATCCAACCCACAATCCTGCTGCTCATCCTGCAAACGTTACTTTCCTTTCAGATGCAGCAGTGATACCACAAAATGATCAAACATTCATTCAAGAAGACTTGTTACAGCAAATAAATAATAAACCAAAGATAAATGTATTTACATTTTGTGCCAAGCTTATCTTGTAGTGTCTGGGCTTGTGTGCACCTATATTTTAATCCTGAGACCTAATACTTATTTAATGAGAACCAAACAAACAAACCAAAAGAAAATGCACCATGCAGCATGGAAACAAGCTATAAAAAAAAAACCCAACACCTTAAGTTTATTTGGATAGTTTACTTTCCCAAACAAAGTTCAGATTGATTTAGTTGAAAGTAATTCATTACCCCTTATTCAGTTACTTTGAATTGTCACCATGTGACAGATAAATGAGATGTATTAAAATACAAATTAATTTAAATAACACATTTTACATGACAAGCACAAACAAAATATGTATCAACAATATAGCAAAGCATTACATAAGCAATAAAAGATTAAAAAACACAAGTGGCATGTGTAAATTTATTTTATTGAGATTTGGAATCTCATAACCATTTCTTTATGGATCTACTTAGTAACAATCATATTTTCAAATCAAGTTACTATGCCAATTTGGTTTTCAAAGGTATGACTTTGATTTTTATATAAGACTACAATGTCTGTCGGGCAGGAATTCAGTACTCCTTAGAAAATAAGAGTCCACAATAAGCACATGGATGGCTTTCCCCACTAGAACGAAGAAACTCTCGACTGCTTCTATCAATACCGCAACCAGGTTACATCTACATTCAAACACTCCTTCTTAGTCTGGGAAAGGTAGGATACTGTGTTAAGGGGGGGGGGGGAGGGGGGGTTGAATTGTTTCACCTACAAATCCTATCAGGTCACATTCAGTGGTAACATTTAAAACTAACTATTCAGAAGTGAGCAGTGTTGTGAAGCCATGAAATATGACACAATCGGATTTCAATAGTTCTTTAATTAGAAGCAGATTTGATCAGTTTGCCACAAATCTTTCTCCAGCACAATTTGAAATATCTGACTGTGACTTATTTAATATTGTATTGTCTTTTCCTGACAGCCCCCTTTATTGCATTGTAATTTGATCATTTTTTAAAATTTGGATTCTTGGTCCAACAAAGCAAGAGTGTCAAGAGCTTTTATTATTAAAGCTGCCATTTAGAATGCATAAACACAAGGTCCATGTACAATGCAATGTTACGAACCGGTTTAACAACCCCAGTTTCAAATAACAGAACCACAGGATTTGTGGTCAAATTATCAGCAACAATGCAAACTAATGCTGCTTAAGCAGATTATTTCCCAATTTAAAACAAGGGTCAGAAGCTGTTCGCTCATGAAAACATGGGTCGACACCTCTCTGGACAGCCTGCTTTATATTGCTATTAAACCTGAGAAGACCCCAAAAAGGAAAAAAAATCCTATACATGACTTGATGCAAAGCTAACATTTGAAGTCATTTGTGCGTATCACAGCCTTCAGTGGTTTTATATATTATGTGAGAGTAGAAAACATCTTGTAAGTTTGAATAAAAAGAAGAAAATAAAAGCTTAGTGTAATCTGACATACATTTCACATTATTTGTACACTACATACTGCATTGTTGTACATTCATCATTTATCTGTGAACAACAGAAAACCTTTTAGGACAAGAGGTCTTTGTCTACTGTTTTGGGACATCAGTAAATATTCGGAGACCATGCATTCCTTGAATCTCTTCCTTGAGTGCCTGTGGAAGACAAAATAACAGCCAGATAATGGAAGCCAGGTGCTATATAAAATTTAAGATATACACTAATCTTTTTTACCTCGTGAATATGGTTCATATACTATAACAACAATAGCACAACACATGTGTAACTTTAACTGGAATCTGTACATTATGATGTGATTATTGTAATTAAATGTGTTTGTTTGACTTATCTGATAAAAGAAAAAACATTAACTGGATGTTAATATATGTTGCTCCAAACTTTCTTTAAATTAAACATGAACAGCATTCTCACAAATAACTTTGTACAGGTTAAAAATAAAATTTTATATATTTTCTTATGCAGAAAATTTGGAATTTTTGGAATTACCATTATCTTGAGGTTGGCATAGTTGATATAGATGAAGGTTACCTGATTTACTAGCTGGTGTTGCTGAACAGTCCTTTTTCCTTTGAACTCACTGGATTCTATATGAATCTCATACATGGCCCCACAGCCACCTGAACACATTAAAAGCATCACAAAAACATTTTCAGATCAACAAAGTATATTCCAACAATCTTTTTCCTCATAATCAATCGACTCCAAAACAATGAAGTTGTCAGAACATAAGCAACATAGAGGACTGATGAACAAACATTAAGCTGAACCGAAATTAGTGCACCTAGCACTGCAGGCAACACCTGTGCCCAAATACACTACAGCAGTTCGACCTCAATTATCTATGATGTCCTCTACTGTTTGATTTTGTGCTTGTGTTGTTCTTATTCTCAGATGTAAGTCGCTTTGGAG
>JBAMHX010000001.1:16254864-16271364 GCA_037177515.1 Pseudomugil tenellus
ATCTATCTATCTATCTATCTATCTATCTATCTATCTATCTATCTATCTATCTATCTATCTATCTATATATATATATAGTTTTGTTTTTATTTTTGGTTATAAGCACAAATCATGTATAATATTTAATCATCTATTAGATTGAAATGCAATCTATGCATTTTTGTGCTCTATAAACATCTTAATTATGTTAGTAAGTGTTTAATTTAAACTTAAATTACAGTTTTGTTTGATGTGTATTTAAAAATATTTTAATAATTTAGCTCTTCATCTACAATTTATACAATTTATTTTCAGTCAAATTTAGCTTAATTTAATGTAAGATTAATTTAAACTGGAGTGTAGTAATGTAGCATAGTTTACACGAGTAAAAATTAAAGTAAACGTGCTTGATTACTCAACTACTTTCCCTACTCACCATGAAAGAAATACATAATAATCCGGACGTGCTTCGTACGTGTTACGTCACTAGCGTGGGCGTAGCTGCCGCGTGAGCCTGTGACAACAAACTCCAGTCGTTGGAGGACCGCGGGGGGAAACTCAGCTGAATGGAAACAGAGTCAGCTAAAAGTAAAGACAAACTCTGAAGACACGTTTTTTGTTTTTAATCAGTTTTAGTAATCAGAAAGAACGTATTCTGTTTCCGCTACGTGACGACAGTGTTTCTGAGAGTGTCCGGTTTCTTCAGTCTGAGGGATTGCGATGCCCTCTGACTTTATCTCCCTTTTCAACGGGGACCTCGACCTGAATTCCTCTAAATCCTTGTACGCAAAAGGTAAAAACAACTATTTGACACTTTTTGTCTTCTCCTATTCCTTCCATTTTCCTCATAGGTTGTGAATGTATAATTTATCACTTACCTGTGTTTGGTCTAACGAGTGTATGAAGCTGCCTCCTGTCACATGTCTACTCATAATAATCTGCTCTACTCATGGTATACTGAAACTGTGTTGTGCTTTTAGTCCGACTGAAGCCTTTACTTACCGCGTGCACATCGATCAAACCAGTTCACCATCTCCCTGCCACTTTAAAAACAGTGTTATCTATTTTCTTTGAGTTGTTTGAATAGGTCGTGAATACCCACATCACCCGCCCCCGCGAGACACTTACACATGCACGCATATGCATGCTCTTCATTGCTCCCACAGTGGCGCTAGTGGGGCCATTAACATAAACTATGTAGTCATCGGTGAGGAAGCCTCAGGTAACATGTTGACAGAGAAAACTGAACTCTGCTGAACTCATAACACCAGGTGCTTAGTTGAAAAACGTGTTTTATAAACTGTGTGACTTATTGGCATAAACATTAACAAAATATGACACATTTTAATAATTAAATAAGGTATTTTTTGGGGAAAAAAGTTTGCGTAAAGTAAGCATTACTTAAAAGCCTAATTTATTTTCTGGTTATAGAAGTCTCTATTGACATCACATTTTGATTTATAACATCTCTTTTGGTAATCATAACAGACCACCTAATAGGAGCTATCTGAATTTCAGATCTATATGAGGAGAATTAAAACTCCCTATATATATATATATATATATATATATACATATATACTTTTGTTGCAGAATGGAGAATAACTAGGAATGCAATTGGAAGTGCAGACGTCAGCCAAGTGGTCTATCTTAATCCACACCAACTTTAAGTGAATTGAAACTCATTCTTGACCTTTCCTCCAATTTTCATGAACATAATTTTGGTCAGTTTTGGATATTAGTACTGGCAGATATATTGGAAGTGCATGGAGAGACTATGCTTCTTCACAATGTTAGCGAAAATCTGCACCTATAAGTTTAATAATATTATACAGGCAAACAGTAAAATAAAAGCTCCCACTCCAACCAAGTTCTGTGGAACCAAATTCATTTTCAAAAATATATTTATTGCCATTATTAACATAATTGATTTATGTTATTTTCAACTAGCAATCCACGTGGGATCTCTGTTTTAGCACGGCTGTTTGTCCTCTTAGACATGGATTACTTCGGCTTTGGAAGCACCAGATTCCAGCATTACTGGTGGAGCTAATGGCTCAAACTGATGGTCAAGGTGGTCCAACACCATGATGCTTGCTTCTGAGGATTTTGAAAAAACCCATCTCTCCCAACAGAAGAGTTTAAGGATGTGTCTTCTGGTTATGTGTTTCACTTTTCTCTTTGTTGAGTCATGTTTCTTACTGAGCAGCTCTAACTGCCATTAATCCAAGCTACACAATCAGCTCATCTTTACTCTCATTTCTTTTCCCTTCAGCCCTCTGGCCATCGTCTCCACTTTTTAAATATGCAGAAGATTAATTTAAGCTCAGAGCTTTGATTGAAGTTACTTTCATCCTAAAATGAAGCAAAATGCAAACTAATAAAAATGTCTCTGTATCAAACTAGAGAGAAGACACAGATTTCACACAATTCTTTGTAAAGTAACAGGGAAGTTTTTTTGTGATACAGTCAAAATATATTGTCAGTTCGTGTCCAGAGTTAAGCAATCTTTCTTGAGGCTTTTTCAAATGGTTGTCCAGTGGTTTTGTGTTTCATAAACCTCAAAGCTATGACACATGTTGGATTTTCTGTGTGGTGCTCTATCATGTTTGGCTTAACATCTTCCTGCAGAATACTATTTAAAATGGCAAAAGAGTCCAACAATTGACTGCTAATTACACTAAATAATGAGTTTGGTTCTATGAAGGCTTTATTTTTTTCCAATTTATCATTTTAATCACTTTCAGAGTGCTAGTTTTTGTACACCAGATTAATAACCAATAAAACTTGATATATTGGTAATGTTATTATGTGCCTACATGATTTAACTGCTAAGCCCACCATTAGGTGACTATGTTTGACAAGCTAATGTTGTACGTTGGTATGAAAGCAAACTTTCTGGTAGACTTACTATTTTGTTTGATAGAAAAGGCAAATTAATCATCATCGGTGTATAAACAAACTATGTCCCACACTTATTCCTTTTACTGTATGGTTTTTGCCAGTTTCTTTATATTCTGCAGCTAAATCTTACCACAGAGTTAATATTTTTAACATGTGAGCAGCCCAGACAATAACAAGGAAAAAACATACTGTAACAATAGCATTCATGATAGGAAGGCACTTCATGCTACTTTTTGTGGTCGGTAATAGAGTGTCGGCTAATGGAAGTTGTAAAATGTCTTCCCAGCACTGACACAGTTAAGATGAAGAATGTTATGGCTTTTCCTATAAGTTCTAGTTAGCCTGTTTAAACAGTTGTAATGCCTCAGATCTTCACATAGTTCTTTCTTATTTTTTATTGACACCCACCAAATCTTAGTCAATTATTAACTCTCTGGCTGCTCTGTGTATAAACCAAGGTTTAAATAGCACTCTATTCATATTGACTCTGCTGTGCTAAGCAAACTTAGTGGCATGCGCTTAAAAATGCCTTGAAAGGTTGTTGATATCTGAAGATGAAAGAAAAACTACCTTGGAGGAAAGGATAAGAAATGTATTTAGTAAATGTATTTATGGTCGTTACATGATAAATTCCGAATGACCATGTTTAGGACATATTGTGTGTGGGGGGTTTTGCGTTCCCATGTCTATGTGGAACAAAAATAACTATATCTTATGAATTTTGAGATGTTTAACTCACAGATTAGTTATTTTGAGAACTATAGACCATTGTTAACATTATGATAATGAGGAAGATACAATGTTTTGTTGTCATATTGAACATTCTGTGTTCTTTATCTGTTGAACCTCAACACAAACCAGTTCTGCATACTCGAGTGTCATTTTAGCTGATAGTTTTTGCTCTGCAGGAGCAACCGTATATACATGCCAAGACGGATGTTTGAAATGTATGTCCTTCTCCGACCCTAAATTCATAACATAGCTGTGTGAAAATGTAGCTTTGCTTCTTTGCACACTATACCAGCTAATTTAATGCTTTGTTTTGACCAGTTCAGAGCTTTTTTGTTCTCTTATGTGGATCAGAGCATTTTGGAAGCAATAGAACGAGTTACATCCAATGCAACAGTCCGGTCTTTTCAGGTAGGTTGTTTGTTTTTAAGAATTTGCAAGATAGCCAATTCTAATCAAATGAGCTTGAGTTAGCTTAACCAAATGGTTGTCTGTGAACTAAAAAAAAAAACCCTTTGGGTCTGTAAAAAGTCGAGATATAGCAGTCTGCACACTTTCCCCCCAGTATCAGTTCCTGTCTTTTCAAATCTAAGTATCAGCCTATTCTTCCAGTTTCCTCAACCTCACAGTTTGAAGTTACACACTGTTGGTGTTAAAGTTGTTCCTGATGTCAGAAGCGCCATTGAAAATCTTATCGAGATGGCGAGCCAGTTTACAGTGCCAGCCATAAGGAATTTTGAAGCAGCCAATGCAACAATAAAACCCCAAAATGAAATAGAAAATACTATCCCAGTAAAATGATAAAATATGTAATATTAAACAGTATCTGTTGTCCAGCCACTCAACACATTAAAGTGCCACCATTATCTGAGTTGCTGTTGCTACTGTGTTGCCCAACTACCAACAAGACGTCTCTTACGTATTCAGCAATATCAATGAGTTGCGGCAGTGTATTTATGTAGTAATTGTGATGCAATTGGACTAATCTTGTATAAAAAGTGTCTTCATTTAGACTCATTAAAGGTCATTATTCACTTTGGGACTTTGATTTTAGCCTTCAAATTAATCTTCCATTTATGAGTTCTTCAGGCAGTTATTGGTGGGAGTGCCACCGTATGCTGTGTTTGTTGTGTCCCGGGGCAGTGTAAATTACATTGTACATTAATTCACTCTTTACTCACACTAAATTACAATTTGTTTCAGTTACTAGGCCCTGGACATCACATCATGTTTCTGACTTTTCTCTAAGCTGCATAGCTGTCTCATCTTTACTAATCTGGGAAAGACCTTGATAAAAATGCAGCGTGATAAAAGAGAAAGAATGCAGACAGGCAGGCATCTGGACTGTTAAGATCATTTGGTCGTCTCTTTTACCAGTTTTACCAGTATATATAGTTTAAATGCACACATTATACTTTTAAAATAACTTTTAGAATATAAAACGTTTTCAGTCTAATTATATTGTAAGTTTTTTTTTTTTTTATTTCTGGTAAGCGCGAGTGGTCAGTGAGTGTATATATTTCTGGTATCACTGATGAGCTCACTCAGTGAAGATAGAGGAAGCAATTGATGCCTTGATACAAAGTACTTGCATCTCTAAATGTGGTGTGCATGTTTAGTCTCTTATCAGTTGCTAAATCTTTTTTATTAAACATTAACAGTGACCAAACTTCAGTAAGAAGCCTGATCCGGGTCAGGTCAAACTATTGCCTCCTTTGGTATTTACTGCACACTTGTGACTTTGTTGCGACCGAGACAAATCCGTGTATGAGTCGTTTAACCTGTTGAAACACCTGAAGTTGGTATTTAAAAGGCCTTTATGAGTGATGCTGGATTTTCCCTTTTCTTTAGTTGTAGAGAACTTTAGAATCTCATCATTTTTTTTTAGTTATAGATATTGTTGTATATTTGTGCAAAATTTCTACAGTTTCAGCATTTTTACATGAAAAAACTTCCTTAAATATAAATTTCATTTGTAAATTTGTAAAAAATTATAATTATATAAAGTTAAAGGGGGACATGTTTAATTAGAAAGGAAAAAAAAAAACAAAAACTTGTAAACAAAAACCAAAAAATGCATTTAAGACACCTCTTACCAGCTAATGGGGTTCTTGTTATTGCATTGTACTTTTTGTGTAAACTGCACGCTTTGTCTGAAATGTAAAATTCTCTGGCAAATTAGGTGAGTCTGCATGATAATTTGCTCCTTCACAGGTTTGTAAGCTCTACAGACACTTTTTTGGTTTTATTTTGAGCGATAAAGTTGTTGCCTTTAGACAACCTGTGAAGTATTACAAGTATGCTCCTTTGTTTTTTTTTTTCATTCTCCCAGAAACATTGTTTCCGTAAAAAAAATAAAAAATAAAAAGGAAACCTTTGACTCCTTGGCTTATTTAGATTGGCAGGTTAACTGTGATCATACAGTGGGGGGAGCTTTTTATAAATGAGCAATAGACAAATGTTGCAATAGTTACAACTTTTAAACATTAATGCTGCAAAAAATGTATTTTTTTAGCCTTTTTGTGGAACATTTTGTACCTTTTTACAAGGCTAAACCACCTAGAAGAATTAGCATTTATTAAGTAAAGGCACATTTTAAAATCCAAGTGCTTGAGTATTCACTCAGTGTCTACCTGGCTGCTGTAAAAGGACAATGAGATGGCCGTTATTATGGCATATGGTTTTGCCCACATTCATATCGTGGAGGATTTCTCACACTTGCATGTGAAAAGCCCAAAGCACCTGTGAGATCTAACAGTCACCCCTTTTGCTTCTTTGGAGAGCAAGATGATTCTGGACTAAGACATTAAATATTAAATGTGGTGAATCTTGGCTGGCTGCGGTCTTTCCATTGGCAGGATAGATGTAGCAGTTAAGGTGTCAGAAGCTCATAACTCGGCTGCACAGTGCACATTACCTACTGCCGGGATATTGCTTGGCTCAAATGAGACAAAGACAGGTCCTACACATTAGTATGCTGAACTGTAAATGATTCACTTAGTCTTGAAATGATAATAAAAGTCCTATAGCAAATGTAGTAAATTCGTTAAATAGTAAATGTCTTTAAGAGAGTAAAACAACAAACAGCAAAAAGAGTAGCTAGAGGCCTGAATCAGCTGTTTTACATCAAAACACTTTAAACTAGAGCATTTAATTGATGAAATTTAATAACCTTGCCTCACAATGAAGCAAGGTTTATCATGCTCAGTTTTTGTTGAGAATGTGCTAACAAGCTATTGACTCAAGTAGGTTTATAACACACCTCTCTAAAGTGTTATGGTTTTTTCATACACAGACTCTGGTGACCTTTAACACCAATTTTCCTTTTCTCTTTCATGATACCCATCCCTTTGCTGTGTTGTCCTTTCTACAATCTTAGCTGATGATCATGGGGCTTTGTTGGTAATGTGAATTATGCCGTTATTTACTGGCTATAAGTTATTATCTTATCTGTCATCCTGCTTATCTGCATATTAATCTAGCACACCACTGTAGTGACTGTGCAGTGGCTGTTACTATTTGGTTACACATTTCATACAGATGAAAAACATATAAGAGCAGATTCACATGTAGTTTGGTGATCACATACATGTGTGTTCAGAGGTTTGCTGGAAGTTAGGGGTAGGATTTATATCACAGACAGTTATTAGATAGTCAATAAGAATGAGTATTTTTGGAGGCCACTGGATAATGAAGAGTACATAGATGGTGGATTATATTGTTGCCAGTGCTGCAGTCTATTTTGGTCCCTCTTCTAACTGGGTTTCCATCCTTATCATTTTTGGTCTGCCATAACTTCAGGTGCAGAACCAGGTCATTTTTTTCTAGCTCAGTTTTGTTTCTTTGTCTTGGCATGTTTTGTAATGTATTGCCAGCAAATGAGCATACTTTGCACATAGGTGTAAGGAGCTTAGAATTAGCTTAGGTACTTTATATGTTGAACAAAGGGTTCAACAGAGTTTTAGTCCTTTCCTATGTGTCTACACGAACTGTGCAGTTTTCTTCAATTTATCGATATGATAGAAATGTTATGTTATGTTATGTTAAGTTATGCAAATATGATACATGCTTCCAGGGGTTCAAGTTTTGGTGTATGGTCTCAAGAACATGATCTGAGTTTGTGGTGCCTGTAGGGGTATCAGTCCTGAGTGTTTTTGTTCCTTTTGTTTGCAACATGACAACAGTTTCTTACCAAAGCTCTTACAGAAGGGTATTTAAAAACCTTCAGACATGCTGAATACATTTGGCATAAAGTAGTAAAGCAAAATGATCAAACAGTTTAACTGCTCTGGTTTCTCAGTGTCCAGTGTTTTCATTTCTTTTTTCTGAGTCATTTGGTTCCTCAGCTGACTGGAAGAACTGGAATGAAGATCCACATCGGTCCATCCGATTTTCTCCATCCCCGTATTTCTGTATTTCTTTTCACTTTACTCATTTTTCCTTGTTCTGTGCGTTTGCAACCGCATTATTATAGAAAGATTTGTAAGGCTGAGGGGAACACATTTGCTGGAAACCATCTGCGTGTTGTTTCTTTGCTCAAAAGAAGAAAAAGGGTGATGTCAACTCGATTCTTCTCAGTATTTTTCAGTTGGTTGTAAGTAAATAAGAAATTCAAAGCACTAAGCCAATGGCCAGGGATCTAAAGAACTGTTTTCCATTTCACAGATGCTGATTGTTTAAAGATTTGGGTGGTCAGACCATTTTTCACAACTGAATTTATTTAGTTACATGCTTGTTTGTTGGCTAATATATGTATGCACTTTTTTGTCATTCTGTGCCTACGAGATGTCAGTTTTACGCCCTGGCTGCATTACAGCCTTTTTAACCTTGTGTTTAGTCACCCTGTCACAGTTTAATTTAAAATCAAAGGTCACGTTTGCTTTCATCCCCCACCCACTGTGGAAGCGCTTGCCTCAGGACAAGTCAAACTAGAAAAGGTAAAACTGGACACAATCCTTTTAGTTTTTTGTTGTTTATTTCAAATGAAGCTGCAGTCTGATTGACTGACATACTAAGGTAATTATCTCTGTGGCATTTAAAAGGCATAATCATTTGCCTTTGTAATATCTGTATTGTTGCCTCATGGTTTGCTCTCCCTTGCCACTCCTTAATGAGTCAGTTTGGCAAAGGAGGAAGTGTTTTTGATGAGCCTAATAAGACTTCATTGATGACGTTCATGTCTTGGCAACACAACAAGCCCCGACCTGCTCAAAGAAGAGCTATCGTAGTGTGACTTCACAGATTTTTCTCTACATGCTTCTACCTGACTCATTTCATGACTGTTTATTTTAACCTTATTTAGGATATGGGATTGAATAGTGAGAATGCAGCAGATTAAGATGCGTTTGTGTGCTCATGTGTATGTTGTATGTACGTTACAGGCAATCTGTGTTCACCACCATTCCTTTGCTTTTCTCTAATACTAGAGCACAACCATGAAAAGTTGTGTTGTTTTCAGCTGTGATATTGTCCTCTCTTTTCTCAGCCTGCTGGGGTTTTTAAATAACTAATCAGCAGACATTCCAAATCCTTAAGCAGATTTCTAGTGAAGTGTAATTAAATAATTAACAGCCAACGATGTAGGCTCGCTCACAATGGATTTTACAGCAACAAATTGTCATAACTGTGTAAAATGTTAAGGCTTGGAGGGGAAAAAAGGACACGAGGAGAGAAGTTCAGTAAAAACCTGCACATTGTTATTGTTTAAATCAGTATGGTTTTGTAACGACTTCTCAGTTTACAAAAAATTGGCATTAGATTTCTAGTCCTACATTTTTATTCTCAATTACTCTATTGTATATTTACGAGTGCCTCAAGACTCAAACAGACCCTCCCAGTGTGTGCTTAAAATGCATCCTTTGCCATCAGTTTTCTTTTTTTGTTCACGTTTTTTTAAGCATTTTATTCCCTTTCCTGTCAGTTGAGTCAACAACTTATTTTTTTATATCACTCTTCAGGGCTCCAAACGTAGTCCTTTGCAAGCCCAGAAGCTATTTCTGATTCATGTTAAATGAGATTGTAAATGAACTGTACTGTGCTGCAAACCCTTTCAAATGAAAGTTGGCAGGAGTTTGTTGGATTTTAATTACCTGCTTAGAGACTTGAATTGTATGTGACTATTTATCTCTTGACTGCTCTGTGCAACATGGTTCATATTCTGAGAGCCTCTCTAGTGCATTAAAATTAGATTTGACCCATTAGAGTATGGACATGGGATGTTTTTGCTGTCTTTGAAGACCTTGAACTCACAAGTTGGCATTAGATCTTTGACCTCTGCACACTGTAGGCTGGAGATGTTGTGAATGGAAATCACTTTTTGTACGACTGACATTTTCTCAATCAGATTTTCATCTGTTAAATTTGAGGTATGGTCAAAACCTTGGACTGTATGTCATGGCTCTTGATAACTTTTGCTTATTATTATACATTTAGTGCTTGATCTACAGCAAGCACTGTGTAGTGCAGTGTTGCAACAACGTAAATGCTATGACAGCAGAACATTGCACTGTAACAAGATTAAACTGAGGCTCTTGTCTAACTCTGAGTAAGCATGTTTCCCAAAAGGATGAATTCTTCTTTTTTATCTTTACTTTTTGTTTGAAGCTCTTTGTTTTAAACAGACATTTTTCTTGTAAATGCATGTTGGTGTACTGACAACTGTCATTAGCGTATAGCAGCTTGTAAACGCACTTTAGTTATGGTCCCTTGCAATGCTAACTGCACTGCAGCTTAGTGGTCACGGTGTCCTTGAGTGTTTGTGCGTCGTGTTGCTAAAGGCTTTTCCTGTTGCCTCAGCATGGATTTCCAGCAGGCCTGACAGAAATGCCTTTATTTGCTCATCATTTCCAAATTAGTGTATGTTTTGATCTGTTTTTGAGTTTGTGCATATGTCTGTGTGAATTTGTGGTCTCTGATTCACAGAAAAAGAGTCACAGGAAGATTTTCTATCAGTTTCACTGGATTTCATTCAAAAATCTGCACATGGTTTTGGTGTTCAACTATTTGTGTGTAAAGAAAAATATCGTTCTTGACAGCAGATGGAGGGAACTTTCTTGTGTGTTGTCCTCTGCAAATAGTTTGAATTCCAGTGCTTGGTAAAGTTACGCTTTGATGTGCAGTGGCTGTCTTGTCTTTTGAGTCTGCCATTGGCTGCATGTGTTGTAAAGTTTTACATTTAACATAATTCTCTTCTGTAATTTTCATTCCCAAACAGCACACAGAAACTCAGAGTGCATTGCACTGCTGTCAGTGTAATAAATACAACAGTCTACTTCATATCCTCATATAGCCCACTGATCTTTTTTCCCACAGGAAGATCAGTGGACTATTTACAAAAGTCACTATATTAGTGGGTGTTTGTTGAAAACAAGTTATGTAAATTGCTGCCCAGAGGTTGTTCTTGGTCTCTTCAGGGTTAGGTGATCTGAAACATCTACAGGACAGACGCATTAAGTCTGGCTTGGCTCACTGACCTTAACCTATTGAAAAAACAAGGGAGACGAAGCAGTCAGGCTGTTGGTGGTTCTTTGTTATGCAGGTCATTTTGATTCACCATAGTACTTTTTTTGAATGAGTTTATGTTTGTTATTTGTTATTTTAAAATCTTGATTATTGTTTATAAACATACATCTTGTCAGTCTAATAGTCCTTCTGCACCAAGCTGAAAATAAACCATTGGGTACATTGGTAGCATGTGGACATTGTTGAACTCTGTCAACATACAGTATTAATATTGAGTCTATTGGTGAGAATACTAACCTCAGACACAATAACAGTCCATATGATATGAAAATGCTATCTGAGCCATTTTAAGTTTCTATTTTAATATAATATTGAAAACACACCAATCAGATTTTTCACATATTGTTATGGTTTGAATAGGTAGAAGTGCGTTGCACAATATTCACTGTCTGCACTTGTTACATCTGTTAGCATGTAGCAATACCTGTCTGTTTCTTCACCAGCAAGCACATTTTATAATCAGTGTCTGGATCCTTCCTGAATGGAGTAACTGGTGAATTGCACTGATGTGACTTCACATGTGGCTGGGTTTTTGCAGTTAGCTATAAAGTAAACAACTGTAAGCTTTTGAGACATGTCTAGAGAAATCATTAACATATTAGTGGCAGACTTCAGAATAAAAATTGTGTGTCTTGCAAAAGAAGCTGTTATTGTGCTACAAAGCAGTGTTTGTGTCAGATATATTTATACCATGTAGAAAATGCAAATCAAACTTTGAAATGAGTTCCTTGTAATATTAAACAATAAGGAACTTGATTAGGTGCTTCAGTTATGACTTTTACAACTTTTCTGTCTGCCCAAAAGGAAATTATTAAACATACATTTAGCATAATAAGCATAATAGCATAATTTCATAATAGCATAACAGCATGGCACAAAACCAGGATTGCAATTCAATTCTATAGTTCAATCAGTAAGGATTTGTTGTGGTGAGTTAAGTGATAGGACTCAATATTTATAGGTAGTCAGGATATGTCTAAGTTAATATTTCTGTTATTCATATATATTAAAACACCCTATAAAGCATTCAGCAGTCCAGTAATTACAAACATTTTCTCTTGAGTTTTCAGTCAATGGACAGTTAAAAACTTGGAAAGGTGTTATTAAAAACTGAGCAATGATTCTTTCGCCACATGAATATTTTGTTATTAACAACATAATTAATCTTTGGACGTCAATATTCATTCATACTGACATCATATCGATATGCCACTCTTTCATTTCCCTGTTTAGCTTGTAAAATGTAGTTTATGCAACTTTTAGTGTTATGAAAACCAGTTTGCTTAAAGAAATAGAAAAGAATAGAACACAGTTTATATTACCATCATAGGACATTTATTTGAATTATTCAAGTATTTCAAGAGTTTAACTTAAAATATGTGATTTTTAAATCTATTTGTAAAAGAATTCAGCAGTAATTAAAGATTTTTTTGGCATTTTTGTTGACTGGTGTTTGACATCACATCTGCATTAATGACTTTGTTACCTCATGAATAACTTTATAGAAGCATTTATAAACTGTAAAGTAGTTCATTACCATTGGTGTAAAACTAATATTGTGGCTTTATTCATGTTAAGCCTCACATATATGTCAGGTTTTTCAGAAGTGGATGACAGAAACATAACAGCAATCACAACGATAGTACAAATCCTTGTTACATTCAGTTGACTTCAGATGATCCTCTTTTAACTGTTCATTTTCATCATGTTAGCTCACAAGAGATAAAAAGCTCAAAAGGCTTGTCCCCTGCGTTGCTATGGAGTCCCAGGAAGCCCTCGTGTAGGCTTGGCTGTAAACATTTCAGGGTTGTTGTACAGGGTTTGCTGCAGGTGCCCGCTCCTTCACTGCTTTTTGGAATCATTTCCAAATGCACTGAGAAGTGGAGCTTAAGCCTCTCCTCTTAATCCCATTTCTTTATATACTTGCGAACTTCGAACACCTTGTCTAACGGTGTGGCAGAAATCTCTGCAACTAGCTTATATTACTACTTTGTTTCTACTTGACCGGATTCCATGTGACAATACTGCTAACCTGTCGAGCAAGATGCAGCAAAGCAAAGGGTCTGGAGCACAATAAACAAGACAGGGGAGATGTAGGTGGAGTGGAGGAGGGGGACAGAAGAGAGTTAAATCAGTCACTCAGCCAAAAACCAGTGCCACGCCCCAGGTGCCAGGGCTAGTAAGAGCAAGCAGCAGGAATGTGAGGGAAATGAATGGGAGTATAAGTCCTGCCATTCACATGGTAAGTGCCTTCATTTTTCACCTTTAGCCTGCACTGCTTACCATACAAATGTATCACAGGATACGGTGAAGGTATAAATAGAAAAAATATGTAATTTGCAGGATTTCTGATGTGGATCTTCAATAGTAAATGTTTTAGAGTTTAACTGTGAGTGAGTAGTTATAGTTTAGTTCATTTATGTGATGTTTATTAAAAAGTTCAAATGGCATCAGCAGACCTAATAAAACTAACCACATGGTGTCAGTGTGAATGTTTTAGTCCAGTTTTAATCTGGTATTATGATTATAACAGATGGATTTTTAAAAATGAAAGGTTTTCCTCTGTGGTGTAATCAAAACATCACGTGATGTGTGTGTGAGTCAATACAATTTAGGACAACGCTTCCTTTTTTTTCTTTTTCATTTCTTGCTCTAATGTGAAAAAAATCTGTGTGTAAAGAATTACGCTCTGTCTGCTTCAGAGAAAACAAACATCCAGCAAAATATATATATTTTTTCTGTCTCTAAAAGCGTCATAGGTACTGTGGAAACACTTTGAACAGGCCAGCCAGTGATTCAAGACCACTGCTCTGAGAGGAGAGTGCATATTTTCTGTCTGTGTGGTTGGCAATCTGTTTACTGGAAGGGCTGCTCGCTCAGAGCACATGTTGCTGCATGTGCACTCACTCAGCAAGCCCCAAGAAGACTGCAGATTTAAAGTATAAATGCAGGGGTAGAGAGTGTTTTTGTGGCTGTGGTGGGGGGGATGTTTGTGTACATGTGCATGTATACGTGTCTGTGATTTTGTTTGGAGAACGGAGCAAATAACCAGCACCACCACAGTAGAATCCTCTGTGTATGAGGTTTCAAGTGATTATACAATTTTGTGGAGTCCAGTTTTAAGCTCTGTTTATGGGAACCAGAGTTCCTGATCTTCTAAAAGTGCCCTGTAAGAGAGACTGGAGGGCTTTGGGAAATGAGGAGGCATGGACTGGTTTCAGTATGTCCCAGGTTTGTCTATTGTACACAGTGAGTGGTAACAATGGGAGGGTTAAGTATCTGATATACACACCAAACCCTGGGACTCAGCTGCAAGTAATTAAAGCTGGCAGTTGGCAGAGAAGAGAGTCAGGCGACTGTAATGGCCGCCCCAAGTTCATACCATAATATTTGGATGATGAATCAGGCTGCTAGTAAAAGTGTTGTCATGCTGTTGACTTAAAGCTGTTTCTGAGTCTTCGTTTGTGTTTTAGTTGTGTTATTGGCTCCATTTTCTTAGTTTTTACATTGCTTTTAAAAGTCAGACTTTGCCTGACCAAGAATGCAAAAACCCAGTATATTTCATGTAAAGTATAAAAACAAAATTGGAAACACAAGTCTATTTTCAGAACAATTGCTAAGCAAATGCAGTATTTTATTCTTTTTGTTGCAGCTGCTTACTGTATCGGCAGACAGGTGCAAGCAGCCTTTTGCAGGAGCAGACAAAGCTGATAGATTGCCTCAAGTGATGTAATTTGACGATTTAAGTTTCAAATTGAAAAGAATCTGAGGGAGTGCAGTTGGACTCACAAGAAAGAAGCTGGTCAGACCTTTGTAGTACTCTTCTCATTCGTATGTAAGGGGAGCACCTGAGGGCAGTGACAGTCTCTACTTGCATAACACACCCAAATCTCTGACTGTGTTGGTGGCATGTTGCACCATAGGTTATGCAGTTGTCTGGCTCTGTTAAATAAAACTATCATAATATATCTGGTACTGCTATAATGCTTTGATTTTCTTTTATTTTGCCGTGATCCCGTACAGTTTTCATCACCATCCGGTGATATTGTCATGAACGTAAGGCAATGGTACCAGAGTGGTCACACTTTGTGATTTTACATAGTGCCTCTGCCTCATTTAAAGAGAAGTTATTACCTGTAAAAAGTGGTAATGTGACCAAATAACCAAAGCAGTGCTGTGCATTAAAAACTGTTTTTCATTTTTCTTCCGCCACATTGCTTAATGATAAACCCCACACTTCTTACGTATACTTACTTTGACCTCTATGTGCTTTTAAATGAAGATTACATAAAGAAAACTATGCCAGACACTTCGTTTTGTATTATTTAAAATGCCTTTTCCTCAGTCGCCTAGAAAACTACTGATGTTGTATTTAGCTGTAATGTATTTTTCAGCAGTTACAGTCAAAATGGCATTTTTGTTGCTAAATATAGCGTAATGTTTCCATTATATGCTTTAGAAAAAACTCCAAAATCATGGACATCCTGAAAAAAGTTCAAAATATGTGCGGGCGCATAAGAAAATAATATTAAGAAATATTAGTTCATAGATTAGTAGTAATAGTAGCTTATAACCAAGGACTTTCCTCAGATTCCTATATGCTAAAAGCTTGTAATATTATATATATTCTAGTCTCCACCTTTGCTGAAAATGACACCGCCTGTCTTTTTTTCTTTCCTACTGCGTGTTTTGCAAACTAATGTGTCACCAAACCGGTCCGATATGCAGCATAACCACTCCTACCCGACTCTTCATTTTGTTCATTGTTTAAAGCCGTTTCTTTTATTATTTATTTTCATAAAATAAAAAATTGCGTTTTAATCAAATATTCTTTTAGTATTCATAGTCTTACTTTAATTTATTTTTCTCAATTTTTCTTTTTTAAATGAAGTTTTGTTATTTTGTGACTAATTTACCAGTCTAGTTACAAATTACTTTTCAAACACAATAATGATTTTAGCATCATAAAATAACTTGTTTTAACATTTAACACATGTCTTTTGGACCATTTTCCCATCCTTTTTTTCTAGTGTCTTAGTTAATATTATCTAATCTTATTTAATATTAATATATCTGTTACTTTTGTTTGTATTTTTTCAAGGCAAGTTTATTTTGGAGCACCTTTCTTGTACAAGACAATTCAAAGAGGTTTACATAAAAACGTCAAAAGCATTACAGATGTCATAAAGAAAAAACAAAAGTCGTAATAAAATCATAAATTAAAATCATTAAAAAAACAAAAGGTAAAAGTTATTGTGCAGGTTTTATTCATAGCTGCATAAGAAAAGAAACATTTTTAACCTGGATTTAAACATTTCTACATTTGGTGAAAGTTTTATCTCTACTGGCAGTTTGTTCCACTTGTTT
>JBAMHX010000001.1:16271464-16287845 GCA_037177515.1 Pseudomugil tenellus
GCAGTTTGTTCCACTTGTTTGCAGCATAACAGCTAAATGCTGCTTCTCCATGTTTAGTCTGGACTCTGGTCTGGTCTAGTTGACCTGAGTCTTTGGATCTTAGAGCTTTGCTTGGTTTATATTCTCTGAACATATCACAGATGAGTCCGGTCCTAAACTTCTCTGGGATTTATAAACAATCAGCTGGGTTTTAAAATCTATCCTGTGACTGACTGGAAACCAGTGTTTAAGATTTCAAAACTGGTGTGATGAGTGTAGATCTTAGTCCTAGTTAAATATCTAGCAGTAGCATCTGGATGAGCTGCAGATGTTTTATGCTCTTCTTGGGAAATCCTATTAGCATAATCTACTGGATATGAATGGAAGAGTTTCAGTGTTTCTCAGTGTTTTATTTTCTCCAGTGCAGCTTTTCACAGTTAGGAAAGCACAGAAAATAATGTCTACATGTATTGTATTTGCATGTGTTTATGTGTATGTGTGTGTATATGTCGTGTGTGTGTGTGCATGTGTGACTTGTGGATTTGTGATCCAGGGACTTTATGGGTTAAGATGCTTTTTTTCATCATATTTCTTTTAATGTAAAATACTTTGTGTGGCAAATTGTTTTTGTATGAAAAGTGCTTTTTAATCAGTTTGATCATCATCCATAACCATTAGGCCACTCCATCCCAGCACCTGCTATTGTGTAATCTGTTAATTCTGTCATAATGTAGAGGACAGGCAGATGTATGTCATGATTTTACATGCATGTAAGTACTTGCAACGTTTGGCAAAGATGAAAATGTGCTTACTTCTGATCTAATGAGGGAATCATTCTCACTGATGGAATCCTGTTTGTCGGATATCTCCTTGTTCAGGTTGATTGTAAATCATGTCATGGATACGTTTTCAGAATTGCAAAATCATGATGATATGCAATTGTTTTTTCATTAAAGCATGAATACTGATGAAGTCACTATGACACTGCTTTTGATTAAATGGCACAATGTTATTTTCCCATTTGCTCTGCAAATGTGAAACACCAAGTGAACACACTATAATCATGTTTTTATTTATTTTTAAACAACATACTTATTATTTTTTTAATCCTATCTATTCTCACAACAGAGACAGTGAATGACTTTCTGCCAAGAGAGCTACAGTTGCCTTTCTCCACTCAGCAGAGGCCAGAAGTCATGAGTCAAACAAGCGGCGGAGAGGCCGGCCCTCTCCCTTCAGCTCCTTTAGCATCAGGTAAGATCCAGCTTCTCTTGTCCTTATTTCTTCCCTGTGAGCAGGACTGATCTTGCCCCGGCCCAACAACCGTGTCAGTCGGTATCTTTAGGCAAATAAACACCTGCAGGCGGCAAGAAAGCCTGCCAAACAGCCAGGCTCCAATTTTTGATTCTCACATGTCAGAAAAAAAAGAGCTGAAGAAGGAAGTTAGAGTCGCTGGAGACATGTCAGCTAAACATACCTGCTGCATGTACATGCCTGTTTTTTATTATCTGTTACATAAGATTGTTATTGTTCCTGCAGCAACAAGTGGATATAATGTACACTATGTTGAGGCACTTTTTTTGCCTCAGGAATTTCCCTTTTTGATTACAGTTGGGGATCCTTATAGAGGGTTTGACTAAATGGTGTTACTGGTAAATGGCACTGTTATGAGACACTGACAAAGACAGTTTTTACCAGTGCAATGTAAGCTGAAGCTACTTTCACCCTTTCTTTTTTTATTATGAGGATTAAGAAGCATCGAGCTCCTATAATCATCTTATTAACTGTTTTTAGTAAAAATCATAGTAGATAAAATATAAAAGTTCAGAAATAAGAAATAACAAACACTCAACAGTAAAACTAAGATTTTTCTAAGCATTTATCATTGAATTTGCTGTGTGGGTTTTGTTGGCTTTTTGACAACATTTACACCGAAAGTGGACTTCCTGGTTTTATGATGACACTAAACATGGAAAAGATCAAAACATGATGAGTGTGCATACACACAAAGGGCATACAGGTGTGAAGCATATTTAAAATTCATGAAAATCAGAAAAGTGTCAACCCAGTAATGTTTTGCTTGCTCCCTTCAGACTTTGTGGTGTCTCCTGTTTATCTGCTATCCCATAGAGATTTTAAGAGAAGTTATGTACAGTGAAGGGTTGACATATGACCAAAGTAAAACTGTCTGATAAGCAAACCAGAAAAATTGCCCTGTATTTAAAAACTCCATACAGATTCTACCTTAAGCACCATTTCCTTAAATGTGGTTTTCTTTGCCTCTATCTGCTTGCAATGCATGACGACCAAACACATTAAACATTTTCTATGAAACTTAAAATTAACATCAATCACTTACACTTTATGACTCTTGGTGATATTCATATTTAAGTTTTCATCTTTGCTCCAAATAATACCACCTGTCTGTGTTCTGTTTGCTTTATTTCTGTCTAAATATGTGTTTTGGAAACTGATGTGTTACCAAACCAGTCCAGAGTGCCAACAACAGTCTTAACTCATTTTTTTAACGATCTTCAGCTTAACCACACTTGTCTCCGATCCTCGTCTTGTTCATTTTATTTATCTATCTGGATGCTTAAAATCTCAGCACGTCAGCATGCTGAACCTTTTCGTTTTTGTTTTTAGGGGGTGGGCTGTGGGGTCAACATACATCTCTTTATATACTTTTTTCTTCTTTTTAAATCTGAATACATTTTTGCTGTTCAGCTCTTATTGCTCATTCGCTGTCTCATTTTTATATTCCAGGAAGTTCCCTCTGAAGCAGGGAGTGTCTGCATATAAAATGGTCTGCAGTTCTCTGCTTCATAGGTCAGAAGCTTGTTTTTTTTTTTGTCTCTGTGGCTACGCTCAGTTCCCAAAATTTACTTTTGTAGGGAAAACAACAATAAAAAAAACTCATAATGTATACACAATTTTGTTCTCTTTACTTCATCCTGTTTGCAAATTTTAGATCAAGTACAAAGTGCTAGAAATAATCAGTCATATAAATTGAGAAAGGAAAAAAAAACTCGATGTTTTTAGCCACAACTCAACAACGCTTTATAATCTCCTCATATACAAATTCTCAGATATCATCACCACTACAAACACTCACATACATGACCCAGTGAGGAGGGGGGGGATGTCATTTAATGGAGTAAAAAGAAATACTAAACAAACAAACCAAAAAGAAACATCAGGAATCATGAACAATTTCGCTGCTTAAATGGGGCTGCTAGCCAGCACTGGTTGAGATGCCTGTATTCACTGTCTAATTATTTACACTGTAGATGCCATGTCCTCTTCTCTGACCATGGAAGGGCTTCGCAGTGCTTTTTCCACCTCTTCCAGCTCCACCGTGCATTCCAGCACTCCGGCCAATGACCAGAACCAAGCGCACAACAGAAATGTTGACCACGAAGACGCCAGGAGTAGCAGAGTGGTACCGGAGATTGTTGGGGTAGAGGGTGGAGGCGGCAATGGCAGCGGCGTCGCCAATGGCCGAAGCAGCAGTGAATTGGGAGGAGGAAGAGGTGTCACATCCCAGGATGCCCCATCACATCATCAGATGACTCCATCTAAGCGCCGTACCATTCTCAACATCTCTCCACCGCCTCAAGACTTGTTTGATGACAGCCGCATGTCCTGCCAGGATGATGCGGCCTTGGACTCAGAGCAGAGTAACAGCATATGGATGGATGACTCTTTGTCCAGCTTTAGTATGACCAGTGCTTCCTCTTACAATGACAACACAGAGGTCCCACGAAAGTCCCGCAAACGTACCCCTCGGCAGAAACCCGGTCCCAAAGCTGCGCTTCCAGTGGAAGCCAGCATAGATGTGTTTGATGCAGACAGCGCCAAAGCTCCACACTTTGTCCTCTCACAGCTTGGCCCTGACAGCAAGACTGGAACCAAAGCAAGGTTTGTAGTTAAATCCAAATATTTCAACTAAAATTGACCCTTTATATAATAAAGCAATTCACAAGGTTGTCAGACGAGTTTATTTATAAATATATATTGTGAAAGAAGATGGAGAAAGTCTCTGCATTTGACTTTGTTTTCACTTATTTATTAGTTATTTAAGACATTATCAAACAATTATTCTTGATATTTATGTATTTAATATATTGCTTTTGACTGTTGCATCACTGCAGTTATCAATAAGGTACACGTCTTTCTTATATCCTACTATTGAGTTTTCTACCCAAACCTATACGCTCATTATGATTATAAGAGAAGGCATTACCTGGAAATGACACACTGACACTCATCAACACATGGAAGTATTTAACAAACTACTCTCCCAACTCTAAATTTCCCACCATGCTTCGACTAAAGGAGAGCGGTTAGATCAGAGGGAGGGAGGGGCAGGATACTGAAGTACAAACAATGGTCAGCCACAGTGAATCACAGAACCTCTCTCAAAGACCTAGGATAAGCAGAGCAGATTAAATAAACAGATAACTGAGCATTTTAAGAGCTGGGGATAGAATATGCCTGGCTGATGGAGGGCCTCTTAACTCTGCATTGCTCAGAGCTCCATGGTAACTACACGGCATTTTCATTGTTTTGGTAATGTGAGCAATTCCCTGCAGGTTTTATATATTGATAGGGGTTATGCTTTCTTTTGCACTTCACTGGTAAGGTTTTGAAAAATGTAGCAAGAGAGCAGCTTGGTTACATGTACAGTTGTGAAGCTAGACTTTGGAAGTGGAGGTGATCTCTTCTGTCAAATGTATGTCTGTTGCAGCTCTGATGATGTCCAGACACCTAGTCAGAAAAGAAGAACTCTTTCAATGCAGTTCCCACAGAAGAGTGAGGGGAAGGAGCTGAAGATCCTTGTCCAGCCTGAAACTCAGCACCGAGCCCGCTATCTGACGGAAGGTAGCAGGGGGTCAGTGAAGGATTGCACCCAGCAGGGCTTTCCTACCATAAAGGTAACTTTAAAAACCTGGACAGTGTTGTTTTAATGAACAGTGTAGTTTAAAGTTGGACCACACATGTATATTTAAATTTGTTAATGGCTATGTTTATAATTAGGCTACTGCCATAGACTCTTAAATAGACTCATTCATAAATAAACATAAAATATGTACTGATTTTAAAGCTTTTGGAGCATTGAGGCAAAAAAGTCAGTTCTGTGTTGTGGCAGTAAAGGTCACAATGTCTATCTACTTTTTTCCTTTATTTACATCTATTGTCATTTTTTGATGCTTTGTAGTTAGTTTATTAGAAAAAAATTGCACTTGTGTGCGACTTTTGTAGCTGTCTATGGCCAGCATGAAAGAGGTACTTGACATTTGCATGATGTAGGACATTGACTGAATCTGTAAAATGGCCATACTCTGCACACTCTAAATAACCACAGAAGAAGTCATGATAGCAGATGGACATCTATATGATGGTATTATGCTTTCATCCGGTTCACCTGAGATGAGAAAGTTAAAGAAGTAAATCTGTCAGTTCAGACATTTTGCTAAAATCGCCTCACTTGAGCTCGCGTGCATCATTTACCATTTAGATATGGAGCTGAGTGAAAACCAATAATGTCTATATTCCCATTGTAACGGAATTGAATAGCCAGTATTGACACAGCAGTGGATAAGACAAACACAATATAAAGATGATTCAGACATGGATGTGTGATCCAATTATTTGAAATTGTTTCAGCATTTAGTTGAACTATAAAAGAAAAAAACAAGATACAAAAAAAATCTAAAGATATATTAATAAATTTGGTTGTGTGTCCCACATTTTGGTGCAGAAAACTAAATCTAAAGTCAGTAATATCTGATCAATTTTCTGTTCCCCCTCCCTCCTCTCCCCTCCCCTGCTCCTGCACAGCTGGAGGGTGTAAATGAACCAGTGGTTTTGCAGGTGTTCGTAGGCAACGATGCTGGGCGTGTAAAGCCTCATGGATTCTACCAAGCTTGCAGGGTAACCGGTCGTAACACCACAGCATGCAAAGAAGTTGATATTGATGGCACAACCGTGATTGAGGTGCCCCTTGATCCAAGCACCAACATGACACTAGCGTATGTACATTTCTTCACATTTAAATTTGGTTGTTTTCGTAATAATTAATAGTCAAATTCAGGCTAACATTTTGCGTGATCGACCGCAAAGGCCTCTTTCTCACTGCAAAGGCTGCCTCTATACTTTTGGATACTTCACAGCAGTTGCTCAGTTCTGCTATTGCATGATAGGTTGGGCTGTAAGGTACATTACTGCTTCACCCACCCTATGTTATGTAGTCTTGTGAAGAGCTGCCAGCCTAGTGAAAACTGTGAAGTTTATTCCTGATTTTAATAGTTGAAACAAGTCCCTTCCAAGTCCTATCTTATTTTCTCTCCCTATTCAGGGTTGACTGTGTTGGAATTTTGAAGCTGCGCAATGCTGATGTCGAGGCCCGCATTGGCGTGGCGGGGTCCAAGAAGAAGAGCACACGCGCTCGACTGGTGTTTCGGGTCAACATCCCCAATTCAGATGGATCAGTGCTCACGTTACAGACTCCTTCATCTCCGATCCTGTGTAGTAAGTTGCTCTTATTGTTTCTTATTATATGATAACATGAAGGTTTTTGTGCAAGAAACCTGAAAATCCTACCATTTGATTTAATCAATAATACCTACAATACGAGGGTGTGGTTGGTTTCACAAACAGGAAGGACGCTTAGGTTCATAAGAAATTATGTGTGGGTGGATTTGGGACGACCGCTTTGAGAGTAGCATTGGAGAAAGAGACGGAAAGGATGGAACAATAGAGGTGTTTGGAGGTCTATTGTTTACTCAGAGCCAGCATGCAATCCAAGGAAATGTCTTTCCACAAAACAAGAAAAAATAGTAATTCCTCTTGGCATGTATGCATGTATTTGTCTGTCTGTGTGTTCTTGTGTGAGATACACAGTGTCGAGATATCTTAAAGGTTCTTTAGCATATGCTATTCCTTTTGATTGGCTTGACAGAATAAAGTACTCTTGTTCCGGCTAAAGAGAAAAAAAAAGATAATATTAATAATATTGTGTTTTTCTTTGACATGTGCCTGTGAAAATGTGTGTTTTTATTCATTAGGTCAAGTCAAAAAGAAAAAAAAACAGCAAAAATGTACTTGCGAATTACAAGGTCTCAGAGGGTCTCAAAGCAGCTTATGAGATTTATTTGATTTTTGACATTTTTTTATTTGTATTTTCACCTATTTATTTTTGTGTGTGTATATCATATCGCATGAAACAAATGACCAAAACAGTTTATGCCTGTTAACAGCAATGTTAAAGAGACATTTTTTGTTTTGGTTTTTATGCAGTAAGTTTGCAGTAAGTTTTTCAAACATATTACTTACTGGTATATTTAAAAAAAGAAAAACCTAAATATTTTCATAACATGTAACACTCTTACCAACTTTCATACAAATACTGCCAAAACAAGTTACAAACTATCATACATTCTGATAATGTCAAACAATCAAACCACAGCAATATATTTGGCTAATTGATACAAGATGTACAGTATTTATATACTTGCAAACAGAAATAAATAACAGCTTAAGAAAAGCCAGAAGATTTTTTTTTATATTATTTAAAATGTTTTTTTTTCACAGAAATTGTGGCTAAAAAATGGACAAGACATTATGTCATGTGATATCTGTGAAGATTTGTGTGAGAAGTATATTTTAATTGAAAGTACATCACTTTTACTCTTAAGCATGCTTGAAATGGCCTTGTAGTGATTTATGTCAAGACCGCTGTATTCCTCATGCCTATTATTGCTGTTAGCAAGTGGAATAAATTCCTTCATGCATGTAATATAATATTTAAAGTAACTTTGCAATGGTATGATCTTTAAACGGGTAAAATGGAGCAGCAAACGATTAAAATATGTATTTTAAAAATGTAATCAAGGTTTACTGTTTGATTTGTATTTTATTTCTAGCCCAGCCTGCAGGAGCACCTGAAATACTGAAAAAGTCCCTACACAGTTGTTCTGTGAGGGGTGGAGAAGAAGTCTTCATCATTGGAAAAAACTTTCTGAAAGACACCAAAGTGATGTTTCATGAAAATATATCTGGTGAGAAATCAAAGTTTTAAAACAAGTTTTAACCATTCAGATCGTTTTAATCGTCTTCTCATTCAAAACGCGACATGTTTTCTCTGTTTCAGATGAGAAATCGTGGAAAGCAGAAGCTGAAATTGACATGGAGCTTTTTCACCAGGTAAAATGTTGTTCTTGTTCTATTGTACATTATTAATGGTAACTTCTAATGACAAGAGTAGATAGATGCAGCCATTTCCGTTTTGAATGGGCTTTTAGATGTAATCATCTTAAACGGCTGCTGGTTCAAAGGTTTGAGTAGTTTCATTATGTTCTGACCTAATTACGCTCAGTCTTAGAGAATGTGCTGAGTGTGTCTCAATCCAACTTTTTCTCTTCTACTGGACTCAAATAAGTGAAACAGCAGATATGCAGCTTAATTTCTTCTTACTTAGTTGAACTCTGGAATTACATTTAAGTGGCTTATCATTGTCATTAGTTTAGCATTTTTGTTGAATGTCTTGTGACTTGTTAACTTTTTTTATTTGCATGATTTCTCCCAAGAATCACTTGATAGTGAAGGTGCCTCCCTACAAGAACCAAGCCATCACTTCTCCAGTGTCTGTGGGAATCTATGTGGTGACAAATGCCGGGAGGTCCCATGATATTCAGCCATTTTCTTACACTCCTGATCCAGGTTTGTTTGAGTTTTTTTTTCCTATTTTAAACATTTTATACCACAGAAAGAATGGCTTCATTTGAACAGCTTCATGAAAATGTCTTCTAATCAAATACTACCCCCTGCAGTTCAGTGCAGGTAATAACACTGATTAACTAGCCTCCGGGTTACTGGAGGATCCCAGCATAGAGAACAGGAAATTCCCACAAAGAACTATCTTTTTTTTGGTGTTTACTTCAAGATTGTCTGTGTCCTCTGGGTGAAACATTGAAAGCTGTGACTAACAATGCTGTTATATCACATTAAAAACTCTCCTAACAGCATGAACATAACACTAAAGAATTGTTTTCTTGCTCTGTGAACTCTCTTGCAGTGAAAAATGATGTCCCTGTGAAAAAAGAGATGCCTTCCCCAGTGAAGACTTGTTCTTTTGATGAGCCAGTTAAAGGTTTTATATATATTTTCATCTTTAGAAGTAAACATTAAATATGTGTTGACCGAGTTCATTGACCTTTATGTCCTGAACACAGTAGCTGATTTCCCCTTCTATCTTTCTACTACACTTTAAGATGGTGCCTTGATGTCTTCTATACTGCCTTTAGTGAAGAGAGAAGATGTCACTCCAATGGAGGTGACGAGCAACCTTCAGTCATCTGCAGTATTCAAGGTGAATTATTGATCTATGTCACATGTGTCAAAGTCAGGTCCTGGAGGGCCGGTATCCAGCAGGTTTTGTTGTTTCCTGCATTAACACACCTGATGCAAATCAAATGGATCCAATAGGTTCTTGTCAAACTCTTCATTAATTTCATTCAGCTGTGTTGGAGCATGGAGACAACAAAAACCTGCAGGGACACCGGCCCTCGAGGACTGGACTCCGACACCCCTGATCTATGTGATGCTCATCATTCTCCCTCATTCATGATGCTTGCCCAGTGAAAACTATTCAGTAGTAGCTAATCTCACATTGCATCACAGAATAGAGTGTGATGCAACAAATGAACGTTAAATATAATCTATATTTTGACTTCTGCCTCATGTGTCTCAAGCAGACCGGCGACTTATGTGCAACCCAGCAAAACTCAGATATGACAGCGGCGCATCTTGATAAAAACAGAGCATTCAACAGTAACCTGCCTCAGCCTGCAGGCGATCCTGACAAAGCTCAGGCTGCTGCTTTCACCAACTCAGAACCTCTAAGCACCATCCAGAAACAGGACATTGCTGCCAGCAACTCCTTCTCCTTACCTGCAGACTCCCTGCTCCCGCAAGGGTCGCAGCAGTTCCTCTTAGAGCCCAGAGATGGTCTCCGGCAAGAAAGGCCAAGGAGTAATTCTGGAGGGGTTGGGAGGATATGTGGGGAACCTGTGCCCCAGCAGCAGCAGCAGCTGCCACTTTTTCCTCCAGATGAAATAGCCCAGCTAGAGGAGGCAGTGAGGCAACTTAAAGCCAAAGGATTCTGTAACTTACCGCTTCAGCCTGACAACTCCATAACCAAACAGCAGCAGCAACATATCCAGCACCAACAACAGATCCAAAATCAGCAAATACAGCAGCAACAGCAGAAACAAATTCAGCAGCAGCAGCAGCAGCAGCTTCAACAGCAGCAGGTTTTGGAGAATCTACAGCAGCAGCTTTTTCAGTCTCAGATTCAGATGCAGTGCAGCATGTTTCAGGACGCCTCCCAGGCAAAGAATGTACAGCGGCAAGGTTCACCACAAGGAGTGGTGACAAACCAGGCGTCGTTGTTCCAGCAGCAGCAGAATCAGCAACAGCAGCAGCAACAAGCAGCTCTGTTCCAGCAGGCTAATGAACTTTGTTCTATGCAGACCAGCTTCCTCCAGCAGGCCCCTACTCATTCTTCACCACCCATATTCCAGACTCCAAGCACTTTGGCTGAATCACAAGATCGACAAGAGGCTCTGTTTCAGGAAGCCTCCCAGGAGCAGGTCCAGGCTGCTCTTTTCCAAAACACCATGACCGTGCTGCAGTCTCCAGAGCAACGACCTTCAACCCCTGGACTCTTCCTCCCTCAGACATCCCTGCCTGCTCAGCTTTCAACCAGTAGTTCTCAACAGCAGCTCGCTTTCCTCAGCGCTCTGCAATCCTCCTCTCCAGATCAGCAGTCAGTGTTTCAGACCCAAACGCAGATGTCCCCTATCCAGCAAAGAAGCCCCATGGAGCAGCAACAACCCTCTCAGCCCCACCCACAGCCAGTCCAACAAGCATCCCTGTTCCAGACCATGTCCCCACATTCATCTCCAAACACACTCTCTCCAGCCCAACAGCAGCAGCCTGGCCTGCTGTTTTGTAGCAACACCCTGTCTCCCCAATCACAGGCCTCCAACCTCCTGTTCACTGGCCAAAACCAGATGCCTCCCTTGACCAATAGTGGTATAGTTTCACCCGAGCCCCAAAACCCCTCGTTGCTCTTTTCCCAAGCCAGCGTGGTTGCAGTAAATGAGCAGAATCAGCCTGAACCCATGGCTTTAGGGAATCCCACTCACCCACAGCAGCAAGTCATGTTCCAGGAGCAGCAACCCATGCAGCTGGGTGGCAGCACCAGCGATCGACAGGAGCAGCCCATGAGTCTCTTCATGCCCCAGTCCAATATGGCCCCACTGGCTGCACAGGAGCTTGCACAGTCTGCTATGTTTGCTTCACAGAATGGCGTGGCAAACCTTCAGACAACCACCTCCTCTCCTGTCCATCAGCCAGGAAGTCTGTTTCAGAACGCCGTGAGTGGGAGTATCAACCAGTCCAACCCACCTCAGCAACCTGGCATCTTCATTTTCGGTATTCAGAATGGTAAGGACCCGCTTACCCAACCAAACTCACTGAGTTATGACCAGTGTTTTAGGCAAACGATGAAAGGTGATACATGTCACACAATCCTAAGCTACAGAACGTCACAGAGCTTTTTGCTTGTTGTTTTGGTTTTGCAACGTGAGTCTCCTCATTGTTATCAGTGTTGTTTCCAGTTGTTACTGGAAGTAAAGATGTAGTAGCTGAAAAGTCAGATATTCTTCATGAGCTTGTTCAGAACAAAAGAGAAAAAAAGTGAAACAAAGGTCAGCTCACTCAGTATATATTTTTGTAATTTAGTATTTATTTATAAATCACTCTGTGATATATTACTTTATCTTCATTGATTAAATTGATGCTTCCTACATAATTAATCTGTATTTCATTATGTTCCTTTTAATACGATGACAAGCAAGTTGAGCATCAAGTTATTTCTCTCTTTGTCCAGCAACATTTATCCAATTAAACACTTATGTACAAAAATAGAAGATTTATCCTTTCGGGTTTTTTTGTGAACTCAAATTGCTCATTTCTGTCTCCTCCTTGTAGAATGTGACCAGATGATGAACTCTGCTGGAAACACGCTGTCAGATCAGATAATAGCAATAAGCCAGTCTGGTCAGAACCAAAGAGAGAGTGAGGCACACATCCAGTCCCTGCTCAGCCAGTCTCTGTCTCAGTCCAGGACGGTGCAGAACAGCATGTCTGCCTCTCAGAACATGGAGAAGATTGATGACCTGCTGGTCAGCTTGCAGGAATCAAACGGCAACCTCACGCGTTCATATTAACCTTCATACAGGTTCCGGGATTTGTCTTTTACTTGTCACCGCAGATGGACACATTCTTTAATGTCTGATGAAAATTCCATGCAGGAAAAATTAGATCATTTGTGCTGAAATGTGGTTACTAAATGATCTTCTGCTGCTTTATATGTATTTGGAAAGAACTGTAAGGCAGATATGAGCATTTAAAGTTGCTGCTGGCTTTGCAAGTCACTTCAGGCATACATGATTGTGACCGTGATAACAATTGGAATGATTTTTATATCCATATCAATAAACAAGGAATTAAGTTTGGAATTTCTTGGCTATGCAGGTTGGCCAAGAACATTGAATTTCCCTTTTTTTTTAAACTTCATGATAAATGGACTTCCTGATAAAGCTCAAGTGAAAAGAGACAGTCTCCATGCAAGTGGGATCACAGAGATGATTCTTTTTTTTTTATCTTTTTTGAAAGACTATAAACTTACCAGGCTTTGAATTAATCAAACTTAATTTTTATTTTATTTTTTGTTGGAATCTAGATTCTCATTTAGGTTATCTATGGTATCTGTCAACTCTTGTTGTGTTTTTTAAGATATTGTTCAAAGTGTTTAGTGGTTTCCATGAGTAGTGTTTCCTTTTTTTTCATTTCTGGTGCATCAAACTTGGAATGTTATGTGATGGCAGGAAGATGTGAACGGTGTTTGGTATGTAGGGCTGAACGTAAAGTTAGCTGCACTTGATGTGGTTCAGAAATTGGATGGAAAGAGGGAGTTGTAGGGAGGCAAAGAAATAGTAATGTAACAGTAAAAATGAAGAAGTTTAAATATGATGTTTTTATTACTTTAATGCAGAAGCAGTTTGCTTGCACCTGATGATAGCAATGATGCCTTTAGTAGACCACAAAAAATACATGGTTTGTGTTGTATAACTTGAGTTATGTAGTATATTTATCATCTTCACGGGCTTGGAAACATTGGTCTTATTGAGGTACATTAATAGCTACAGAAGGATGCAATGTACCGTGTACTGATTTTTCTATGTATTGAAATATAATCAGGCTAACAGATTTGGGACTTTTGGGACAGTCTGTTCACAAAGTCTTACAAATACTGGCTGAAACCTACTTGCATGAAACAGCAGTGCTTTACAAACTAGTCCTTCTCAAACTCTTCTCATGCAAGGTTACAAAACAGTAAAGTTATTATGCTTTATTTCTTTTTCACTGTGATTGTTTACAGTGAAGAAAAACAGAAATTGTCAGTACTGTTCTGTATTTGCATGGCAGCACTTGTGTGTTTCCTCCAGGATCTCCTTTAATCTCGGATAATTACATATATCAAAGTTTATTGCAGCTATTAATTCCCCAAAATGTAAAACTTTTTTTCCTCTTTTTTCCGTTATATTTAAAACAAAAGAAAAAAAAACTATAACAAAACAGGACAAATGAAAGAACATGTATAATAACATATGTGCTTCTAGAGTAAAAAGAGTAGTTTTGTACATTATAATTTTTAGAAGAGTGAGATTGTTTTATGTTTTCTTGTAGTTTTGAAGACATTCATTTGCGTCAGGCACGCATGAATTGGAGTAGTATTCTTCAACCAGCTAAAAAAAGAGCCCTCTTTTCAGTCTTATAAATGTGACAGATATAGTTTATATTGTGGAGAAGCAGCAGTCAGGGTGGCCTCAAAAGCAGATCTAGTCACGGTATTAAACATGCAGGAAGTGAACTCATTTTACTTGTTTTAAGTTTTACAGACATAATGTTTTTATCTGCAGGTGGGTGGTGTCCTCAGGACCAAAGTTTGACTCAAATCTTGCTTTGTATAAATCCTGATTAGAGGCCAGTTTTATGGCTTGTGAATGTTTATCTTCTTTTTACTTATTTGCAGTTTCAGATAGGCATAGTTTTGTCTTTTCCCTCCTCAAACTCTTAATTTTGTTCTGTAGCCTTATGTCATGACATCACACCTTTCTTTCTGAGTTTTCTTTTTGTTGTTGTTGTTTTTGTCTGTATGTTTGTTCCGTGAAAGATTTGTGTTGTGTAGTTTCACTGTAAACGTATTCACGAACAAGGGGGCTGGTCTCTGATGGTAATTGAAATTACCTCCAATTTATGCCTCATTGGGTCTTGTTTTCTATGTAGACTTTGTTATAAGTACAATTGCAACGATTTAATATTTACTTCAAAATCATAAACAGCTGTTTATTTTATGATGGAGATTCTGTAAATTTGACCTATATGACTTATAATGGATAATAATAATGGATTGTGTGATGTGTGTGAGCAGTTTGAATGGTTTTAAAGGGAACCTACTCCTGGAAAATATCTGAAAGTGGCTTTATCTCCAGCTTGTGAAATAGATTAAATTATATTTCCTATTTTGGATATTTATGATTTAAAATACTTTTTTTTTTTTTTTTTTTTTTTAGAAAGACGTTCACCGCCTCTTTCATGTTTAATTTTTCCTGATGTGATTTGGCCTCCTACACTTGCTGGGTGTTTAACCCCTGCACTGGGACCAGGCTGCCATAACAGTGGCTGAAATACATGTAGCTGTGTACTACTGTGCTTTATTCAAATCAGGTTGCAGCTAAACTGAGTCTTTTTTTTTTTTTTTTTTACTCTCTGGTCTGTTGATAAGGAAACTGTAGCATAATTACACAAAATCAAGCTAAGTGCCTCTTAGGTTCATAGTCTTTCACCTGTTATTACGCTGGACGATGTTCTTGAGTGGAATGTAAAGGGTTAACCAGCTCCTCGTGATGTTGGTGGATTTCTTTGATGTAGACAACAACATAATTCAATATGAATGGAAAAGGTAAATAAAAGATTGTGTGCAAAATCACTCCTTTAGATATGCCACCATAATGTGTATTCTTGACATGTATGTTGTAGGTTTGCATAAGTCTTTTTCTGACCAAATGGTTAACAACATGGCATAGTGGCACCACACTGTCAGACCAACAAATTTCAGATTTTTTTTTTTTTTTTACAATGAATATAATAGTCAATGTGATTAAAAAACATGGATGTAAAGTCTCTCTTAGGTTCCGAATGTGTTTGAATGTACATACTGGGGAGGTAATTTCTTTTGTGATATTACAGTTTTCTCATTATTGTATTTTCCGGTTGTGGGGACTGTGGATGTATGACTTATATTACAGTCATTTCTAACAGTAAGGAAAAGAGGGAGATTTTTTTAAAAGTTCTCATATATATTTCTTTTTGACTGATCTTTGCAATTGAACAAGATGTGGGTTTTCTTTTTAACATCAATTTTAATTTAATACCAACAAGCTGAGTCAAGCCCAATAAGATGGTTACATTTTTCTTAAAAGGTTGCTTAAGACACTAGAAGATATGTAAATACTGAGCAACCAGAATGATGATTTACCATTGTTGTTGGTTAAATCATCCTGTTGGACCTAGATGTTTATCTGTAATACGTTTAAAAGCATAACAGTGGTAACCAGATGAATGTGGTTGTGATGGATAAATGTGTTGTGCAATTTCTGTTGGGTATCGATGTTGTTTGTAAGTATCTGTTGCATTTATGTTTTTCCATGTAGATGCAGACAAATTTTCTCTGAAACTGCTATGCAGCTAATATACTTTAAAAGTAGATCTTTTTAATATGTATTTTTCTATGTAGCCTCTCCAACTTTCATCATGAAGGAGAAGCCAAAATATATTTCTTATGTTGCTAGTGGGGAAAAAAGGAAGAAAAAAGTTATTATGCTTTGTGTGCCACATCAGCTCAGTGTTATTCTTTTAGTAAAAAGCTAATTTCTCCACTCAGCAATGATCAAATACATGGACTTTTTTTCCTTAGTTTCCACAAAAACATGCAATAGTAATTGTTATCTTCTGGATTACCATTTTGCTTATTATGTTTATGGTGCCCTGTCCACGCTACTTACGTTACATAATCTCTGAGTCAATGGTCATATTCTGAATTTCTCCCATGCTATATGAGTTAACAAGTCATATTTTAAAGTGTCATCACATCAGTACGAAATCAGTAAAACAGAAAAAAGCTTCAGAGTTAAAACGTTTCATCTCTCATCTCAGAGCTGCTCGGTACTCTGGTCAGGGAAGAGGAGGAGGAGGAGGAGAGGAAGAT
>JBAMHX010000001.1:16303084-16316404 GCA_037177515.1 Pseudomugil tenellus
CTATCTATCTATCTATCTATCTATCTATCTATCTATCTATCTATCTATCTATCTATCTATCTATCTATACATACATATACACTCAACAAAAATATAAATGCAACACTTGTTTTTGCTCCCATTTGTCATGAGATGGATTTAAAGATCTAAAATTCATTCTAGATACACAATATTACCATTTCTCTCAAACATTGCTCACACATCTGTGTAATTGTGTGATAGTGAGCACCTTTGCTTTGCGGAGATAATCCATCCCACCTCACAGGTGTGCCACATCAAGATGCTCATCAGACACCATTATTAGTGCACAGGTGTACTTAGATTGCCCACAATAAAAGGCCACTCTGAAATGTGCAGGTTTTGTTGTATTGGCGGTCTGCATGGGGACTCAGAACCAGCCAGTATCTGGTGTGACCACCATTTGCCTCATGTAGTGCAACACACCTTCTTTGCAATCAGGTTGTCAATTGTGGTCTGTGGAATGTTTGTCCACTCCTCTTCAATGGCTGTGCGAAGTTGCAGGAGATTATCTGATAAACTGCCTATACAAAATTTCCACAAACAAGCCCTGCTAGCATGGAGATTATTGTGAAACATCATTTTTCTCACCTATAAACGGTTAGATTTGGAATAACAGGCACATACTTAACAAAAACAGATCATTTTATAAGCAAAACCTGCTAAACAATGGCATTTTCTTAGTCTCACCGCACATGACAAATGATGATACACTGCTACCTTCATAACGAATTTAAATCTAAATTTGGTATATCAGTTACACTGCAGGAATATTATGTTGTTTCTACCGCTATCCCCCCAAAAAATGTTTTACAGCTACTCGTAGGATCCAGTTCTGAACTTCATGTGGTAACCCTTACAAAGAACATTTTTCTTGGAAATGTAGAAATTACCAAAAACAAATGTAGCAACGTATACATTAGAAACCTTTTTGAAAATGTAGCGATTTGCTCTGCCAAAATCTTTTGGTCATCTCTTTTTGAGGATATCATTTGGGAAAAGATGTGGCTGATGAGTGAAAAGTTTTTTCTTAGGAATAAAATGAAAGAAATTTCCTAAAAAAAATATACAGAAAATTAATTCAGCAAAAAAGAGTTTTTTTGCTGAAATATAGATGTCATATCTATATTGAAAACTCTTGTACCTTTTGCGGTTTGGAGGAAGAAACTATTGAACATCTTTTTTGGCATTGTTTGTGTACTAAACGGTTCTGGGACAACGTGAATTATTTTATTGAAAGAAAAACAGATCATCCTGTATATTTGCAAGAGAAGAACATATTTCTTCATTTGGAAATTGAAAAAATGGAAAAAGACTTGATTTTTTAAAATACAACTTATTATTCTTTTTGGAATATTTTACTTTCATGAAAGGAAATGGACCGATGGCAAACCAAACTTTACTATCTTTCTACAATATCTTTCTTTACAGCTCCATCCACAATGGTACCTACTGAAAACAGAAAAGCCTTAAAACTAAGTATATTATGGACAAATTTTTATTTCATTAAGAGGTTTCCTCCACTCTATTTCCTTATTTGATATTCAAATGTATGTGCAAACCTGGTTTATTCATTTGTATGTATGTATATCTCATAAAATGACATTTCTCTTTTGCTTGTACTTGTTCTTTGATCTCCTGGATACACAGTTTTTTATTTGAATGTATCATTCAGTTAATTTATAAGATAAAAAACGTGACACAGAACTGTACCATTATATCGCGGTTTGGTTCGGACACGGAAGTGACGTTTCCGACTACGATGACGATTTCCGACAATTTCCGGCTACTATGGCGAATTATCTGTTCGCCCATTGGTTGGTTCTTACATATCCCACAATCCCCCGCCTTTCAACTTCCTTTTTCCTTTCGGCCATTTTCCTCCCTCGTAGGTATGAGAAATTATTCTCTAAAGATTTTTAAACAATCTATCGTAATCCTCTAAATCAAAAATATTATTGTACACTGTGTTTAGCGTTTAAGAGAGTATGTTTATTCAGCATTAAAAATAAATTTTTATTGTCTAATTTCCCTGCTGAACCAGCGAGTAGTTAATGCTTTTGCTAGAGATACCAGGTCAACTGCTCGCTGCTAACGCTGCCGTTTCAGCTATTTCCTTTCGTTTTATTACTTATTAGTAATAAATAGATTAACCATGAGTTTACACAGTGAGTATATAAATAGTAAAATTTAGCTCGTAATGCATGCAGCACCGTATGAATACCTTTCCATGCAGTGCGAGAGGTTTCTTTATGTGTTAGCATGCAGAACCTAGCATGTGTACTGGTGATGAACCGGCATGACAGTCTGTTGATCGTAGCACGTTGTATTACAGGAAAGTAGGCAACCATGGCCCCCAGCCGGAATGGAATGATTCTGAATCCCCACTTCCACAAAGACTGGCAGAAAAGAGTGCGCACCTGGTTCAACCAGCCAGCCAGAAAGCTCCGCAGGTAAGAACGGTGCCAAAGAAAGATGCTAACTCTAGCTAATGGAGTCTCCGTAGCCTCCACCTACTGAACGTGTTAGCTTTGAACGTAGTTGCACATGTAGTCAAAGCCACCCAATGGTGATTGGAACAATTCAGACTAATTACATAAATTATCAACGTGTTAATTAAAATAATTACGTGTCAAACGCAACTCATTGTTTTGTATTGTTTTGGAGAGGGAACCGTAGTAAATTTTAGCCTGCTGCTGTTGTTACATATCCAACCCCGAGCGATACTTAATATCTACCAGGCAGTAGTAGATTAGATTGTTCTTCTGACAGTTTGGGAAATTAGGCTGCATGTGATGCCCAGCAGCAGTGTGTTACAAGCTCTCAACACCATATTAAATGCCGTGGTTATGTTAGTGATGAGGATTCAAGTAGAAAGTGTGAATTCTGTTTAGATTAATGTAATAGTATCATATTGAGAGGAAAAGTTGGGTATGATCCTTCTCTACTTTGTCATTTGTCAATGGGGTCAGTATTTGAATGACCATAAATTGACAGGTTGTCTTCATTTAAAAAGAAAAAGAGGCTTAAAATTATTCATAAACCCACAGCGTTTGATGCCATATGATGTTTTGTTTGCAACATGTACTTAAATTGTAGATGTCATTACCAGATAACTGTTGTTTCATTTGTACAAACAAGGAAACAAAAAACATACACCTCCAAATAACCAGTTTGAAATGAGAGAATTACAAACCTAAAAATGAACACCATAAGAACAACTTACTTTGCTGATAACCATTTCTTTTAGGCAATGTTCTCACATGAAGTGTTAATGTAGGAATTCTTAATTTAGGAATCATTACTAAACCAAATTTTGCAGTATTTTGTGGGAGCTGTATGAGACAGTGAAATTTCAATGAATACTATCATTTGCATTCTTTTATTCTTTACCCTGACTTGATGCCAAGTTACTAGTACTGGATTTTAATGCATTTGCACATAAATTTATGTGCAATAAATTTCTCACCTAATTTTGAGAAGGTATTTTTACACAATCCTGAGAATCATATGAAGTAGGTGTAACAAACATATTCTTTTAAGTGTCAGGAGACATAATGGAGAAAACTTGTTGAATATTATGCCAACACTTAATTATTCTGGAGTTTTTGGTATGCCAGCTGAGGCTCTTTCATAGCCTTTTTATTTAGAAACTAGTCACAACGGACAAGCTTGCACAAAAGGATGCAGTTCCTGCCAACAATCTTTGTTTTTGTTAGTTTATTGTGTAGGGACCTACTGATGAAGCCAACATTTGGTCTGTATGAATAGCTAAAATAGAAGTGTTGTCTTTGTGTTGATAACGCAACACTATGCAACCTCTTTGTCCAAAAAATGTCATCCCAGCTACTAAGCTGCACTGTTTGAATATAGTCAGTTCCCTTAAATTAATACATGCAAGAGTTTTAAGAAAAGGGTTTTCTTGCAAACATGAAGGATTTTGAGTTCATCAAGGCTCAGGGGAAGATATGACATTGCTTATGTTGGCTTACTGCATTTTATTCTGTCAGGATTACCGCAAAAACAAAGTGCTGAATTAAGACAAAGAAATAGCTATTTTCTTCACAAAATATTTTGGACAGAGGGGATGTTTTGAAAATATAGGCACATTTTTTGAAACTTTCTGGCACTTTTAATTTTAAGGAAGCCTCATTTGATTAAATTCACCGATATTTACTAAATTACATCTATTCATTTCAGTTGTCATATTTTTCTTTTAAAAAACATAATTGGTTAAGTTGTGGAAAATGCAAAACATGATGACGACTCAGTTTTTCTAATTTAAAAAAATCTTCCTTCCTCAGGCGAAAGGCTCGTCAGGCTAAGGCCCGCCGCATTGCTCCTCGTCCTGTTGCTGGACCATTGAGGCCACAGGTCAGGTGTCCCACCATCAGGTACCATACCAAGGTTCGTGCTGGACGTGGATTCACCTTGGAGGAACTCAAGGTAATATTTTCAGCTAAACTGCCTTTTTAAAGAGAAAATGTCTTTGAAATGGGGAAAACCAAATAAAATGTTGATTGCTTTTAGCATACTTGTGTGCTTGAAGACCCTAAAATCTGAGTTCCTTTCATTATCACGATTTCCACATCATGATGGAAAACGGCAACGGTTCAGTTTCTTTTTTATGAATCATGCACCACCCAGTCAAAAATACAATAGCTGATCAGGAACATGGAGTACTTGTCAGACTTGATCTGGCCAACGCATACCTTTTCTCCCCCCATGTACTACTCTTGCTGTGGGCGAAAAGCTAAAAGACTGATGTGGTCTACCTCCACTGTGTGTACTAGTTTGCTCTAATTCATGAGATGTAGGCTTAAAACGGATTTCATCCCTATTAATATGAATACACTTGTACCTATTTTTCTCATTTTATTATTTCTATTTTGGTAAAATCACCAAATTACACTGACAAGGTTTGCAGGAGGGATTAGTTTTGGGAATGTCAAAAGAGCTGTATGCTCCAAGTGTCATCTGAATTAGTTATAGAAAAAAAATCCTCACATTATGTTTTTAAAAAGAAACAACACAAGGATTTTTGCAAAAATGCAAATTTACTAGTTTGACAAGGTTGGGGGCATATTTGTGAGAGCATTTATGAATGTGTGTGAAATATAAATAAATGAGAGACTGTGGCTGTCGGTGCATCAACAAATGCTGGAGCTCTTTTCCATTATTGGTTGTCTTGCAGTATTCAATCATTACACAGATTGTGACTATCCTATATGCTATTCAGTACAAAAGCCATGTTGTGTTCAGCATCAGCAGTCAGGTGATGACAAATCTCCGGAATCGCTGAATGTGCTTGATGAAAACTTTGAACCCTTTTTCTGATGACTGCTGTGAAAATGAGGAAAATAAAATCTAAATTAACAAAAACATAGTTGGATTGTCAGAATTTTGACATCAGTATTGTATCAAACATACCAAATGAATAGTTGGAATATTAATTGTTAATGTACTGTGCACTTCCCTGCAGGCTGCTGGCATTCACAAAAAGACAGCACGCACAATTGGCATCGCAGTCGACCCCCGACGACGCAACAGATCCACAGAATCTCTTCAGGATAATGTGCAGCGTCTGAAGGAGTACCGCTCCAAACTCATCCTGTTCCCCAGGAAGGCTTCTGCACCCAAGAAGGGAGACAGCTCTGTAAGTCTCTTACACGCTTTGACGTAGTGGTGTAGCTTGTTGGGTCTTTATCTTGCTTTTCAAATTGGATACATTTCAAAGGACACACTGCTGACAATGTGTTTTAAATCTTTCTAAAACTAATTTAGCTGAATTTATGGAAGTTATAATAAGCTAAACTTAATTTAGAGTTCTTAAGCTTTTTTCTAAGTAATAATTTCTCATGCGTTCTACAGTGTGGAAGTGATTGCAGTTTATGCAATTTGCTCTTTGATTTAGTTTCTTACTGTAAGCATTCAGTGGAGTTCATCAGTATTAAGTGTCCTTTGATTTTACTGGGTTTTAGACATCAGGAGTTTATATTTTCCTGAGACAGTTCTGTAGATCATTAGTCAAAGTTTGGCACTTTTTAAAAACTGATTTTTATCCATATAATCCTGATTGAAGTTGTCACTATAATCTATACCAGACATGCATTTTTTAAATGTTGAAGACCAGATGTTTGTGGACTTTGTGATTACAACTCTTCAGTGTTTATTTCTTGTTCTCTTAAATGACACTTTTGTTTCAGGAGGAGGAATTGAAGATGGCCACTCAGCTTACTGGTCCAGTCATGCCCATCAAAACGGTGAGTTTTGTTTTACTTCAAAATGTATCTTAATCTTATAAAAGCGAAAATATAGACAAAAACACGACTTTTTGGAATATTTACTTTTGTTTCATAGCTTTTTCACAAATAAACCACATTTAGAGAATGTTACAAGACAGTGTCATTTTAACTGTGGTGGCTAAGATGTAATAAATTTGCGTTACAGCAGTCAGGTGATGACAAATCTCCGGAATCTCTGTATATATATTTGATGAAATATTTGAACCCTATTTCTGATGACTGCTGTTTCAAAATCCAGCCAGGAAACCAGTAAAACGGCTAAAATAATGAATCCATCTGTTGTTCAGTATTTGCCTCATAATTGGGCTTAAATTTGCATCTGTATAGATTCTGGGCCAAATTGTGTTTATCAAAGATGAGTTTTGTAAGTCACTATTTTTAAACTCTTATGTCCTCAGGTGTACAAAAAGGAGAAGGCCAGGGTTATATCCGAGGATGAGAAGAAATTCAAGGCGTTCGCCAGCCTGCGTATGGCTCGTGCCAATGCTCGTCTTTTCGGCATTCGTGCAAAGAGAGCCAAAGAAGCTGCTGAGCAGGACATGGAAAAGAAGAAGTAGAAATTATCACTATGGAACTTTGCAAAATAAAGTCTTTAAAAAGAGCTGTGTGAGAATGTCATGATCTTTTAAATAGGGAAATGAATGGCATTCTGTGGGGTTATATTGTGCCTATAATAAGAAAAGACAGAACCTTTGGAATAGCTTTAAGTGTCAATAATGTATCTGAAATTAAATTTCTAAATGTGTTTTAAATTCATCAAAACCTGATTAACATGGACATGTTTACCTATCCTTAAAAATAGTTTGGTATTTAAGTTTCCAGCATCATTTAATTTAACACACAGTTTACACTTGCACTAATTAAGGAAATGGTTTATTGTAAGCACCTTTTTGTTTCAATATTGTGAAATGAAATGAGTTCATATGCTGATGCACCAGTCTGAACCTGGATGTCTGATCTTGTTTACCAGTAGGGGGCACCAGAGGCGCACATTAATGAAAGCTGAATTGGACAGATGGACATTTATAAAGATGTTTTTGATAATGGTCTAAACCTGCAATGTCAAAACTATTGGAAACCCGTATTTTGTTACAATGTGTCATCAGTTAATGGGGTGAACTCAATTATTTGGATAACTTGGGAATTTTGGTTTGGTTAGTTTTAAACCTAATCTAAACCAGGAATATAATCTTAGAACATCTTGGGAAGAAATAATGAAATTTCCACCGTGGATTGTTTTTTGTCATTAATTTCATAACCTGATAAAAGCAGAGGGTCCATTTTAAGGTCAGTATATTTTTTCCCAGTATGCTAATGTGCAAGTAGAAAAGCAGGAGGTCAGGAGAGGTGGACGTAAGAAAACATCTCAGTGGGCAGTCTAACACTCGGCCCCTGCAGGGAAGCAAAATTGAATTTTAATCATACTGAAAGTTATTTGCCGACAGACATGAACTGAATTGTATAAGAGCAAGAGCCCTGGACATATCTAAACAGTACACATGTTGGATGTACTTTGGTGTTGAAATGAATGTTATACACTCCTTATATTCTGTAATAATTTATGGATGGAGGTGGAGTTTATATTCAAGACATTACCTACTGCAGTGTGAAGAAAAGCCAAGTAAGCACGACAAAACCCCCAAATCATAACGTTAACATACAGACTGGAAGGGAAATTTAGTATTCTTGTAAATATCAGAGTGTATCTGAGAATCAGTGGCCTGAACACATGAAACATTTAGTTAATGAAGGCTGATGGATAGTTTTTTATGGACCAGGGATGATGGATGTATCTAAATCAGATTGGTTATTACTAATTATGGGTTTAGAAGAACATTAAAGCACATTATGGATCTTGACATCACTTGACATCAACCCAACATGTAAAAGAAAATAATAACATCACGTACATGTTTTATATTTGAAAGTAAATTAGTTTGGCAAACTAGAACTTTCAAATACTCAACAAACCATTTTTCTGTCAAAGTTTGAGTTTCTTTTTTCCCCAACACTGAGTGCGATGTCTAAAAGACTGAACACACATCAGAACTCAGCGGACGGGCAGCTAATTTGAATTCTTGCATGTGTTTTCCATATTTTCTACTAAGCACTTTGACCAGATAATCTCTTGTTGTAAAGTGTCTTATAAATATAAACTCTGATTTGAAGCTTTTGCCCCACTGTTTTGAGAAGATACAACTTTATAAATATTCTCTATAGGCAAATATTCACTCAGCTGTCTATAAACTATAAATGGATTATGCAGACATGTGATGTGACTTTACTACACGATTAGCTGCAGTCTTACTCTGTGTTACCCTAAAGCAGTATGCTTTATGCACATACAGTATGTTTCATTTAAAGAAAGAACTTAAACTTTTCTTTTACTACTATTCTTTGTGGATCAGTAAGTTAAACTCTTTGGGAAACTGTGAAACACTAGCTCCATATTTGATTTTCATTTGTAGTTATGGTTCAACCACTTTGCCAGTTGGATAGGGGGGGATTTATTTATGAAAAAAGAGTGTCTAATCAGCTTCCAAAAGTGCCTCCACTCAGGGAAGCTTCTGGTGGAAAACTGATGCTTTACAAACATGCATGGATGTCAGACCACATTAAGTGATCCTCCTCAATGGATGACTCCATGTGGTGTTGTCCGCAGCACCAAGGCATGCAGTGGATGTTCCTGGGGAGAAGCAGCAGGGGGGACAATGATTAGATAATCCATGTGTAAACGCATGGAACGTCCTGTGAGGTGCTGAACCGACACAACAGCAGCAGCAGATGGCCGCTGTTTGGAGCTGTGGCGTAACAGGGCTCAGGTGTGTGGCCCACAGCAGACGCTTCCTACCAACTCTAAATACCCACGAAAGAAGAGGCAGCGAGGGATCAACGCCACTGGAGAAAGCTGACTGTAGGTTCATGATGTTAAATAAACACAGTGTGTTCAGATCCAGACTGGGGTTTGTTTCTAAAGAATCTCACAATAATTATCAAGCTGGGTGGGATATTAAAGTGGTCTTCGTTTATTTTGTTACATAAGTCTGATAGTAATCAGTTCAACAGATCAGAAATGAGAGAAGCGGGTGTTTTGTTTTTCATGCTGTTGAAGCAGTTGGATTGACCTCTGACTGCTCTGAAAACATCACAGCCAGTCATATTCTCTTAAAATAAAATAAAAAAACAACTTTTCTTTCTGCATGAAGGACTTGCAGGAATTATGAGCTTTAAAAAATCAACAGAAGAAAAAAATTCACATCTGTATTGTCATAAAGTGCTACGATTTACAGCTTGAAGCTAATAATAAATCTGTTTCGCTGTTTAAGACTGTTTAGAATCCAGATTCCCTAAGGTGTGTGTGTGTGTGTGTGTGTGTGGGGGGGGGGGGTATCATCTCTCTATTCTAATGCATTTAAACTTCTGCTTTGCAGAAACTCAAGAGCTGCTGTTTTATTAGTGCAGTCGAAATGTTATGCAACACCATGAAATACATTCATGAATATAATACATTTGTGGGTGGACTGAGAAAGGTTCAAACACAAATGCTGTTTGGAAACAATACATTATGCAACATAATACAGTAGCTGTACAATCACTGAACATGCACACTGCGAATCTATGTGTCAGGGACATTATGCATTGTCTAAATATGCCTGTGTGATTAGAATGAACTTGTCCTCAGTTTACTGCTGTTACAATGTGCAGATGCTGCTGGATGATCCATCAGTTTTCAGCTCCTCTTCATTCTTTTTTTTCTTTTGTGTGTGTGTTTGTGTGGGCTAGTTTTTAGTCGCTGAAGCTGCAAACTGCTGTGTCTCTGTCACTTTTTACGCTGACACTCATAATACTGCCCATGTGCGTCATTTTAGATGATTGCTTTCCATCATTGTTCAATTATTAAGTGGCAGAAATGATAAAAACTCGTAGTATTTTATTGCAAAAACAATTGCGTGCTGCAATTCTATCACCAGCAGGATGCAGATCTTCAATCTCTATTATAATTCATGTTTACATTTTAAAGATGCAGCTGCCCGTTTATGCTGAAGCCCCCCTCTTTGGAATTTTGCATCAGTATTAAAGCAGGGGAGGGTGCCACAATAAGGTTGCCATCATTTGGGTGCAATATGTTTACAGACAATCTGACTGACTTATCAGTTTAAATCTATTTCCAAAGCCTATTTGCAAACAGGGACAAATAAAAACCAACAAAAACATAGAGAGTTGGAGGGCAGCGTGCCTTCTACGTATAGGTTAAGCTGTATGTTGTGCTTTTTACTCACTGATCATGATTTGCATGCTCTCTTGTTTTCAGCTCACATATTGCTCTCATCTGTCTCATGCTCAGTATTTGGTGGGAGCTGTCAGATGTCAGCCTCTGTGGCACACCCACAAACTCATCCCCCCCCCCTTTGTAGTCTCTGTTTTGAATTGAAATAAGCCCACCCTGTCATCGGCAGCTGGACTCACTTCACTCCCCATCTCCTAGCCGAGCCCACTCCCTCCTCACCAGTCAAGCCAATGAGTTTCTGCTGAGAAGAAGGAGCGGATTAAACAAGTGTTTTAAGGAGTAAAGAACAACCGCAGGTAGGGAGAGAGTTGTTGTTGCTTAAAAAAAAAATCTTTCACTTGTTACTTTATTATTATTGTCGATAATTCTTGTGCTTCTTTTGTCAACTGCAGCTTGTTTCCATACAAGTTAGTGATGTCTCAGTGACAAACGATGCAATAAAAGTAATCAGTTCGAGGTCTTGTCTGTTGCAATTAGAAGAACTGAGGCCGGATCGTTATTTTGTCCCGGTGTTGTGTTCTCAGGACTAAAGATTTGCGGCGGAGTTGATCTGTTGGGATGAATTATTAAGCAACCGCTCAGGAGCGCGTTGCTACTTCCTCGAGTTGCAGCGTTTTTGCGCTTCTACGTGTTGCTTTTGTCATTTCTACATTTAAAGTTTTACTTCCTAAGAAAAGCAGGGGTTTGTTTAAAGCTCGTGATTTTTTTTGTGCTGCATTTCGAAGCTGGTTGAGTTAAGTTGGAAATGGATGAATGTCTGTTTTCAGGCGCACAGCTGGCGAGTAGAACCACGGGCGCTGTCCCTGGTGCTGAAATCCAAACGCGCTGCACGCTTTGCTCTTTTGTCTCCTCGCAGCCAGACTTGCCTCTGAATAAACACATTTAACCACATCTCGATATTTTATTGCCTTTAAAAAAACAAGCATGGGGTTGCCACTTGTGTAATTAGTGCCTTGCTCAAGGACACTTCTACTCGGTGAATGCTGAGTATATGTGGTTCCTAAACACATCAAAGTCTTTTATTGGTTTGGTTGGTTGTTTTAATGGTGGTGTGACCAATAAAGGCAACCATATTATATCCAGAATGGATTTTTTTCTTTCACGTGTGTTTAATAAAGGTGTGTGTGTGTGTGTGTGTTGGGGGAGGGGGGGGGGAATGCTTTATTCAGTGTGTGTGTGCAGTCCAGAAAAGGATTTTTGCATGTATTTGTGGACAGGTGTGTCATTTAGAGAGACATCCTCATCCTTTTTAATGTTTTATAAGCATTTAAAAAAAGAATTAAAACTATGTTTAGTTTTCTTTAATTAATCATTACAGGAATTTGACCCAGTCAACTAAAAGCCCAACGATATTCATGTGTCTCTTTCTCCACTCTTGAGGTGAGATGACATCCTTTGCAAGGGAATAGTTCTGACAGCAGCAATAACAGCTTGGCTTTGGCTTAGTCCTCTGGGACTCAACAAGAATCTGTTTTTGTGACATCTGTACCAAGTCAAAAGGCCCTGTCTCCTGTGAGTCAGCCAAGTCTTTACTGAAATTCCACAACCGATCACTTGATTTTCTCTTTCCTTGTAGCTACAGCTATAGCCTCACATTGCATTGCTTTACTCGTTGGCAGCTTCTCTCGCCTTGAACCAGGATGAATGATGTTCAGGAGGCCACCTCCCCTGCGACCAGCCTCAGCGGTCCAGCTACCTGTGTCTCCAAAGTGGAGCTGCGTGTGTCATGCAAGGCTCTTCTGGACAGAGACACACTGAATAAGTCGGACCCCTGTGTGGTACTCATGGTTCAGAACAATGGACAGTGGATAGAGGTGAGTTTACTCTTTCCATCTTCAGTGTGACAAATATGCTGCTGACACGGTAGGTTAAAATGAAGCTGACATTTACTGAGTAGTTTGTCACCTTTAGAAATACACATATTCGCTTTTTTTATCCATGTGATTTTTTTAAAGAGTTGTGATTTGACTCCAAATAAGTGTGCAGCATGAGTTGATCAAAACAACATATTTCAGTGGTTTGAAAATTGCAGAGACATATACAAGGACAGTTGCTCACCCTCTCCCTTCCTGCATCATAAATCTGGAGAGGCTTAGATTCAAGGATGAAACAATGCTGACTTGGAAAATAAATTGTATTGGCCAGATATTCCTTGCTTTAGTAATTGCTTAACTTGTGTTCTCACAGCAGTGAAATAATTAACTCTGTCTACATTTATACATATTATTATTATTATTATTATTATTATTATTAACAATAATAGTAAATGACCTGCAATGCTGTCTAATGCATGCCACATAGAAATTCTTTGGAGGTAATACTGTGGTTTTCAGGCTATACAAATTTCTCACATATTTATAGGAAGAGACAACATAAACTGTTGACTGGCACTATTGTGGAGTTTTCATTCTTTTTAATGTGATAAGAGGTTGTAACATGAGATGACTGACCTGAGTTCAGTGTTGCGTGAGTATAAGTGGCTATTTTTAGCCTCACTTAGTGACGCAAACTCACATGAAATAATTCACAGAGTGCAGTATTACAGTTACACTGCAAGCGCAGCTCTGTCTGTCTGTCTGTCTGTTTATCCATCAATCCGTCCGTCCGTCAGTCCGTCCATCCATCCAGCCATCGTCCCTCCATCCATCCATCCATCCATCCATCCATCCATCCATCCATCCATCCATCCATCCATCCATCCATCCATCC
>JBAMHX010000001.1:16359528-16376986 GCA_037177515.1 Pseudomugil tenellus
TATGGGACCTTATAACATGATTATAAATTGCAAACATGCATTATCTGTAAATTCTGAAAACATCCAGTCCAAAGTTCATGAAACCGCCACACACTGCATATTAAAAGAAAGCTGTGAAGAATCTACTGAGCAGCTTATTGTCCCTCCTTGTTTGTCAGGTAAAAATGAACAGGTCACAGGTTTTACAATATAGGTTTCAAAATATATATGAAGTTTCCCGCACTCACAAAACTATTTTCTCGCTCCCTTTCTGTGTCTTTCTTTCTTTCACCCTTTTCATCGATGACTAGAATAGGTTTCCAATCCCTTTTATGCAACTGGTGTAACTGCCGACTGTGTGGGTAAGAAGAAGCTCATACATAATTTGGTTTCTTCAAACAGAAGAAAAGGGATTTATTGCATGCTTACTTTTATTGTTAAGCTGTGCTGTGCAGTTATTCCTTTGGATTTTAAGATATGCTAATATGCAAGCCTGCATTTGCACAAACCTCTGCTCATGTAGTTTACGCTCTCTGTCTTGCAGTTGGATGAATAAATCTCACCATTAAGCTGAAAACGTCTGTGTGATTTCTTACTGTAATAAAGAATAAATAAATATTCTGCTCCAAATATACACATTAAAAATGATTTCCTGTCATTTGTTTTGGTCTGATTATTTGATTTCTTTCTGAAATTAGTTTATAAAAGACTTTTCTAGTGTCACACAAAAAGACAAAGAAAAAACAGATATTGAAATGTATGCTATCATGAACACACCTGCATTCAGCACGTTGCTGATACCGTGCATACTTTACACGGAAAGAGGAACCGAGCTTACTCTTTAATTCCATCAGACAGCTCCTTTCATTTAGCGGCTATTGTTGAGAGCACTGAATAACGCTTGTTTCCATGGTGACACCTACTTGTGAGAAGACGCAAACCTTCATTTTTGTTTGATTCAGGGACAAAACTGCTGTGTTGATGACTCAGGGAGGAGGTCATCCTCACATCGTTATGAAGAGAGAGGGTTTTGATTGTGTTGACTGCTGCCTTGAGCAAGGTCACTGAATGTCCAGAGGGACTGTGAGCCTCAGGTGAGTTCTGAGTTTACTGACAGATCATCCTTCTCTTCTAAAACCCTTTTTTGTGCCTTGTATTGTGATTTATGGTCCCAGTCAAAGAACACTCACCACCACTTAACAATCAGTGAATAACGTCAGCACAATCTGCTTCTATTTAGTGTAATCTCCCTATACGTAATCTGATCACTTTTAATGCCTATTAACTTAGTTGGACTTTCCTGTTTTGGAACTGCTTTGGCTTTGGTACAGCAAAAACAAAAGGACTCACTGATTTTATTCCTAGTGACTTGCTGCTGCCTGCAGTGACGATAAGACTAATAAGCAACAGAGAATGGCATATCTCAGTGGTAATTAGTTATCTCCTCCTTTCCCTGAGGGAAAGCTAGACACTGTTGAAATGCTTCCAGCTAGCTCTTCTGATTTTGTTGCTCACACTTGTTCCGCTCCCCAGTTATCCCGTGCTCATATTGCACTGCACATGCATGCATAATTGCACAGACACACACAAAGACACTTTGAAAAATGAAGTTGAGTTTTATACATTGCACTTGATAAAGAAATGCTTTCATGACAAGTAAAAGAAAAAGAAATGCAGTCTCTACTGTTCTAATATTTCAGTGTTTCAGTCATCCTTAGTTGATCATCCATGCAGCAACTTGAGCATCAGTATGAGTCATCTGGAATCAACCTTCCCACATCATGATTAAGAAGAAAAGTAGACAGAGAGTCACTATTGTGATTTTTGTCAAGTTAAACTGACTGAAAAAAATCCTGCTCAATCATATCATTGTCTTTCAGTGTGATTTATTATCTATCTCCTGTTTCTCCTCCCTTGTGGGCTTTACTTAAATTTCTCTTTTCAGTTTGGTTTTTGCATTTGCTTTGTGACTCAACAGTCACTGTCACTGTGTGAAAGAGGACAAAAACTCTCCTTCAATTTAAGTTTTCCTGCCAATATTTAAGTAGTGTTCCTCATCACTATGTGAGGCTGCATGCTTGAGATAAATACTATTGTCAACGTTCAAGTTTGGTGGAATTATAGTATTGCAGGAAATAATGTTTTAAGTCTTATGCAGCAAATGATGTCACATTATTTTCGCAATGCAAAAGCACCTGGAGGATTTGCTCAATGAAGGTTATCAACAATAACAGTTGATAACAACATGCTGTATTTTGTAGCTATAAACACTGTTACATTATGTTCTCTGGGAGAAGTTTATGCAGTTAATTCAATGAAAGATAAACTAAGTGTTAATTAACTGTTTATTTTTATGCACAAAGCAGCCATACAGGACTGTGAATTTGAGGTGTAAGGTCCCTCTAACTTTCTTTAAAAGTGAGAAGACTGACCTCAGGGAAAATTGCAATCGAACTTTCCAGCCCGGAACTCAAAATTTCTCCTTCCAAGCTAAAATGGAACCTGCCATCATTTCTCCATCTTTTATTTGAAGTTTTATGCCCTCATCTGTCATATGATGCCCTGTGTAAAAAAGCAGCATTTGGAAGTTACTGTCTAATCTTATCTAGATGCTAATTAGTTGCAAAATTATAATCTGGTGGTTAAAAATTCATTCATTGGTTCATTCATATGAGAGCAAAAGTCAAGTTCTACTATGCATACATTGCTTGCTTTCACTTGGTCCAAAGTCTTCAAAGGCTTTGGGTCGGATTAACTAAGATCCCACTTTGCATATAGTAATTTGTTTGTGCAATCTAGAATTTTACTTGGGCCTTACCCACAGTTTGCTGGTGATATATTGTGTAAATGGTGGTACTGGCAGGGATAAATGTTTTGGAGATACCCTATTCAAATGAGGTTTTAGCACATCATGGTTTGAAGCATGGCTGCATGAAATCTTTGGAGGTGGCATTTGATGAAGCCAACAAACCAAATCCGACTGTGACACGAAGAAACTCTATATGGGAGCAAATCTGTGAAAAAATTAATGCTGTAAAAGATCATATAAAGGCATTAGAACAAGGACAAAAAAGAAAACATAAAATAAAGTCTATGAATAAAACAGGAGCGGGAGAGTAGGGTCTTTGTCAGGATTGCCCAATTCCAGCCGTTGAAATTATTCTTCTGTGTTGTTTAACAGCAGTTGGCAACTAATAAGAAGAGCATTACCGCCACTAGTCTTTGAGATCTACCCTCCTGGAACTTTTAGATGCAACTCTTCTCCAGCAAATATGAATCAAATAAATACTCGTTACCAGACGTCTGCAGAGCTGGATTTGAGTCATTTGATTCAGGTGTGATAGAAGGGTTGCATTTAAAAGCTGGAGGATAGTAGCCCTCGGGAACTGGACTTGGGCACAGCTACTTTATATGCTTTATATACTTTAAAAAGAAAACAAAAACATGAATTAATATGACACATGCTCTTGTTTCTAATGGCCCAATTTTTTTTTCCTGAGGAATTTATAAATTGACCACCAAGAAGCTAGCCATCTAAATCTTGCAACTTGCAGACTAGAAAGTTTCACAAAATAAAAGAATTATGCAAAATATTTTTTCACAACATTGGTAATTACGACTTTGGCATTGTGGACTGCTGCACATTCAGAAAATGTGTGTATTTGCAATTTGTATATATAGTGTCTGTGTGGTGCACATGGGTGCATTCATTTATTCTTTGGAAAATTCAGTCACTAGAAAAAAGCCTTGTTTGGTCTCATTTAATGAGTGCCAAGGGCCATCCAGCAGCCATCCAATGGCACATGGCATTAAGGACTTTGGAGAGTATATTTGAAAAAGGGAATTAGGAGATCCCAGCTGTGAGAGCTACTGTACGATGGATAACCCAGATGAGGCTTGTGAGCAGTTTTGTCATTGTAGATGTTGCTTGACTCCTCATGGCAGGGCCGGCTCTAGCTCTTTGGGTGCCCTAGGCATCATATTGGTTTTGCTCCCCCCTACCAGCACCACCAAACACACACACACATTTAAAATGGACAACACTACTCTTAACATAGCTGAACACACATATTAATGGCTTTACATTGTTCATAGAAAAGATTGCAATGACTTCAGTGGCAGAACATTTTTTTGTTATAAAACATTTTAGAAGAACATTTTGTTTAATTATTTTAAATTACTTTAATAAAACTTAAACAAATAAAAGTAAATTATACATTATTATTAATATGAAAACTGTGAATATAAGTAGGCCTACAAAGTAGTTTGTAATAGTTAAACTTTACTAAAAGTTAGGTAGTTGTTGCTGGTAAATCTTCTTAGAGCCGTGCATGGGCCTAGTTTCTGGGCCCGAGCCCGACCTGGAACCTATGGAAATGCTTTACATGTTACCCAACAACCCCTTTTATCGGGCAGATGCCAGGCTCACACACAATGGCCAAATCAGCTGACCTGCAGCAACATGAACAAATAAAGAATTCTTTCCAATGGTAAGCTACAATATATAAACAAATGAATAAAGCCTACTGATAGTGGACCTAAATGTTTTAGGGGCCGATTCAGCAGTGCAGACAGAACATCACACTTGACTTGCAGCGCATATGAAGAACATGCCTAAATAATTATTTCTAAACATAAGAAAAAAAAATAAAACACCAAGTTATACAATATATTACCAGGTTTTCTTACCTGCGAGTAACAAAGTATTTCTAAACATTGCCAAAAAGTGAGCTGCTAAAGTCCTGTTTTTTAAACTCCAAAATAAACTTCTGCTTATTTGTCCTCATTCAGACACAAAATAGCATAAATAGTATAGGAGTCAAGTCCAGCCTTCTGCCCTCGATGAACTGTCATTTACTTCATTTGCTTTTTCACAGAGGCCATACTTCTCCCCATACGGTTCTCATGATGTCCTCTCCTACGCCACTTTTCCAAAGTCACACAAGAACAACAACACATTAGCTTTTTAGGTGCACCCTATGGTCGTGAAAATACAGTAAAAAATAAGATACCTCATGAACTAACTTGCACTAATAATCAGAGCATTTACGAGGCTCTTCGTGTTGCACTTCAATAGTGCAGGTGGAAGCAGATGTCTCATCAGCTGCATCAAGATGCACATTATCATACAGCTGTGGCTTTAACAGCTGTGTTGCCGTTGGTAGCCTGGTTCTCAGTCTCCGACCTATGAGTAATTGGGCAGGGGATAGTTTTACTCCATCCAACGGTGAGTTCCTGTACTCCAACGAAGCAATATAAGGATCACTCTGACTCTCTTGTGCTTTCTTCAGTAAATTCTTTACTTTTTGTATTGCTCGCTTACTCTGTCCATTGGACTGAGGGTATCCAGGACTAGATGTGTTGTGTTTAAACTCCTAGCACTCCACAAATGACTTGAACTCTGGACTTCCAAATTGTGGACCAGGGAATGTTATTATATGTCGACTGGTTGTCCCTGCAAGCTTGGAAATTTAATGAACTAGATCTTCTCCAACCTTTTCCCAGGCTCTTTCTGGAATGTCATGGCAGATGAGTGGCTCTTTTGTGTTGCTCTGCCTGAATGTGTTACAAACAGCACACTTTAACACAATATCTTCAATCTCTTTTGCCATGCTGGGCCAAAACATGACATCTTTAGCCCTTTCCTTACATTTGACAACTCCCAGATGAGCCTCTTGGATCCTTGCTGGCATGTCTGCTCTCAAGCTATGTGGAACCACAAGTCTCGTGTTTTTAAAGAGTAGACCATCTACAAATGCAAGTTCCTCTCTGAATGTCCAATATTTTCTGATACCTGCTGGTACCTGTACAATCTGAGTTGGCCAACCTTCTTGGACCATGTCAATGACCAGCTGTAGTTCCTCGTCAGCTGCTGTTTGTTCTTTGAATGTTTTCAGCTTTTCTTCTGAGATTGGCAGTTGAGCTGTGACAAGATGAACCTGTAGCTCCTCCAAGAGGTTCTCAGACTTTTCTTTTAAGTATGCTCGACTCAGTGTGTCTGCAATGTAGAGCTCCTTTGCTGGCTTGTAGCTGAACCGGAGACCATAGGGTTGAAGGTTCATCAGCATTCTCTGTAGCCTCGGTGGAGCCTTCTGGAGTGATTTCTTAAACACAGTCTCTAAGGGCTTGTGGTCTGTTTCAACCCGCACAGTTTTGCCATACAGATATTGTTTGAATTTCTCACAGCCATATACAATTGCCAAAAGTTCTTTTTCAATCTGTGCGTATCTGCTCTGACAGCCATAGGCCACTGGCTGTCCCTCCTGGGTTAACACTGCCCCCAGACCTTCAGAGCTTGCATCAACAGACAGTGTTATGTCTTTTTTTACATCAAAATATCTGAACACTGGAGTTTGACTCACAAGCATCTTCAATTTCTCAAAGCTTTTCTGCTGTTCAACCTCCCAGTGCCACGCAACATCACTCTCTATTAGTCTCCTGAGTGGAGCACTCACGTCTGAGAGGTTTGGGATAAACTTAGCCAGATACTGCAGCATTCCCAAAAACCTCAACAGACCTGCCTTGTTTTCTGGCTCAGGCATGTCTTCTATAGCTCTGACCTTTTCCTGCTCAGGTTTCACACCCTCTGCAGTCAGAGTGTGGCCAACATATGTGATCTCTGTCCTTCAGAATTTGCATTGGTCTCTGTTTAGCTTTAGGTTAATGCTTCTGATCCTGTCCATTAAAGATCTCAATCTTCTGTCATGCTGTTTCTCATCTTCACCCCACACTATAATATCATCCATGATGTTTACAAGCCTTCCAGTCACTGTGCAATCCACCTTTGAAACACTTCTGGAGCTGACGACACTCCAAATGGAAGTTGCAGGAAGCAGGATCGTCCAAACGGGGTGTTAAATGTACATAACTTTGAACTTTCCTCGTCAAGCTGTACTTGCCAGAAGCCATGATTGGCATCCACTACAGAGAAAACCTTTGCATTTGGCATCTCTGTGATGATCTCTTCCACTATGCGAAATGGATAGTGCTCCCATTTTAAAGCTTTATTTAGGTCTTGTGGATCAATGCAGATTCTCAGTTTGTTGGGTTTCACAACAGTGACCATGCTGTTCACCCAGTGTGGGCTCAATTTGCTTTGCAACAACTCCAAAGTCCTCCATTCTGTCCAGTTCGGCCTTTACTCTGTCCTTTAGTGCTACTGGTACTTTCCAATTGCATTTTGTTGTAACACCTGTTTAACAAGGCTTGGAGAACGTCAGAATGTCCGAGGACACTTTCACTTGTGAATGTGCTACTGCAGGCTACATTTATAGGTTTATCTATCAATCAATCACACATTTTCCTACAATTCAGTTTTTGCAATCAGTTTGTTAGTTAAAAGATAATTATTCTCTATGGATTAGTGATCTTTAAACTAACTGAAGCAGGCTACCCTACATGTACTGTCTTAAGAAACAATGTCATCAATGTTCAAATATAACTGAATATATGAATGAATATAGGATGTTTTGGGAGTATCAATTACTCTGTTAAGGTATGATGCAGTTACAGCGAGCAAAGGTATCACAATTAGAAGATCTAGCTGATCAAAAGGAATACTGGATTGCATGGATTATAAGGCACATCCTCACCCCACAAGACATTGTCATGCTATGCACAGAAGGCATGGGTAGTATTTCTCATTGAGTGAGATGTACACTGACACCATGTGTCAAGATTAAATGGAAATGATGAAGGAAATCATATTAAATTATTATTTTGTCGGCTACAAATGTACAGCTTCAAAAGTGATACACCCATGCTAATGTATGCCGCACCCACTTCCACCTATGAGTACTGTTCTCCAAATGTTTACCAGTTTTGACTCTCTTGTCTTGGCAGCCAAACAAAATAGTGTAAGGAAAATGATATGATTGCATCATAAATTAATAAATTCACTTCGCTAAATATTTTAATCAGGGCAACACCTTCTAATTTTCTAGTTTATTTAGATAAACCATGGCTAGGAGGGAACCTAGTTAATAACTCAAAGAATAAAAGAATAATTAATCATTTAATCAGTCTCAATAAATAAATCAGTCTAAAAACGCTAGGCTCGTAAGTTCTAGTTTGAATTTATCTGAATCATGACCACAGGAAATTAAGACAAAGACCAGATAATAAAATAAATATTTATTAATCAAATCTAAAGTCTATACATGGCTAAATATGCGAAAGAAAATAAGGCAAACATGACAAACAAAATGAACACATGAACAAACATATTAATGTAGCTGTAAATATGTTGATTTATTTACAGTTTATCTGTATATAAATGCAAAGCTGTGTAAGGAATTAAACATAATTAAAATAAACTGTGATGTTTATTAATTATGTCTAATAAAATGTTTAACCATACTAATGCCTGGATGAAATAGACTCATAACAACCATCATTACGAGAGACAGATAAGTCTTTGGTGAGGACACAGGGCTTCGTTCAGAACCGCAAGCTTACGACCGTGTATTGGGTGGTTATGAATCTGATCGGGGTGCTGGGACGTTGTCAATCCATTTTGGCGCCTGGTCGGATGTGGGAAGGCCTTGTCCGTGGGTGTTTGCAGCCTGGATTGGTCTCTCCTAGATAGATAGCGTGGTGGTGGTTATGGATGAAGTGGTTCAGGGCCGAAGATGATGGAAAAGATGGGTCCAAAAAGTAAAGTTGTCTAACAGCTTAAATTGTGAAAAAAATCTAATTGTCCATCAGAGACTCAAACTTTGTTAATTACCTACTACCTACTAAAGGTAGTAGCGAAGGTAAACAAAGTTAATTCATTATCTTGGTTTCTATGTGCTCTGACATGTGGCCATCGTTATTTTTGAGCAGACTCATAGTGGAAAACGGAAAGTGTCAATCCTTCAATGCATGTCTCCAGCAGAAGCGCTGATGAAACAGTGAAGTCCATAAAGAATGGCAACAGTAAGAAGTGTGTGTGTTACTTCTTTCATAACACACGGTTTGCTGCATTGAGGTAGGACTTTAGAGTTGTAGCTAATTAGGATTATGTGGGATTGGCTGAATTTGTAAATCAGTCTCCCTTAAAACCTTATTTAAAGGAGTACTATCACCAGACAACTTACGGCGACAACATATTCCTTGGCTCTTGAGGTAAGCAAACTAGGGATATACGACTTTTGAAACACCACAGCTTTAGTCCCAGCCATTGTTGTTGATGCTTTGTCCCTGAGTGCATCATGACTCAAGTGCACAAGTTTGTGCCCTATGACAGCGCACGAACATGGCGGCGCTGAAAAATTGATATATGTGCAAGGAAAATTCTGAATTATTTTTTATAAGACGAATGTCAGAAGTAAATCGGCAAAACAGTAACACAATCTTGACTGGTAGTGGTCAGTGTTTACTGTGATTTTTTTGCTGGCTTATGATAGTCCTCCTTTAAGTTACCAGCTATTTAAACATTGTCAAATCTTAGAAATGAAGAATATCAATTAAAACAACAGATCAAACCACTAAAATCCAGATGAAAAGTAAAATGCACATAAAGGGTTAAACAACTGGTAAAAGGGTTAAACCAAAATAAGAAATAAGTCTTTAAAATGAGACGTACAAGACTAAATGGATAACTCTTGAAATGTGATGGTATGCTAAGGATAAGACATTTGTATAAGTTCGGTTGGATAGCTGTAGCTCATGAGTTTATAAACACAAAATTCTGGTTTTTATTAAACATTGGTCTAATGTAAGATTGGATGCCATGGTTCACACTGAGATGTGAACCATGGCATCCCCTTTCCTTGGTCCTTGGTGGGGGAGCACCAAATGGTTAATAATCTTTCTGTAAAAGATGTTTATTCAGGGTATCTGGCTTGTGTGTTAATGAGTTATGGGGGGTTGTTCTCCTGTGGAGTTGGAACTTGGAATACAAGGCAGTTCAAAAGGTCTAAATCCAATTTAATTTATGCTCGTAATTTATGCTCTTAACCCCGTCTTGAAATGGGGTTAAGAAAGATTATCTTTTGGTCATCATCAGATAAATCCACCGCCTCCCTGCAAAGATTTTAAAAGAGTTGTAAAAATTCCAAAGCTTTGCCACAGTCCTTCAAAGCAATGTTCCTTGTGGTTTTGAGAGTAGAATATCCGCTACACTGTTAAATTATGTTTTTCAGTCTTGTCTGTTGCAAAGGTGACTAAATATTTTTACTGTTGTGCCAGAGCATTCAATTAACTTGCTGCAATCGGGGTGTAAAGGGGATTTTAAATTAAATAGGACAAAAAATGCTTCAGCAAAACATCTCCTACCTTTAAGTCTTGATGCTGTGAGGACCAAATTATGCTGAAGGTGCTGGAAATATTTATATAGTGTATCTGAAGAGAGAAGAGAAATATGAGGAAATACTGGAGAGAGTGAGATAAATACTTGTTGTGTGCTAAAAAAGAAACTAATACAATCTATCTAATATAAAAAATCAAATTATCTATCTATCCACGCAGTGTGAAAGTGCAACTAATAGTTCACAGCTCATATAATGAATAATAAGAGAAAGATAAGATATGAATAAATAAACATTAATACATTTTAGTGCACTTTAACAAAGATTAACATAAACTGTGAAACAAATATACCAAAGCATTTTTAACTGATATCGACTACCAGCAGGGAAAACAGCCAACAGATTAAAATGACACTTAAACAGGCTCAATGTTAAATTGTCAAACATTAAACAAATTTAAAGTGAGAGCAACATTAACTTAAGCAGCAATTTAATGATTATAAACAATTCTTTTAGTCTGAAATAAACTAGCAAGTGAACACTGTTACAACAACAGAATCTATTAATCTGGTACCTTTACATTTAGCTACGTTCTGTAAGCATCATGTCTTTACTGGTGACACTAGGTTAGAAGTCAGTCATCAGCAGGTTTCAGTCTTTTATCTATTTTCATCATGAACGACTAGAAGTTTATAATGGAAGTGAAGAATTACAAAACTTCATTCGATAACTCAGAAAATTTTTACAAGGACACCAGCAGAAAGGAGAAGTATCACCCAAGATATTACATAAATTCAGTCTTTTCAATGCATATTATCCAGTCAGGTCTGTCAGCTGAAGAGTCATTAAGTTATATACCAATTAAAATAATGTGGACGCAGTTATGCTGACTGCACTCACGGGTGCATCTGACACGCTCCCGGTGTGATTGCCGTGTCAAGGTGGGCGGAACAAAACCGTGGATTCTATAGTCTCAAACGCAGCAATGAGATTCAGCAGAACCAGGACTGATCATTTTTAACTTATTATTTTACACTTGACAGCACTTATTTTGGAAGCCAGACCTTAATAATCTTAATTACAAAAAATAAAGACAGCTCTCCAACCTAGTTCTAATAATGTGCAAAATCACATCTTTATCTTGGGGTTTTGTTCAAAAGTGAGGGATTTAGAGTGTGAGATAGATAGGTGAATCGTGTGGCGTCTTATGTAATATGGACTCTGCTCTGGTTGGTAGTGGTGAAGAAGCAGCTGTGCCAGAAGGTGAAGTTCTCCATTTACAATCTATGTTCCTACCCTCACTTATGGTGGTGAGCTGTGGGTAGTGAGCGAAAGAATGAGGTAGTGAATACAAACGGCTGAAATTAGTTTCTTGCAGAGAAACTAAACTTTAAACAAAGTCAAAACTCAATCCAAAACAGGTAACTTCTGAAAAGAAATAACCGCCATATCTGCTGGGTGTGTAAATTGTTTTACCAGTTTGTTCAGACATTGTTCATTTGACCAGGCTATTATACAAGTTAATATGAAAACCAACCAATGTGGCTAAAGTCAATGCAATTAGTCAGAAACTATTCAAACTTTTTCTTTCCTCCGTTCAGATCCAGATATGGACCACTGGGGTGTAGGACACAGAGGGAGTCTTTTTTGTCCGTGCATCTGACACAGGCATACAGTAATTTAATTAAGGCTCCAGAGTGCGTAGTTGGCCAGCTGGACTTAATTTGGCTCTGCAGAACTTTGCTCAGTCCCTGCTTCATGAACTTAATTGTGATGTTCCTTTGCTGACTAAAACCTCACTCTAATATGATTTAGCTTAACTGTGAACGGTAAAAAGTCCAAACCCATATGGTACGATGTCAATTTATATCCCAATAGTCTTTCTCTAAGGTAATATTGTTTTCCACTGTAACTGGGTGATCAAAGCACTAATCTGCTCCTAGGAAGCCCACCATTATCACCAGTGCTATGGCCGCTGTTTTATATAGGTGTAATCAGTCATGAAGCTATACAAGAATTATTAGAACCAAATATTTTGGCAATACTTTCTGTGCAATATTTACAGCTCTCACCCCCATGCCACATTTCTAGTGTTAAAAAGAAAGAAGAATATATATAATTTTTCATGATAAGATTGTGAGAATTTTGATTATGTATATTCTAAATGTTTTAGGATGATATTTGTTTATGAAAGTCTCACTATTAATTCCATAACGCCTCTGTCTAACACAATCTTCTCTGTCACCAAAGCCCAAGCTAAGATGTTTTTTACCAAACTATCTTCATTCTGACATTAGTTAAGTTTTCTGTGTTATGCTATAAATACAATATTAAGGATTTTGAGTTTTACAAAACAGTAACATGAGAGATTAGAAATTCAAGAATTCAGTGTGGCAACTCAGAAACCCGATTAAAGAATCTGCAGAGGTGTTCCTTTTTATTTTGTGTCTCCACATAAACATGACATTATCTGATCGTTTTTTATGATGAATATATTGAAAGCAATTATTTAGAGTCTAGCACATGAAAAGAGAGAAGACTATTTTGTTTTTCCTGGTTTTTGTTAGAAAAACATGCTGGGAGCAATTTCTGCATGTATCAGTATCATCTACAACATGGAGGTAACAACATGTAAGCTGTTCATTTGTGTGACCTGCTGCATTAATCAGTGCAAGAGAACAGCAGTTGCAAGAATGATTAAAGCCACAAGTACTAAAGTGGGTCAGTTCTTCCCCTAGACTGTTCTCTCAGGTTTTTCTTGTGAGAAGATACGAGCCAATCATACCATTATATTGCAAGAATAATTTATACACTGAAAGAAAGACATGCAGTGATAACTGTTTGTAATATTGTTGTGTAACAGCTGTTTTGGGGGTAGCCAGAGGATGTAGCTAATGCAAGACGAGGGCAACAATGAGTCTTCAGAGTAATTGTGATTTTCTGGTCCATGATGATGATAGGCAATTATGTGTTAACCAGGTTAAATGAGCATGTGTACACACGCTCATGCTAATCGTGGGTGTCGGTGATGAGTCTGTGCACATGCACAGATTTTCACAGTAATTATGATACATATAATGGGAAGGTGAGTTGATGGTAAAGTCCAGTTTTGGGTTTTATTATTAGAGTAGATTGAATGAGGTGCAATTCTTACTTGGAGGGATTTCTGAATAAAATCCCATGTTAAAAAATTTGCTAAATTGATAGTGTAATTACATTACATTGAGCTTTGTAATGCCTGGACATTTTGCAGTGAAGAAAAGCAATATAATTTTTCCAGGCATGATTTGGATTTTAATTTATTGTTTTTTTCAGCTCAAAAACATAATACATTATATTCATCTGACATTTCCTGCTACATTGGAGACTAGTACATCTTTAAGCCACATTAAGACACCAGTGCTTCTCTGAATGAGATCTGTTATTTGCACTCACTAGTTTGTTGTGGCTTGTGACAGTGAGTCACGGACGAAAATGTTGTGGAGGAAAAAGAAATATTATCACTAATACCACTCTCAGTATTGACTTTTTAAAAATGCAAAGATGAGATAAAATAAACATATGTTTATATTAGAAAAAAATAAACAGAAAATCAAACAAACATATTACGCTGACACTATCTAGCAATGATCCGTAGCGAAGAGTAGAAGTAGGATGTGAAGAAAGGATATATTCTGCATAATTTGTATGCTACATTTACCCTTATCTCTTGTCAGTTTTGGCTCTCAGAGACAGTTTGTGACATGTTGGTATTTAAAAGGGCACATTAATATGTCTGCATCAAGTGAAAGCAGTGTTGAGGGTCATTGTCAAAATACATAGGTCGTACCTGCTTTATGTAATCAGAACATAACATCTTGCCAAGACTAAAATGTGGAAGCTGAAGCTAAGATAAAGGCCAATGTGCAAATTTAAAATTTATACATAAAAAATATAAGGATATGAATATTTCATAATGTTCACTTCACAACAAATTGCTTATTTTTTTCTTTTGTAACACTGAACTTGTAACAATATGAGAAATTGAGAGGGTTGCCATTAAGAGAGCCTGACTTTATTTATTTAGTCAGTTTTATGTTAGGGAATGTGATTGTAATGGCTGACTTGTCACTGTGGACATTCCAGATAGTGGTACACACAGTTACTAATGCTATTTCCACAATAAAGGCACAAGCATTGCTATGCAACATTTTGCTGATGGGGTGTGTTTCACATGCTGCTCTCCTCTTTAGGGTGAGCATGGGGATGCATAAGAAAGAGAAAAGGATGATGGGTATGTTTGTGGAAGCTGTGATGGTGCACCATGAACCTGCCCCACCTTTCTTCCCTGTAGCTGAGAAAAACTAAACCCTGCATCCTTTATGAAAAGCCATTGCAGCAGCAGTCACTGCATTCATTCAAAACTAGTTAAGTGGACCCCCCACCCAGAAGGTAGCACAGTAGAGTGTGAACCAGTCACCAATCAGACACTCTCTCAACAAGCTGTATCTAGATATTTGGACAATTTCCACCAGATACACCACTGAATAGTTGACACTGTAGAATAGAATACATGACACAGCCATTGACATCTCCTAGAATAGCTCTGAGTGGGATGAGTGAGTGTTTTAATTTAGGTGCATGTGAGAAATTGGCTTGGATGCTCTGTAGCTCAGGTCAGAGTGTTTTGCCTGGTAGCTGTAGTTGACTGTGTGTGTGTATATATATATATATATATATATATATATATATATATGTCTTTGCAGTTGACACCTGTTGGTAACAGTTGATCAACAGTTGTATGCGTTTATCCCTGACTCTTGATAATTGTGACCCAGACCGGGACATTACAATCACCCTACCCTCATGATTCATGGCAAATGGTGTTTAATTGAGTGTGTTACCTGAATACCTTAGAATTAATCCATTTGCTGAAGAAAACAAATAGTTACCACTCAGTTTTTATTTGAATAGCTTTATGTTTCCATAGTAACACTTGCCAAGGTGTCAAGATGTTATCTGTTCAACGAGCAACCTATGCGATAAAACGGACAGAGATGATAGAGAAGAGATGTTTGTGAAAGGGAGGCTGTTGCTTTTTCTCCTTCCACTGTCACTGCGCCATCAATGTTACCAAATCTCAGTTCAGAGACATCTACATTGTTACAATAACCTCCTAGTTATAATTGACCAGCCCTAGAGAAAAAGTCCCCTCTTTTTTCTTTTTTTTTTTTGCTTTGAGCTGCAGTTTGGCTGCAATAGTCTTGTCTACTTAGCCATAACTAGCACAGATACTATCAGTCCGGTACCAATAATACACACCTCTGGGTTGGCAGACAGTCTACCCAGTGACTTTAGCTCTACAGTCACCCTGCAGTCACACTAGATTGTATCATCAAACACCAGTTACAGTCACTTTATGAGGTGTAAACAGGTGCTCGGGAGTTTTAAAAAAAAGGTTCAAATGTACTGGTACGAGGTGATGACTGTGGAATCTGCCAGTGGCTCTTAATCATTTCCAGTTTATTTATATTTATTAAAAAAGAAAAAAGAGTTTGCAGTCTAAAATCTCTTCATCTCAAAGCATTAACAAGGCACTAAAATTGCACTACATTCATCGTAATATCCTCCACACAAAACTTTTCACACACATTCATTTGGAAAACAAGCAAAACAAACAACACAAAGTGTTGTGTGACTTTTCTACTCTCTTCTTAAGTATATAACTTTCCATTCCAGCTACTGTTCTTAGCTTTACTGTTTTTGCCTTGTTTAGATTGCTTGCTACATTAGGAAAGGACCTTTACAATGAAAGCATGCTGATTGGTCTCCAGAATCTTGCTAGCTTGGACTTCATACTTGCCTCTGGCGCAACATCTTACTATCTCAGAAGAAAAGCAGAGACTAATTAGCCAACATGGAGCAGCTGTACTACACCAGCTTGCATTGTTGCATGATTTATTCTGCCTCATCTACCTCTCTGCAACTGACTGAAATCACATCCTACTATCTGAGTAATTTCTGTTCTTCTTCCTCTTGATTGGTTGCAATAAACAAAGTTAAATTAAAAACTTCTGCATTTATTGAAGCAAAGCATTCACAAGAGTGAGAGTAATCTCCAAACACTAGCAATGGCTTTGCAATGGCTGGTGACACCATTCAGCTGGGAGGAATACCTCACACTCCTATTAGATTCTGAAATGTTGAGAGTGTCACATGACTGAGGAGAGAGTGTTTTGTTGATTAGTAATCGCAGTTTTTTTTGGTAGTATTTAATTAACACGTGACTGTTAATGTTTCCACAAAACAACACTCACTTCGCTTATCCTCTATCTCTGAGGATTTGTTCGTTGAAATTTTAATTATAATCTGCAATTTTGAGTTTGCGCATGTTCTCTGAGGACTGATTAGGCTATATTCAAACAACCCATTTTACCAATTTCCCTATTGATTAAGATACAACATGAATGAAATATACATTTTTTGGTTGTTTTATAATTCTTAAAATAAAATCGAATTTAGCTATATGAAAGTCATTTCGATCATCAGCTGAATGGGAACAAATGATGTTTAATCCAAATCCAAAGTTTCATTAATCTTTTATAACTATATTCCAGTTATTGGCATCTCAAACAGGAATATTTCTAATTTCTTAAGTGTTTATCACAAAAATATGCAAATCTCTCAAGAGCAAGCTTTATAAATGTGTTTAGACAGCAAAGTTGTTTACTTGCTCTTAGACCAATGAGTGGCAGTCCCCTCTTAAATTAAAGGGGGCATGCTACTGACCCTAATTTGCATAGGTAAGCACAGGAAAATGCTCATAAAAAGGATGACACTGCTGTGCTGTGGAAAACACCCTATGTTGTTCCAGTACCAAAAAAACAAACAAACAAACAAAAAATAGCAACTATCTGAACCAAATGACTATAGACCAGTTGCCATGACATCTCACACCATGATGTTCTACACAAACTGTTACTTATTTACCTCAATGAACAGGTGAACAGCTTTCAGGTCCCACTACATAATCCATAATTGGACTGGGGTTAAAAATGTGTTATCCACCTGCTTCAGAGAGCCCACCTTAATCTGGACAAATAAGACAATTTGGGCACAGGTGTTGCCTGCAGTGCTAGGTGCATTAATTTTTTTTTTTCCCTATGTTAATTAGATCTGAGTTTCTGCAACAAGCTAGAACAAATTTCTCAAGTTAGTATAATTTCCTACTGATCACAACTAAGTGCAAAAATGTTGCTTAAAGAGCT
>JBAMHX010000001.1:16377086-16395498 GCA_037177515.1 Pseudomugil tenellus
TATATCCAGGGTGTACCCCGCCTCTCGTCTTTTACCAGCTGAGATTGGCTCCAGCCCCCCGCGACCCCGTTCGGATATAAGTGGTAGAAAATGGATGGATGGATTTATTTGTACTTTGTTCTTTTTGAGCATTTAAAAGATAATTTAAAATTATCAATGACAGCATATCCTAAATATGCCCAATGTCCTCAGTAAAATGCCTGCAATTAAGATAAAACTATTTTCAATTAAAAGACACAAGCATTGGTTTTCAGTCTGAACATGTTACATGATGGACTAAGGCTGTGGCTGTGTGGAAATGCAATAACAAGGGCGTTATCTACTCAAAAAAAGTAGTCTTTTGTAGTTCCTCAAATTGTCTTGGCAAGCCATAGTGTTAAAAGGCATTGTGATGTGGCTCCAGCGGTTGAAAAATCAATCCATGAAGTTCTATTATTTTTCCTCTCCGGCAGAATCAGATCTCCACCTACGTTTTACCTCATATCGATGTGCCTGACATTTCACTGTGTTTGACTGACACTTTATCGCTGCCACAGATTTTATCTGGAGGGATGGCGTCAAGATATCCAAATTTCCTTCCGCCGGGATACTTAGATATGGGCTATATTTAGACTGAGAAGATGAAATTAGTGAATGAAAAGCAGAAAAGGAAATGAAAAAAAATAATGTGCTCATTTATTGTAGAAAAGAAAGGATCAGGCGTTTTTATTTCATGCGCGCACACACACACACACACACACACACACACACACACACACACACACACACACACACACACACACACACACACACTATATATATATATATATATATATATGCATGTGTGTTTGTACACTTGTTTTTTAAACTGTTGCACAAATTGCACCTAAAGTTCCATTAAACCATTTACCAAGCCATTTCTTCCTGATCTTTTTGCAAACAAATGGGGTATAAGTAGAGTTTAAGTGTTTAAGTGTCACAAATGAAGACGTGACAATAAAGACAATGTAAAACCTTATTTTAAAAAAGCAGCATCCGATAGCAGAAGACTTTTCTTTTTTTTAACCTGACTGAACACATTAAGCATGTAAGCAGAAAGAAAATTTTTCTTCTTGTTCTGTTAGCACTTTCCGTTACTGTGCTGGGACAATTAATTCCTCAGTGGATGCAGTAGATATTATTCTGGTATAGCTGTGAATCATGTCAGGCTAAATAAGCCATTTGATAATTAGCTATTTGACAGTACATTGGGATAAAGTCATTGATCAGTAAGGAAGATCCATCTCTTGCATTTCATTCATTCGCTCTAAAGTCTTTTTTCATATTAATTCTGAGAGTCTAATATTTTCTAAAACTCCTTTATGTTTGTTTAGTCCAACTATTGCTTAAATTAAACTAATTCCAGCATTTAGTACATTAGAACATTACTTATTCAGCGTATACTCCTGTTAGTTTAAGATTAAAGATTAGATGATTTTCAGTTTGCTTTGATATTTTTCTGAGTTCTGAATTTGAAGCAAATTGAAATTTGAAACACATTTTCATGTCAAACTTTAGAAGCTTCAGCATTAATTACATTACAACCAATCACATATTTAAATAGAGAGTTTGCATGTTCATCTTAGTGTGGGTTCTCTAAGGGCTTCCTCCTATTGTCCAAAGACATGCCTGTTGGGTTGATTGCTCATTCAAAATTGTCCATAAGAGTGAATGTGTGTGTAACTGATTGTTTTTCTCTCTGTGTTGCCCTGGTGATGCACTAGTGACCTGTTCAAGATGTACCCTGCCTCTCGTCCAATGATAGTTGGTACAGATAATGGATGGATGGATATTTAATAAGAATTGCAGCAGTCTCATCTTTGCCAAATACCCCTAAAGATTTTTTGAAATACTGATGTAAGAAAGGCAATAATAAGATACCAAAACAACTTGTTACATAAGACAGATATTTGCAGTGTTGAAGTAAGAAGGGACATATTTGAATGGATGCTTGTAAAACTGTTGCACAGTAATTCATCAAAATTACACTTCAAGTGAATGTTTTGCTTGAAGTAGCATTTCATATATCCATTTACCAAGCCATGTCTTTCTTGTCTTTCAGCAGACAAGTAGGGTTACATTAATGCATTTATTTCCCATAGGCAAATAACACTTTTTATGCTTCTTGTTGCTTTTCTGTTAATAGCTTGAGAGAGGCTTATAGAAGTGATGTGGTGACATAAAGATGATAGTTTAGTATTTATCCTTGCTCAGATAGCATAACTGAACTAATTGCTGAAGAAAAAAAAAGACAGGAAAACGCAAACAGACTGAAATACAATGTAAAAGGATTGGATTTAATACAAAGATGTGCAGGACCTTCATGTCAATCCAAACCATAATGGTTTAATTGGGTTTAACATGTGAAAGATGACTGATCTGAAGACTGCCCCACAGTCTGGATTCCTTCCATCATGAGTTCTATTAGTGTGTTTCCTATGTCTCAAATAGTACATTGTTTATACTTACAAAAGTGGTAAACACATAAATTCAGCTACTACACAGTTTTTATTTAATCTCATATTCTTTTTCACAAGCCCTGCGATAATAAATCAGAGGTGCTGGGTGAGCAGATATTACATTAATGGAAAGGATGAAAGAGAGTTGTCAAGTCTGTGACACACGGGAGACCAAAACAGCAGCCAAAAAACACATTTGTCTCTCTGTGCCAGTGTACTCATACTGAAGCCTCCGTTTAACAGACATGAGGCTGCCAACAATCATTTATCTTTGCCAAGCTAATGATTCAAGGATGGACTCTTTGTCACACTACATGCATTAACATTAACCGTACATTATAAAGATATAAAAGAAAAAGGGAAATGATATGTATACCCATTCATACTTAAACTGAAATGTGGTCTGGATGTCCCATAAAAATAGCACATATTCATTATGTACATAATGTACAGAAATTAACTGTTTCTTCTTTATTTATTTACCTTTTTGTCCATATTTTATTACTGATGGAGTTTAGTAACGATTTAATATAATAGCGCTCTTAATAACCCAGTTGTTCTAAATACCTCAAATACCCCTAAATACCTCATTTTACAGCAAACATTTATGTTGAAATCATGAAAATGGATAAATTACTGCACTTAATTTAACATGTGATGTGGATTTTTGATAATCAAAACTGACATGCATGACATAAAGCAACGGATAGACACCTTATGTGAACATAAAATAAATAATACAAACTTTATGTATTTAAAGTAGACAGTGCAAAACCTCATATGAGTAATAAGTAACTCTCTTTTCAAAGGAAATTGTATATTTAAAAAAAGAGGGAAAATAATTTTTTTAAAGAAATATTCGAAAACATTTGTGTTTAATTGAATAAAGAATATTGTGGATGAGAATGTATTCCTTTAAGGTGAGTACCATCTGAGAAAATAGCAAGCTCTCGAAGTACCACCACCATGACCGACTTAAATACACAGTAGTAAATATATGAAGCTACAACATAGAAAGGAAGCATGTTAACTACTTATAAGGATTAATTACTGGGAGAAATTGTGTGCATGAACCTGGCTAAGAAGCAGGCTGATTTTAAAATAAAAACAAAGAGAAGACAACACTTATGTTAAAATTATGTTTAATATTGTTTTGTATTGGAAACATTTTTATACTATTTTGATTATATTTGAAAATGAATACCCTTCAGAGCCTAGAAGGGTTTTTGGGATTAATCATCACCTGGTATTGTTTGTGTATTATAGCTCATAAAATAGTCATCTTGTAACTCATTCATCATATCCATGTTATTATTGGGTCAAAAAAATCTTTGGACTCACCAAGAGAAAAAAACATGAATGGAAAAAAAGAAATTTCACATATCTGTATTGAAAAACACAGCAAACTATAATAAACAACTTTTTGGACATTTTGAAAGTGTTTACAAATGTCTTAGTGATAATGGGGTAAAATCTAACTATTATATAGATGTATAAAAGCTGTAAAAATAACCAGTCATCTTATTGCACCTGACGCCTCCTACAGGCTGTTTCTATTGACTTTACCATAAATGGCGGGTGACTGATTTCTCCCACCTAAAATAACCCCAAACATGTTTGTAGTCCTTTCCAAGACACAAAGTATAAAGGAGTGGGACATCTTGTTCCATTTAGATCTTTGATGTACCACATGATGATGTAAAGCAGTCCAATTGGACGGGAAACAACATGTGACAGAGCAAGACTATAAGATAGGAGATTTACTTGGGCAATCAGGTGACGCTTTTCCATCAGCAAGCTAGCTTTGGAATAACGAAATCTCTCATCTTTTCCACACAAAAAAAGTAAGTAACATTTGTGTTGTGTTGTGAATGCTGTCAAGCATTTATTTTAAACCGTTATCACCGAACTTTTAAACTGTTCCAGAGATATTGCTGTTTAAAGAGCGCTAAGTCGAGGATTTCGCAAGATATGATTTCCCCTCAAGTACCACCAGAGGGAACTCAAGTACCACCAGTGGTACGCGTACCACAGTTTGAGAACCACTGACCTAGAATAATTTAAAATATATACTTTCCATATTCTTTTATTTACTGATTTTATTTGATACAGTGTTGCCACTGAGCTTTACTGTATTATATTATTCAATAGTAAATGTTATTTTTTATGTTGTTTGTTTACGTTCTCTCTGTCAAACCCAAATCACATATATTTAGTTCATTATAATATAGAAAATTTCAAAGGGCTTGCAAGCATTTAGCCCACTGTACATGTTTTGTGTAACAACCATAACAATGTCTTGAAACTTGAAATCTGATAATATCGCTTTAAATCAATCTCTAATCAATGGCTCCTTGGATGGATAACAATTTTCTTTACTTAGTAGGAACTCAACTAACAAAGAACAGGCACATCTTTACAGATGATCCAGAGGTGTCAAATCCAGTAGAAGTCCTATCGTGTTTTTGGATATACCTTTACATGTTGAACAGATGTTTTCACTAACAGACTCATTTACCTGCAGATGACCTGTGCTTAATAAATTCAGCTGGTTTGGTGACTGGTTGGAACAGATGCTGGACAGGATTTCTACTTTCTGGACCAGTAACTGAGACCACGATAAAGATCAGTCACAAAGCTCTTGTATCTGTAGTTTTGTGTAGCCTGTGAGTGGAAGACAAAAGAGGCTGGAGTATCCATTATCCCCTGTCCAAAGGGAGCTCAGACAACTGCTCACAGGACAATTGGTTAAGTGTTCACAAATTTGATTTTTAAACTTTTAATATATTTTTAGACGATTTATGTACATTGTACAATTTATTCTCCACTTGTGCCTGTTTAAGGGATTGTAGGAGACTGTTTTTCCTGTCAACGACGAGGACACTGGTTTCTTTAGATTGAGAAGAGTATAAATATAATAATGAAGATAAAAGAAGTTCAACATTCAATTAACATTGAAACATGAAAGGACAAAACATTAAGACATACAGACATGGTACGAGGTCATAACCCTGGGAGAAAGACCTGTGGATCCCACAGATGTCTGGAGCTATTCTGCCCTAGTCAGATAGGCGAGCTTTGTTTAAAGCTGTTTTCTAAACATTTCCCTGATGGAAAGATGTCGGCCTTGCTTCGGCTACAACAACCAAGGTCTTAGCAGATGGTTTACTAAGGTCAGAATTACATCAGTTTGGGAGCCTTATGGTCAGACCTTTCAGCCAGACATTAATTATGAGCAAGGTAATTAAGCAAATTCATGAAATTCCGCTACAGGATAATAAAGAGCAAAAGCACGAGGCAAGCTGCAACAGAATGCACCAGACAGCCCAGGAAGCTGGTATACTTCAAAACAAAGAGAAATGAGATAGTGAAGTCAAAGAATCAGTAAGTTTGTTAAACAAATTAAGAGTGTATCCTTCCATGTATTTTGTTGAAGATATATTTACATGAGAAGGTAAAACAACAATACGGCAGTTTTTCTTACTTTTTTGACTTGGACACCCCTTAATTACTGGACGTCCTCTGTGTGTGTGTATGTGTGTGTGTAACAAGCTAGTCAGTGTATGAATTAGATGATATTAGTATGTATGCCATGCAATGTTGGTGTGTATATAATTGATGGGAGAAACACTGTTGAAATAAATGTTAACAATGTTCCTTTTTTGGTAACTATTTCTTCCATTCCTACAGCACCACTATCATTACTAAGCAAGAGCGTTACTGTAACTCAGTTCAATGACCAGTCATCTGACCAGAGGGAGAAAAAAAACACACAATGAGCAACTGAAGATGAGAAAAGATGTCAAGGTGAACTCACAGTCAGTATGTACAGCTAAACGTACAAATAACCAAAAAACCCCTGTGATTCCAGAAAAAAAAAACAAAGACTGGGACAGATGAGACTAAAAGATAAGACAATTACTAAACATGTTCATTACGAGCAGAAACACAGTTCTTTAATGTCGGATGTAAGCAGTAAGAATGATGTGAAACACCTCTCCTGCGGACGAGAGGCATCGAAGCAAACTTAGATTCGTGTAGATGATTTCCTGTTGGCAATTTATTCTGCTAAATGTCCATTTCAGTTATTGTACAGATTGACTTTAATTATGAATATGAGAACATCCGGATGAATTTGAAGTTCCACTATAGGGAACTTATTTGAACTTTTTTTTTTTTGGTAAAACATAAGGGAGTCATATTTTCATTTAAAGTAATTTGCCTTTTTTATATATATATAAAACTAACTCCCTCACTAAAGTTAGTAACTACAATTATTTTCCTGTGTTTCATTCATTCTTTATTAATCATATTAGTCATAATATTTTATTCTTTAGTGCAAAGATGCCCTGCAAAAAGAGACAGCAAAAAAAAAAGACCTGCATGAAGTACACACACACAAACAACAGGGTAAATCCTAATGTGCCATTTTTGCAAATGTAACAGCTGTGTCATTACCAGAGTCCTGCATCATGCACTGTTTTTTAAAATCAGGCTTGTAGGGTCCAAGCACCCCGCCATCCCCCTTTTTTTTATTCACTATGAAAACCTGCCCCTTTAGAGGTCGCTGCATAGGCCTGTCAAAGAGAAAGTTAGACAAGAGAGCGTTATTACAGTGGGAAGTAGTTTGCTGTGTTTATGTGATGTGCAGGTTATTTTGCTTTTTTCGATATCAGTATTTTTTAAATGTTTGAATAAAAAATCTCTTGGTCTCTTATTTTTGGTTAGTTACAAAGCGAGAAGGAGCAGGGCAGCAATATAAGATGTAAAACAGTTTAGTGTGAGAATGAAATCCTGGGGGTTTCTGATGCAAGCAACTTCTGCTTAAGTGAATCCAGTACAGGAGGAAATGCAGCCAGAGGGGGATGGATGGATGTACTGCATCATCTACCAGTTCACTGTTGTCCTTTCTACGTCAGCTTTTTGATGTCTGATTTATTAAACTCGGTAAATAATCTCCACATCATCCTCTGAATATTAAAAAAAAAAAAAAAAAAACAGCTAAAGGAAAATTACAAATAATAACTGTTTCCATCATACTAAAAAAATCAGTTGGACAGATGGGAAAAGACATGGAATTTTCCATGATCCATTACTAATAATGACATTTTAGCTCTGACGGTAGACCTGGAAAAATCTCAGAAAATGCTATTTTATGTGCATTAAAGCTATCATTGGGTCTTTTAAGCTACCAGGCCTATACCATCAGGTAAAACCAAATAACATTTCCCCATCTGAGCCTACAGATAAAGACTTAGGATGGCTCTTATCTCAGTCTGGTGCTGACAACTCATGGCAGATGAACATTCTGTTGATTCGGTAGTCTTTAAAATGCATTCCTGTTTCCTCTGCAAGATTGCATCTATGGCAGCAACAATCAGATTTTCTATTTGCATGGCAAGTAAAGTGATTTTCTCTAACCGCCGGATTTGATAAGTGGTCATTATTAAGCTTGACAGTAGACCTGGGGCCTGTGAAAAAAAAGTTGACAGGATGTGCATAGCATTAATTTTGTTTTTGATCTTTTCATGCTGTCTTCAAAACATAGAGATAAATCATGTGTCTGCACCTTCAATGGGCAGAGTCGCCTGTGAACCCCTCCATGCATATGTTTGTGATCTGAGGGAAACAAGGTGAAATAGATCAAAACCCAATTAGTTGATTTGTTTTTATCTTCCATTAGAAATACAATGTCTACAATATGGATTTGCTCAATTAAACCAGCACGCATCACTTATAATACAATTTGATTCATTTAATTAGATTATAAAATATCTAGCTTCCTGTTTTCTTCTAAATCAATTAACTACCTTTTTAATTCTAGATGAATTACTCACAACACACAAGGATGATTATTTTGTGCGAAACAAGTCTCTTAATATTTCGGTTTAATATACAACAATGTTTAAATCTGCTAATATCATATAACCAAACACCAATTATAGCTACTGCCTAATTGTGCTAAAATTACTTTAAAATGTAGCAAAAACACCAAAACAACTAATAAAAGTTGTTTTGTTTTTTTTTAAAGGTACTGGGTCATATTAATGATACCTTGTTAATCTGCTCTTAAAAATAGCACCTTCTGCAGTGAGGACATCTGCTCTAAGAGGAGGAAACTATCAACATGATTACTTCTCCAGCTTTTCAGGCACAATTTGCACTCAGTGGATGCATTGCTATTCACTGCAGGCAACTTGGCATCAAAGGTTGATGCACACATAAATGATGTCACACAGCAAACATTTCTATGTGCACCCACCAGGAACCAACTGATAAAACACATAGTTATTCCAGTAGACGGGGCACAAAGGAGACTTTGATTAAAGTTGGCCAGTGCTGTTGTGCTTTGTGACTCAGGCTTTAAACTGGTTATCCAGCAGGATTAAAGACAAGTATGTTCAATTCCTACATTTTATGATATCCTTTTTTGGGAAATACCTCACTTATTAGTGTCAGAGTGTTGCAGCCAACAACATTTTTCCCTCCGCTCCTGCCTGACCTGTGGGGTGAAATCTTACTTATTGCTCAAAATCTGTGTGATGCTAGTCCACAACATAACAGAAAACAAAAAAGAGAGCCTAAAAGAGTCACATTATGCCCCATATCCACAAGTTGACACAATTTCCTCAAACTTGAAAGGAATTGTCAGTTTGTTTTTCAGTTTAGTTTTTTGTCAGTTCCTGTTGTAAAGGGCTTTGTTTTGTTTTCTCTCTCTTGTCCTTCTGTCCTTACGCCAGAAGCTGTGCAGTGGCCTTGGGTCGTATATCAGTAAAACAGCACGCTATTAATATCCCCTTCATCATTTAAGTAGGGGTGTCACACTCCTTCAGTGCCAGATGGTTGCTGACCTTTCATGTTGATTTGGGTATCTGACTGGTTAGGACTACTGCCTGCTTTGATTCTCCTGAGGAAGTCTGTCATTTTACTCAGATGGTCTAAAAACTTTGTGACCCGGTTTGATGTTTTGTTTTGTTTTTTTCAAAGTGTTCTCTCCTTCAGTGTTTCTTCATTTTGGGTCTTGGTTCAATCAAAAACATGACACAACCATGTGGCTGTGGAGATGCTGCCGGCTCAGAGGCATTATAAAAAGGATTAGTGGTGCAAGGTGTGCTTGTGGGCAACATGCCCGGTAACTCCATTAAATTATGGCTTCAGAAGGGCTCCAGTATGTCTACATGGAGCCAGAAGCTGAAGACTCTAGCTCAGGGATCTCTAATTCTTGTTTGCAAGAACATCCTGCAGGTATTGAATGTGTCCCTATTGTGTAGCACAACCTATTAAAATAAAAAATTGATCTCCAACAGCTTGTCAAGTTATGCACAAGTATGGTAATGACCCATCCATTCGAACAAGTTGTTCGACATCTGGATTTGGAGATCCCTGCTGCAGCTGGTTAAGTGTCAGCCTCTGCAAACACACCACTTACCACTGCCGTGCCTGTGTCTGTGTCAGCAATAAATCCCCAAGATCTCCAGATCTCTACACCAGAGACGTACGTTGGCAAACTTGGATCTTGTTATAGTTTCCTCCTTTGGTGCTCTCTGGCTTTCAGTCTTTAGCCAATCACCCACACAACAGACCAAGCTAAAGTAGCCTCTGTGGGCACTGTACTTACTGGGCATGCTGCCCACTGGGCCACAGCAGGATGGGAACCCTTCCACCTCTTCACTCTTCTTTTGTACTCTTTACAAAAGAGATGAAGATTTTATCATTTCATTTATAGTTGAGAAGCTTCCAGTCGACTAAAGCAGGATGCCCGGTCAGGATGACCGGTCAGTGGGATATTTCTCCGTTGAATTTTAAACACTCGCTGTCACTGACTGTGTAGAGTCGGTGGAAGGAGACCACTGAAGGATGTTTTTAGAGGAGCCGTAATGAATCTCATTTCAACCGCTTGTATTTGTGATCGTATTCTTTCTTTTTGCCAGTACTCACATCTTGTGACCAAAGGTGAGAGTGGAACATGGATCAGCCAGTAAATTGAGAACTTTGCATTTTGGCTCAGCTCTTTCTTCACCACAACCGAGTGGTGCAGAGTCCAGCTTACAGTAAATCCCACACTGATCCATCTGTCGATATCACTCTTCATGACTGGAGATCACTGTTTGATGGAGCCAACAGAACCACAACATCTTTCGGCCTCCAGACTGGATTCCCTTTTACACCTTATCTGTGCCAAGAAATTCTGTCAATAAAAGTTGTGAAGAGAATCAGTAATGAATGGTTGTCTTCTCCAGGTTTACTTGGGGGCGGCTATAGCTCAGAGGTCCGTTTCACAAAGCAGGTTTATTGAAAACTCTGAGTTAGTTAACCCTGAAGTGAGGCCAACTCAGGGTTGTCGATTTAAATAACCCAGAGTTATAGGGTAAACCCAAGCTCGTTTCACAGAGGTTAAGTGTAACTCTGAGTCAGTTGCTATAGTAACAGTGTCTCTGAAACTAACCTGGTCGGCAGCAGTGTTGGTGTTTTCTGCTGGAAACCCTGACTTTATCTCAGTCTCCTCCCCTTTCAGAAGTATGTGTTCTCAATTTCCTAGAATTAAAATCCCGCTTGCTTTGTCAGTCACGTCTATTGTGAACATGACATGTCCGTTTATTGACGAAGAGGCTGTGCTTCTTCGCAGGGAGTTTGGTATTCACCACGAGATCATGATTTGGTCCCGATTAGACGTTTTTTCATTTCCGGAAAAATATCTATTGGAAGGTTTTGATTTTTTACTGCAAAATATATTATTGTTTGCATCAGGCCGTACATCACCGATGAAACAAAACGCGCACACGCTTTAACGTTTTAATTATATTTTGATACTTGAACTTAAGTGTTGGTTAATAACGTCAAAATATAGTTTCAAGAATAAGGTTGAAATCACGAGAACAAAAGTCAAAGTAGCTACAGTTTTGAGAATAAAGTAAAAAAAAAAAAAAGTTTACATTAACTTGGAGTTTTTCAGATTATTGTGAACCTGCTTTACTCTATAAAACACAATGCCTAGTGTGGATGAGCTAGTCACCTTGTACTTAAGAGGCTTCAGCAACAAGAAAATTCTTACCCTTTTAGCACATAAACACAGCATTATAATAAATAAGTAGGACTGTTTGTACTTTGAAGAGACTGTATTTCGACTTTATTCTTGACATTTCAAGTTTATTCTCTTAGAGAAGAAGGTAGAAAGATAAATTAGCCTCCACAAACATTTTATTTTCAGTGTGAACCTAATATTCCATCGTATATTCACCGTATGTCTGCATTAGAACTTCTAATTCCAGCGAGGAAAGAACGGAGACCTTTTTTTCAAGCAGTTGTCATGGTGACTTGTTTCTGGGTGCCATTGATGATGGCTTTTTAAAGTCTTGTCGCTCATGGTTAACTTGAGGTGAACTAACTCGGTGTTAGTAAAACCAACTCAGAACAGCTGTTGTGAAACGGAAAACTGAGTTTTTCAAACTCAGGGTTTGTTGAACTCCATTTGTAAAACGGACTCCAGGAGGAAAAGCAGTTAATAATAATAATACATTTATATCCAAAATTCACTTTACATTTCAAATAAAATCTCAAAGTGCTACAGTATATAGGGGTTAAACAAAAAACATGCAACATTTCCCAACAATGAGCAAAATGTAAAAACATTTAAAAGCATTACTGCAGTATAAACAGTAAAACTTTTTTAAAAGGCTTTCTGGAAGAGAAATGTTTTCAGGCCTTTTTAAAATACCTCCACACTTAGTGGGGACCTCAGGGTCTCTGGGAGGACAATTCAAGGCTGTGGGGCAACTCCCTGGAAGGCCCTGTCTCCTATTGTGGAGAGTCTGTTCCTAGGTTGCTGAAGGCAGTAGGAGGAGGTAGTGGAACAGAGGCTTCGTGTGGAGGCGGAGGACTTCGTGGAGGTAGGCAGGAGCAGTTTCATGTATGCACTGGTGAGTGAAGAGGCAGAGTTTATAGTTTATTCTGTATGTAATGGGCAGCCAGTGGAGACATTTGAGAATGGGGGTGATATGGTCATATTTGCGCCTCCTTGTCTTGATCCAGGCAGCACAGTTTCGGATGTGCTGAAGCTTTTGCAAACCTCTGTCAACGACCCTTACAAGGAGTGCATTATAGTAATCCAATCTGAAGGAGATAAAGGCATGAATCCACTTCTCAGCATCTGGTTGGGAGAGAGAGGAGCAGAGTTTAGCTATATTTTTAAGGTGCAGGAAAGAGATCTTGCAGAGGTTGCGAATGTGGGTGTCAAAAGTGAGGTTTAAGTCTAAGATAATTCCAATTTTTCTTAACAGAGGATTACAGGGGGATATTTAGTCCAAAGATGGAGATACTGCTGAGAGAGAGTGAATGGGTTTGATGTGGAGAACCAATTATGATTGCTTCAGTTTTGCTACTGTTTAATTGGAGAACATTTACAGACAGCCATGCCTTTATATCCTCCAGGCAAAGCAGAAGTGCAGATGATAGAACTGAGGGGAGAGTGGGATACATTTTTATGTATAACTGGGTGTTATCAGCGTAGCAGTGGAATGAAACATTGTGTTTATGGATTATTTGACCAAGGGGGAGCATATAGGTGGTAAAAAGGGTTGGATCAAGGACAGACACTTGCAGCACTCTACAGCTGACAAAATGGTGTGTTGATTTGGACATCCCTAGAGCCACAAACTCTGTCCTGCCCATGAGCTATGACCCACAGAGAGTCCCACAATGTTTCGAAGCCTATGGAGCAGGATGTTATGCTCCACGGTGTCGAAAGCAGCTGACGAGTCCAGTAAAAGCAGGAAAGATAATGAGCCCTGGTCCACGGTCATAAACAGGTCGTTCATAAGTTTACTTACAACCAGAAAGTTGTGAGATCGATTGACATTCGACTACAAGTTCAAGTATCCTTGGGCAAGACATTGAACCCCGAGTTCACCCCTGATGTTCCTATCAGAAAGTGAGCGTGTTAGTGAATGAGTGAATGCACTATTTGGTGCAAAGTGCTTTAAGTGGTTAACATGACTGCAAAAGCACTATATAAGTACAAGTCCATTTTACCATTTAAATACATGCAGACTATTTGGGTGAACTCCCATGCACTTTCCAAGACTCTGAAATGGGTGTAGGAGAGGCTCAAGAAGAGCTCTCATGGTTCTGCTTCCTCATGTTTAGATGCGTTTGTGGGACTTAGGTGATCAGCAGCCCCCCCCATCCCCACTGTGCAGTGGATGAAGCACTGCTTCTCCCTCCTCGCCACCAAAAGGTAAGTCACAATTTTCTTCAAGCCATCTGTAAGCTGTTTTACTATGGTATTTCCAAACTTGTCCCATGCACAAGTTTTTTCCTCAGTGGGCCGGGAGGCTGCATTCCACTGAGCCTGCTGATACCCATCAACTGCCTCAAGAGTCCCACAAGCCAAAAATTCCAGAAATACTTCTTCAACTCGACCTCATCTCTCACTCCTGGAGTCCAGTAATAGGTTTAAGGATTACTGCAACAAAAGGCACAATGACTTTACGGCCACAGCTCTGGCTGGCCACCTCAAGAATAGAAGCCTGAAACATGGTCCACTCAGACTTAATATCCTCTGCCTCACTCAGATGTGGCATTACTCGTAGTGTTTACAGGATGGAACTTGTAAAGAAGCAAAATTCAAGTGGCTTAAAAGCAAAAGAGAACCATCTTGAACATTTATTGAACAGGGATTGTGAAAGATACAAACAGAAAACATATGTGCGTGGTGTTTCTTTGCCTGATCCGTTTGAAATAGATGAAAAGCAGTGGGACAATATGTTGAAGTGGCTACGTGGACCGTATGGCCGGTGTCTTCAGCTGGCCGCAGCCACACGGTTTGTGGCTGTGGTGCAGGCACACCCTGAGGCTCTGGGACATCCGGGCATGGAGGAGCTGTTAGGAGGACATTGACAACCTGTCTAGGTCCACGCCACCGCCTGCGAGCCAGTCCTGGTCCACGCCGCCGCCTGCGAGTCAGCCCTGGTCCACGCTGCCGCCTGCGAGCCAGCCCTGCTCCACGCCACCGCCTGCGACCCAGCCCTGTTCCATGCTGCCTGTGACCCAGCTCTGTTCCACGTCACTCCAGGCCGGGACGCTCCTCCACCCAACTCCGAGGGGGTCCCAGGTCGGGATGCTTCTCTGCCGCCGGTGGTTCCTGTCTCCGAGGGGGTCCTAGGTTGGGACGCTCCTCCACCGCCGGTGGTTCCTGTCACCGAGGGGGTCCCAGGTCGGGACACTCCTCTGCCGCCGGTGGTTCCTGTCCCAGAAGAGGTCCCAGGTCGGGACGCTCCTACACCAGACTCCTTCTTCGGGGAGGTCCCTGGTCGGGACGCTCCACCAACTGACTCCATCTCTGGGGAGGTCCCTGGTTGGGACGCTCCTCCACCCAACTCCGTCTCCGAGGAGGTCCCTGGTCGAGACGCTCCTCCACCCGACTCCGTCTCCAAGGAGGTCCCTAGTCCGGACGCTCCTCCACCCGACTCCGTCTCCGAGGAGGTCCCTGGTCGGGACGCTCCTCCAACCGACTCCTTCTCTGGGGAGGTCCCAGGCAGGGACGCTCCTTCACCCGACTCCGACTATCATCCATCTCGCCAATTGACTGTTATACAGGGTGGCCGGTACAACAGCGCTCCGCTGAAATGCTGCGTCACCTGGTTTCAGTTAGCCTAACTGGGAGACTGCAGTAAAAAAATAGCATTGGATCTGCAAAATCATTAAACGATCTTGTCCCGCATCCTAAAAGCGCATACAGAGAGGCACATTAAACACGCAGCAGATTAACTTGTTTCCCTGCAGGATTACATCTGGCAAAAATCAGTTTGTGCCCACTAGTTGTACTCATGATCATAAACATGTTTAGCGTAAAGACAACAAGTTCATCATGTTCTGTTTATCCAACCTACTGCACAACACGAACTCTGCATAATCTTTGTTTACAAACTGTAAAAATAGATGACGCTACCCTCTAGTTAATGTATGGCAGCGGCGGATGTGTACTTCTGCTGCCAGCCCGAAACTAGGTCAATGAACACGTAATCGTGACGTATCTCGTCAACGTGTCTATACCCCCATCCTGCAGATAGTTGCCTACAGGAGGATTTACCCTTTACTTTTATCAGTTTTTAATATTTTTTTTATATTGGTGCCACATGGTAGCTCAGAAAAACAATACAACATGTGAACATGGCAAGTATATCAGAGAACATTCAAAAAGGTAAGATTTAGAAATTACTCAAATGTTTTGCAGTGTCTTTTCTGTTCACATTTTCTGCATACACTATAACAGATAATACAGACTCAACGAAATCTTAACTATATTCACTGTGATGACATAATTCAATTTTTTAAGGTGTACTTAAGATACGTTTTTATACATTTTCTGGTTAATATGCAGCATTATTTTTTGTTATTAACTTAATTGTCACTCAAAGCTAAAAAGAAAACAAAAGTGCATATGAATTTGAGTATTTCTATGCAAAAATTGATTTAACCAATAGTTTTGAACTAGGTACATTCCAGAAAAATGCTCATCTTTGTTAGTTTATTTTTCCAGGATTACAGTGGTTAGAATTTTTGGCTACATTTCTCAAATAGCTGTGTTAATGACAACCATTAGCATAACAGTCTCTTCAGGGAGCTACAAACTGAGCCTGTTTTAACTTTGAAACATTTATAAATATGTTTCTTAAATACATGTGGGGAGCCTGTTTTGAGTTATAATTGAGTTTCCACTGTTGTGTTGATGTTGTTTTAGTATCACTTCTGTATATCTTCCTCCAATGTCCCTTTCACAAAGGATATTTTATGCATGCAGAACTAATCGATGAAAATGCAAATGTTGTGTTAGTGTCACTTTTTAGATTAAATGACTTAGTCCAAGAATGTGAGGATTATCCAAAAGCAGAGCCAGATAAAAACAATTTGTTTAAAACTGTTAAGTCAATCCTGAATATGTTTAATCCGAATTCCTTCTGGTTTTGACATGCAGTGCACAGTAATGTACTGACAGTACCACTCACTCTATGCGCTTACATCTCTACACACAGCATGATGTGGCCTTCCCCATTTAAGCCCACACTTTTGTGTGGAAGCACAAAAGAGTATATTTTAGACATCACTTTATTAGCTTTGAGCCTGCAGAGCCCTGTTATCATTTAGACACAATGTCAAGACAGACATAGAGTTTCACACAATCACCCATCAAATCTTTACTGTTGTTTATCTCTCTTTAACATCATGTATCATCCCTTGCTGGTGGAATTAAATAGTTACTGCCCACATGAAGCCTCTCATACACAAGCACGCATGCACAGACAGATCAAATCAAAGGATACCTTCCTCCACATCAGGAAATGCTAAACAGTAGGTGGCCAATGGAGGAGTCCACCCACTCACAGGATATTCAATTGCAAGTATGTGCAAATTCATCCTCTTTATCTCACTCATGTTCACATGGGATCAACCACATTTATACATGGACCTTTGGGCAAGCATAGCTTGTGTGCACACACCCACACATGTAGACCAAACATAGAAACACACATATAAATACCTCCCTCTTTGTCCTTTAAAAAAACTTAAGATTTGTGTCTCATGGAAGGACTCTATAAGGACGCAGCTGATTTATGAATGAGCTGTGATATGAAAATGCCTCACAGTCCCTTCCTTCTTTTCCTTAAAATTGTGCACCGGCTTCTTAAGTTGTTGTTATAAAGTTAAATTCCAAGGTCAAACAGAATGTAAAGCCGATAGCAGGAGTATTCAATTCTGTCCTACAACGTGAAAAGTGCTCGCGCACTTTTCCCCTCGTACATTCTGCATGATGACACAGTCACCAAGATCTCTTTTAGATTATTTAGTAACCGTCATTCTTCTGTATTCCTATTTGTTTACTCTGCGGGAGCTCATGAGATTTTTTTCCCATTAATTTCTATACAGGTGTGACGGATGGCAAAGTATGGGTGGTTATATTGCGATATTTTCTTTGTGGTGTGTTTCTGTCTCTTCTTTATGTTCTGTTTGTGTTCTATTTTTTTTTCTCTTGTTTTCTTATCCTTTTTCCTGTCCCCTCCGGTCGTGTCAAGCAACACATGGAAACTCTGTCGAACTAAGATGCAACTAAAATAAATAAAGAATTTAGAATATCAAGAAGAACTTTGTATACACATATATACATATAGTTCCTCTTGACAGAATAAATTTGCTCAGCATAGCACAGTGGACAGATTACCATTCTGCCCGCCTTTATGCTGGACAAGTTAAAAAAAAAAAAAACATTCTGTCCTACAAGGGCCGCAATCCAGCAGCTTTTCCATGTATTCTTGTTTCAGCACACCTGATCAAACAGCCTATCAGAGCTAGGAAAACTAGAGAAGTAGCAGAAAAGATATTATTTCTCCAGTTTTAACATCTCTTCATTGGAGAGACGCCGAGATCCAAAAAAACGGAAAATGCCGTTTTTGGATCTCGGCGCTGCTGCTTCATTGGCTCCCTGTTAAAAGGGAGTTTTCCTTCCCGCTGTTGCGTCATACTGGCTCAGGATGAGAGATTGAATCTAAGTCAAGATTCGATTCAATCTTTTTGGTTTCCTTGCATAGACTATTTTATGAATTGGCTGATCTCTGTGAAGCGCCTTGAGACGACATTGTTGTGAAATGGCGCTATACAAATATAACTGAATTGAATTGAATTATCAAGTTCTGGACACTGACTGATTCATTTGAGTCAGCTATGTTGGAGCATGGATACATGGAAATCCCGCTGGATTGCAGCCCTCATAGGCCCAGACTGAATACCCCTTCCCTATGGTATCAAGTATATCAGGAATGTCCATTTAGAAGAAAAAAAAAAGATTTCTATGTAATCCTTAACCTCTTAAGCCCTATTGCCCCCCGTACGGGGTCCGAGAGAGTCATCGCAGCAAAAAACATACAATGCAGCACTTATCATGA
>JBAMHX010000001.1:16408688-16419121 GCA_037177515.1 Pseudomugil tenellus
ATACTGGTCCTTCATTTGGTCAATTACAGTTCTTCTTACATTGAGTATTCTGTTACTACTACAGCAAAACCATTTTTCCCTTTTCAAAAACAAGACATTTTTTTTCAGTTTTTTGAAAGTTGACGTCTTTATTGAATCATCCCGGCTGTAGTGAATCCAAATAAGACACCATTTCCGCGTGTTGTTATTTCCTGTTCATAATTATGAACTATTTCTTTTAAAAGAGAATTTCAATGACAAATATGAGTAGAAATGCAAAGAAATGACAAAACTTTTTGAAAATAAAATTACAATGACAGCTATAAGTAATATTTTGGTCAAATGTAAAAATGTGTTTGCAGAAGCATAACTGATGGTAATTAAACAAATTAATGAGACAATCTGAGATTCCTAGCTAATCTAATAAATTTAATATTTAAATCTCAATCTCTTTAAAATGGTAAACAGCTGGATAAATGTGTGGAACCAACTGAAAAAAACAAAAACATGCATATGGCTTTTCTTTTTCTTGCTCATACACAAACACACACACGACACAATGGAAACCAGCACAAATCCTATAATGGTAGTACTTTTAACCTATATATAAAAGAAAGATGTATTACAATTAAGGAAATTATTGAAAAAGCAGCAGTTAAATACACACAGAACAGAAACAAAGAAGCCGAAATAATGTTCAAGTAAAAACATTTATCATAATATATTATATCTGGATACCATAAGTGTAATGCATTATTCATTCTTCATACATTTAAAAAAAGACATGTCAGATCTCAATCAGTCTTAAATAATCACAGATATAATAAAAATGATTCTCAAAAAGGATCAGATACAATGATTTGACAGATTTATATAGCTGGACAGTTTGCATTGGCAGGTGGCAATGCAATGAAACACAGTTAAACTGCGCTGGAAGAAGGAATGACAATAACCCCATAAAAAGGCTCTGCAGGTCATGAGAGTTATAATCTGGGACCAAAAGTAGATTTGGGACTATTTACTGTGAAATTAATTATGGTAATTATGTCATAATTAACTCATTTTTCGGAGAATCTATGTAGCTTGTGTGATTACAGAGATGTAACTGGATTTTTCTGAATGGGCAGATTAATCATGAACATCCAGTTATGTTAAATGCACATGAAAGTCAAACTAAAAGACAACATTGAACATCTGTGACAGAAATGGAAAACGAAGGCAGACAATTTAATCAAGTCTCCATCTTAGCGGTCTTAGATACTCTCCAAGTAGGCTGACAAAGACAACATTTCATCGCACTAATCGTTTTGTTGCTGAGAGTCATGATCGTCCCAGATGTGTGCATTCAGCAATGAGGAGGTTTTGGTCACACAATTCAAGGCCACCTGATGAAAAGAATGGGATGAAAACAGGACGCAAGGACTCAAGAAGACTTGTGTTCGAACACGAAGAAACGATACATGATCCCAACAACAGCTGCAGCTGCAGCAGGTATTAACCACATGGTCCAGGAGCTGGCGCTGGAAAATATAAGGACACCAAATATTGCATTAAAAAACCCAACTCTTAAACACATTTATAGAAATTATAGAGATGCTGCAAATGTGGTGTATGTTATCCCTATTTTTCACCAACATTATCATACTGACTCACCTTGACTCTCCTGCATTTGTGGTTTGTGACTCCTGTAGCAGAAATGACAGGATACAAACATACATTTTTGTGGAAGAATATGAAAATATGTACTATTTCTAGGTTGACTATAATGCAGATTAACTCACCTTTGTTTTCCCCGTTTTTCTGTCATCCTATAAAGACAACAAACATGATGCATGATACAAGTTACTATTGATGAATATAGAAGAAAAACACCTCTATATGAAGCAACTAATTCATCAATGACAAAGGCAAACTGAAGCATTATAACACCCTTTCTACTCAACATATTGTCATCAATTTCACAAGAGAAACATTTCCAAATTATAGATTTGAGGAAACAAGGAATATAGAAAAATAAAAAAAAAATCTCATTATTCTTGCCATCAAGGCCCATCTTCAGTTGACCAGATTGTCAATAATTTTCAGATGTATGTTTATTAAAGTCAGACAAAACTAACTATTTGGGGCAATCCCAGAAAGAATCAGCAACACAGGAAATACTGGGGACATTTTTAAAAGAAAATTATATATTGTCTTATCTCTTCCTACCAACGTTAAATATGGATAACTGAACGAGATATTGAGCAGTCTGCCTGAATTATTCCATTATGGTGGATAAGTCCCTTTTTAAAAAACATTTTAGTTAAAAATGTATTTTCCTGAAGAGGTGCGGTGAAGGGATCATAAACAACACTAATGAAGTGATTTGTACAGTTTGTATTACTAACCTTGGAAAATGACCTAATGATTCACAGACATTTTACCAAAGTCTTATTTTAACTTCAGATACACTGAGAAAAGGGTTTCCCACAAAGTCTAAACTCATTGACCTTACTTGTAGTGCAAGCGCATTAGTAAAGGATTTGTTTTAAAACCAGTACTTGCGAAATAATGCTTAAAATAAGTCATGTTTCTTACATAAAAGTGCAACAGACATGCGATTAAATGATAACCTTGAAATATTGCAAACATATGAAACAATAATTGATTTGCATAAATAATGAAGAGTACTTGACTTTACAGAATTTTAGATATAGTTCAAGTGTCTGCTGTAGACTTAATTTAGAGAAAAACAAATAAACAAGCACCCCCTTGTGACTCCAAACTATTATATGTGCTTAAGGGTTTTCATTTCGGTCAGACAAAGGGTTTTAAGAAGCTGCAATTTTACCGTTGATGATTCAATTAAAACTTATCTCTTCTTCAGAAAAAGCCATCCAACATTAGTCGGGACATGTCTTTATCAGCTTGTGGTTTCCCTGGAGGTGTGACCAGCGGCACAGTGACACAGTGGTCTTTACAAGAGCGGTCTCCATGTACGGCACAGCATGAACGCTCTCTCATCCAGATTGATGGAGTCTTTGGCTCACCTTCTGATTTTCATGTCCTCCTTGAACCAGCATTCGAATTTGTTGCTTGCTAATCTGATTATTTTTGCTTTGTCCATGATATGGTTATTTCTTTTGCAGTCTGATGCCTGATTTTCGCTTACCCTGTTCTCCTTTTTCTTTTTGGGATCTGGAGAGTCCACCTGTTGTTGTGCTTTTGTATTTTCTTTTTGGAAGACATTTTTTGAAGAAGACTGAAGTTTATTGATATACGTTAAATGTAAAATTACAGCTACTCATAAAAACATACCTAATATAAAAGAAAGCTTTATACCTACAATTATAGAAGAAAAAACTGACATTGTTCCAATACTATATATGCAAAAACAACTACATTTTCCTTAAAAAATGTTATGTAACAATTTGTTCTGCTAAAGTTAATTTGGATCATACCCTGACAATAAACTAAGTTTATCTCCAGTATTCAACAGAGGGATATTATAAAAAATATTCGGATGTTAAAGACTTTCAGGAGGGAAATCAAGTCTCTTCTTACCACATGGACCTCCCCAATGTAGTACTGCTGGAGCATCTCCCTGGCATCCATGGAATGACCCACATCCTCAAAACTCTCTGTGGCATCAGCCCCTCCCTGCTCCAATAAAACCTCTATGCCACCTGGATGCTGAATGATGAAACATAAACATGAACAGGAAGTGAGTACATTCATTCATTTAGTCATTTTCAGGAAAAGGGTGCTTCTGAACACATCTTTATATTTTAAAACTCAAATATAATTTTACTTCATACAATCAAAAACTTGGCTTTCTCATGGCAATACTTTTTAAATTATTCAAAAATGGACCTTTCTTAAAAACAACTTACTTCACCACATGTTTTAGCATAGCTGACTACAGATAAAGATTTATTGGGACTTTATAACTCATTATAGTTGCTTTTCGTTGTGAAGGACAATAAAAATAAGAAAACTAACAAATTTAGAAAGGTAATATATATATATTTAAAAAATAGATTAACTAAGGATCTGATTACCACTACTGCTACTGTATCTATTACTAACTAATAACAACTGTAAAGTTTATGATGCAACAGTATTTGGTTCCTCTAACTTGAAAACAGCTGAAACTGAGCGAAAAGTCATCTCAAGCTACTGGCCTGACAGTAATGTCACTGACTATATATTATAGAAATATGTGCAGTATATTACAGTAATACAAAGCTAATGTTTGCTAATATTTGAAGTCAATAAAAATTGCATGAAGTTTTTCAGAAGAAGTATCTGTGTATTAATTAAAACAGTCAAATTGAACCCCGAAGTAAAGCTCATATTTATATAGTGACTCTTCATAATGGGCATGACCTTTGCTCAGAGCCTTTACTGGAGATAGATGGCAAACGTAATATGTTGACGCATGATACTGAAACTTTTTGCAATTCTAGGAATTACTCTGTCAGAGTAACATAACCAGGGACTTAGAAGTAAATAAATCTGTTTTATATACATACGATAAGTCACAAGACGATATAAATATTTTCTTACCTCTTCCAGGAAGCTTGTAACGTCGTATACTTTATCATGAATGATGAGCCAAGTGTCATTGCTCGTGTTATGTACTCTTATGTCCTCCAACGTATAGTATTTTACACCACTATCTGCTTTTTCGCCATTGTTCTCATTGGGGGAGTGGTTGGCTGATTCGTCACCTGTGTTTAGCTTGTCTTTGTTTTCCTCACCCATTCTGACGATAGTGGTAAAAATGTATGTAGAATATTAGCTTGCTAATGTTAGCGTCTGATAGCCAGATCTGGATATCGCTACTTGAGAACTGATCCGTTTTTATGTTCTATATTCTATCTTTATTCTATGAGCTGTTAAAGGATTACACAAACTCTCTAGTATCCGAAAAGAAGCGAAAAATGAACAAAACTAAAGTGCCGACGCTCACGCGATTTGATACAAAATCTTACCACAAACTAGTAGGCTACATAAGGAGACCATTGAGACATGTGAAACTGACCAATGGGTTTTAATGTTATTTGAGCGGAGAGCTAAAATCCAACCATTAACCAATAAGAGCCTGAGTTTAAGAACTGTAGCCAATCATTGTACTGCTTTTTGATCGCGAGACAAGACAGCTTCCATAACCCCTAAAAAGTTGACAAGTATTGGCTGACTGTGCGGATGCAACGTGTTTTTTTCGTTTTTCACATTACTTTAAATATTAAGGTAATTTGCCCTCTTCAGTTACAAATAAAATAATGAAGAAATTATATGTGCATTGAAGCATTTTCCCATAGGAAAAAATAAACCCCGTTATTTTTCCTGTAAGAAGTTGAAGTTGAGCCTCTGTATGTTGATAGGGGCCCGTAAAACATATGGTAGGGTACTGATAGGTAGCCCTACGCTACTTTTAATGCTATAGACCGGCTGTTTGGCTATAGATAATGTTTCAGTCCAACCCAGCCTGTTTTTCAAATAAACATCCAAATGCTTGTAACGTCTCTATCTTTTTCACTTGTGACATGAATCGAGTTGGACAGGGTATTTAACATCCTAATGTAACATCAATAAAGGATAATCTGCTAAAACCATCAATCATCATAGAACATTTAAAAAAACAAAGTTTTCTTCATCTTGAGCATTGCCGTTTTTCATATGACCTATAGGTGGCGGCAACACGCATGTTTTCTTCTTTTCCTCTGATGAGGAAGTCAGCGAGAATTGTGGGATCATAATGGCTGCTTACCAGTGTGTAAACATATGCGTTGTATCTACGAAGTCCATTGTATAACTATTGCCAGGTACTCTATTCTAGTATTTTAATGGACTGATTTTTAGTGTCTTGAAACTATGACACCCATGTGAACATTCCTGGGTTTGATCTCAAGAAAGCGTTTTCGGAGTATTCCTTTCATAACAGTCCCAGGCAAGCTAGCGTTAGCCGCTAAAACCAAGGTATGTAAAATCAATTTACCAGCTATTTAAAAAAAGTTGGCAACATAAATGGTTATTATAAGTTACAAATAAGTTCCTGTACATTTATACGACTCTGTCTAACACAGCAACATGGCATATAACGGCAATGTATACAACTTAATTAGCCTCACAGACGCGGTTCATTCATATTAAAAATAGAGGATGAAATGTAAGATTACACGTTTTGAAATCAGGGCTAGCTTGGGCCAAAAAAATAAATAATAATAAGAATAATAGAAAAACAGGCTGAGAGTCATAAACTCATACTGCACACATATGCTTAGAGAAAGGAGTACACACACACACCCACACACACATACATATACCAACCAACTAAGAACCAGAACTCATTAGATATAAACCGACATCCAACCGACATTAAAATGAAAACCAGCTCTTTTCTCTCTTCTACTCTAATCCAGAGACTTAGTACAACAGTCACAAAATGTCTTCTATCTTCATATTGTGTTTTGGTAATGCAAACATCAGCGTTGTCATTTAATCACCAAATAATTTAGATGCCAGGTTACCAGAAATATATGTTAAAATAAATATTCACGATAGATTCACGACAAAATCACACCTAAGAATATACTTAGTTGTAGTAACTTTCAAACACGTTAAAAAAAAATCTCTATAATATCTTGTCTGTTTATTTTCCTTCAGATCATGGAAGATGATGATATGTCCATGCATAGGCTAGAAGGGACTAATCCAGCTGCTCAAGTTGGTGGTCTAATTGTGAAGAAGAAGAGTGCTGCTGCAGAGCACCATGTTTTTCGGGCACCTGCACCACGTACATCTTTACTTGGTCTGGATTTATTGGCTGCCCAAAAAAGGAAAGAGCGTGAAATTAAGGAGCAAGAAGATTCTAATGGTGATGGCAGCAATAGAAAGAAATCAAAGATTTCTTCATACAAGGACTGGGAGGAAGGAAAAAGTGATTCTGGATCTGATGAAGAAGACAGTGATAACGACATCAGTGCTAAGAAAGAGAGGTGAGCTGTTTACTGTATTATGTAAAATGTATAAATGCATGCGCAAACAGGTTTGTATCCCTGAGTAAATTTGATTGTGATTTATAAAAGTGAAACTGTACAAGTACACTAAAATCCTCAAAGCATTATTAACGGTCTTTTCTTAATATAATTATAAGCTGTTTTTATTTTTTATATAAAAAAGAAGATAAGTATTAGTAATTTGAAAAAAATGGAGTAACTGATCAGTAAATTGTCGTTTTTGCAGGAAGTATCGTGTGACTGGCTCTGAAACACCCTCAAACCCAGGAGGGGTCAGTGAAGAGTTCCGCCGCAGACACCAACAGAGGGAGAAAGACAGGCGTGAACATGGTGTCTACGCTTCCTCCAAGGAGGACAAGAACAGAGACAGGGAAAGAAGCAGAGACAAAGGCAGAGAGCGACGGAGTGAAAGAGGTGATTATTACGATCATTCAGGCTTTGGTAGACTTTTGGTTGTAATTTGCTGCCTCATTGAAGATGAAAGGTTTCTTGGAGAAAGTCTTTAAAATGTGAGGATATGTGCTTAATTTTTAATAAGATAATTAATGACACTTTTGTTTCTAAAAGAGCTGGACATCTGAAGTAAAACATAGACCATCTGCAGTTGTTAAGTCTTTCTTTTATCTATGTCTGTAAGATGATCGAGAAAGTAGCCATAGTCGTGCTAGCAGCAGTAGCCGGTCGGAGCGTTCGGAACGCGGTGAGAGGTCTGAACGCTCACAGAGAGATGGATGGTCCGATCGTATCAGCCGAGGCAGTAAGAGAGATGAACCTGCGACACCACAACAGCATCCTAGAGGTTAAAACTTTCAGACATTTTACAATTTTTAAATCTATTTTGTATCATTTCCATGTTTATTGGTTGACTTAAATGAAAATATTTTCATGTAGATTCTTCCACACCTTCCCGATCTAATTGGGATGAGGATGATAGTGGTTATGGCAGCTCAAGGCATTCACATTGGGAGTCACCATCTCCCTCCCCGTCTAACAGAGAATCAGATCGTTCCGAAAGAAGCCACCGTTCTGGCCGAGAGAGTGAGAGGAGGGACAGGTAAGAAACATTCATTTAGTCTGAGCTGCATTTTAACCACATACCACCGACTCTAGCATTACTTTATTTAACTGCTATTTGTGCATGAAGATGAGAACTGAGCAGATAGGAGTCTGAAATATAGAATAATTTTTAGTTACAATTAATTAGCGTTTTTTTTTTACCTCACTTATTTAGTTTTTAATGTCAACAAAAGGCTTAATTTTCCTGTTGCTTGTTATGGACAATCACTAATGTACCATCTCTTTTGTGATTCCTGTCTGGTACATTCTCTCTATTTGACTTAAAATAAGTAATGGCTTAAAATTTAATGCTAAATTTATCTGCTGTGATTTTTAGATCAGTCAGAGGCCGTTACCCTGACGACACCCCTCTGCCTACACCGTCCTACAAGTATAACGAGTGGGCCAATGACAGAAAGCATCTGGGCTCCACACCTCGTTTATCGCAAGGAAAAGGTACTTTCCAAAAACAAGAAAACTGTTACTCACATGCTAACAGAACAAATACTACAACAATTTCATACTTTATTTTTCTTCAGGTAGGAGAGTAGAGGGCGAAGGAGCGTTTATGTTTGATAATGAAGACGAGAAAGAGCAGTGGGAGGAGGATCAGAAGGTATCACCTTTAAGCTGCTTTCATACTTTGCAGAATTGTTTGTGAAAGATCCAGTCTCTGATTGTTTCCTTGTATTGCAGCAAGCTGACAGAGACTGGTACATGATGGATGAAGGTTATGATGAGTTCCATAACCCTTTCACTTCCACCTCTGACGAATATGTAAAGAAAAGGGAGCAGATCCTTCAGAAACAAACGCAGAAAAGAATATCTGCCCAGAAGCGACAGATTAATGAGGTACAGTCAGTTTAATCAACTTAATCATTATATAATGTTTGCACGGACAGGATCATAATCTGTTTGTCCTTCTGCATTTGTCTTGCTATTGTAACTTTTGTGCTACATGCTTAGAAACAAGCTGTGTTTATGTTCAGGATAATGAACGGTGGGAGACCAATCGCATGCTGACAAGTGGGGTGGTACAAAGATTGGAGGTGGATGAAGACTTTGAGGAAGACAATGCAACGAAGGTTCATCTGTTGGTCCATAACCTGGTACCTCCCTTCCTAGATGGAAGAATTGTCTTCACAAAGCAGGTACATTACACTTAGCCATTGAAACCCCTTAGTCATTAGTTTTTTTTAAATAGATTTTATATTTATGTAATCTACGATCTGTTGAGGGCATTTCTGAGAATACTTGTTTTTTTTTATAAGTATTACAGCCTGACACACCAGACATGCTCCTTCTTTGCACTTCTTTGCCTGTTGCTTTACACTATCCATTCCAGGTCAAGCTTTTTATACTATATATATAATGTAGATGGAATGTTGTTTCTCGGTTATAACTTTGTTTAAATATAAATATTTGCTTTATTAGACAATATGAATATGAAGAATTTTATTCTTCATAAAATCTGTATATATATTTGTTGGTTTCTCCTGTAGCCAGAACCTGTCATCCCTGTGAAAGATGCTACCTCTGACATGGCGATCATCTCTCGGAAGGGCAGCATGCTCGTTCGCAAACATCGTGAGCAAAAAGAACGCAAAAAGGTAATTTTGTTTTGGGATTCTGCTCTAAAATTTTGATCATTTTGGAATAATGCACAGTGTTTATACTTGAGCAAAAGTGAAGATGTTCTTAATATTTATTATGTAGAAAATTCTATCCCCAAATGGAGTGTCGGGGATATTTTGGTTTCAGCCCGGCAGTACCGTCTGTCGCAGATTCTTCGTGTTAATGCGATAGCTTTAACAATATTCAATTAAGAGTTTCATGTTTTGCATAAGCATAGATATCATAGAGAGGATGAACCGATTCGAGTGATTTATCATTTATAGGTTGACTATCAAGGGCACTCAAACCTGAGAACTGTTTTGGTTTTATCTCTGAAACTATTAATCCGATTGACCCCAAATCAAAGGGAAGGTCATGACCTGAAGATGTGCGACTTAATGGCGTTATACCTTAATGTTTCTGTATTTGTATATGTATTCAAGGATTGAGGAAATTATAGATTGGGGGCTGTTCAGGGATATACTCCTAGCCATCACCTCTGCCAGCATCATTTCTAGTTTATAGTTATTAGTCAGATCCAGAATAATAATGACAAGAAAAACAAAGTTTTTAGTGTACAAAAATGTTAACTTCCTGTCCTTATAGCAGGGGCAGAAGGCCATGTTTGTAATGTGTATATATATAGATGTGTTATCTCTACAGAAAGTCCACAATCTGAGCTAAAAGCTCATTAAGAATATGAACACTACAGCAGTTCGACTGCACTTATCTATGATGTCCTCTACTGTTTGATTCTGTGCTTGTGTTGTTCTTATTCTC
>JBAMHX010000001.1:16426175-16443362 GCA_037177515.1 Pseudomugil tenellus
AGTTAGGGGCGGGGCTTATAGTTCGAACTCCTGTCTCATGGTGCAAAAAATGCAAAATCAGGTATAGCTCCTTTAACGGACATGCTGATGTTGACAGGTGGCTGTGTTAAAACACTTTGTAGTAAAGCATTTGCCATATTATCTTTACAATATGCAGTCATGACATTGCAGAGCCCTTGTTTTGCTAATATTCAGCATTAATTTTGACCAAAAGCACCGATTACTTGAATTCCTGTCGCCTTTCAGCTCTTTGGGTGGAAAAAAGTATTTTATTCCAGGGTCTTTTTTTTTTATTATTATTTCTGCTTAGGTGTGAGGTACAGGGAAAACTGGGGCAATTGAAGTAATATAAGTGTGAAAAATGTTATCCCTCTGGACTTTCACTGGTGCTGCAGCGCTGACCACAGTAGCTTACACAGAGAACAATGAAAGGGGGGATATGCAGCTTAACTGCATTCACTCAGAGATTCACATTTTGCTTCAGTGTAAGTTATCAGATTGTATAAGATTTGCAGGTGCAGTTCGAAATGGATGAGACTGAAAGTTAGAAAAAAAAGGGATTCTTGGTGCAAAAATTGCCGCCTTAAAGTTAACAGGTAATCTCAGAAGTGCTGCTTGCGGACCAAGACTAGGTATAAAGTATAAAAAACCTGAACTTTTATTTAGCACTAGAGTAGATTGAGGAAGGGGTCATTTTGTTTTTATTTCCCAGTAAGCACTGTGTTAAGCTGCTACAGAGGGATGGTGACATAAAAAACCCGGGAGACTTGCTGCTGATATGGATGCCACATTGATAATGTAGACTCTGCAAACAAACCTGGAGGAGGTAGTCACGAGGTTCAGCCAGTGCAGTAATTGCCTAGTAACTGCTTCGGTGTTTGATTTGACTGGTTGGGTCTCATTTCTGTCTCATCCATAGCCAGATTTCAGGGGATTTGGGGATTTGGGGATAAGGGGAGACTTTTGATGATTCCCTGTATGGTGTGTTAACAGCAGATTATCTCTGATTAAGGCTTACCTGTTCCAAACTGGCTGCTCTGCTACTCTGCTTTTCCTCATCATAAGCTTCTTAGACTCTTTCGTCTAATCATTTAAATCAGAAACTGCAAAGTTTTTGATCTGACTTTCTTTTTTCTACAAGTATTCTCAGCTGTCAGCATTTCATCCTCCTCTCTCACGATGATGGATAAATAAGAGTCCCATAATGCTGCCATCTCCCCACCAGCAAGCTTGGGATAAAAAAAGAAGCTTATAACTCGTCTTAATGCTTCTCCGCCCTCCATTATTCCCCCCTCATGTGCTTTTTATATATTACGCTTGTAACTTTATAAATTGCGCCTCCTTTGTGCTTTCAGGTGCTTTGACACCAACAGGGCGTCTGATGGTGGAGTTTCCTCTTGATCCAGCCCTCTCCAAGATGCTCATTGTGTCCTGCGACATGGGATGCAGTGCAGATATCCTCATTATTGTTTCCATGTTGTCTGTGCCAGCCATCTTCTATAGACCTAAGGTACAGATTTTTTTCTTCACTTTTGTTTTCAGTATTTGATTGCCTCTGTAGATGTGGCCGAGCAAAGGATCAGCCATCTGAAAGAATTGGCTGCCAGGATAGTTTACACTCATGCGTATGCCTTAACATTCAGGAATTTGATGAACATTTCTGTTTTGGACATATTTTCAAAAATTTGTTTTTAACAATGTATTTTGTTGTGATTTTAATTAATATAAATGTTGGGTCATGCAAGTATTGCATGGACATGTTGTGTGTGTGTGTGTGTGTGTTCTGGTTGCTAAAAAGAAGCATAGAATTAGATTTAATAGAGCTGTGTGTTAACTTGTGCTGCCTGCTATTTACCCAACTTGAAGCTGGGCTTTGTGGCAACTACTTTTGTTTTCTCAAAACTCACATGTCACAAGCAGCATCAGTGCTTTGTGAAGCCAGCTAGTATATATTTTTTTAAGCTTACTGTTTTTTTTTTTGTTTTTTTTCTCACAAATATACTTTTGGGGTTCACTCATAAGACTATTATTACATTATTTTTAGTAGCAACTTTTTCACAAAAAGCTCATGAATTCCACAGTAATCACTAACAGTGAACTAGCAGCTTGTATTAAAGAGCCAGAACATTTTCTAAGGATGTGATGAACAAAAAAATGGAGCTTCAGAGCATAATCATTACATGCATTTCTAATTAAATACTTTCTACAGGGTCGTGAGGAAGAAAGTGACCAAGTGAGAGAGAAGTTCTCTGTTCCAGAAAGCGACCACCTCACCTATCTTAATGTCTACATGCAGTGGAAGAACAACAATTACTCCAGCATCTGGTGCAATGACCACTTCATCCACACCAAGGCAATGCGCAAGGTCAGATCTGAGCCGCTTCACTTTTTCTGTCTTTGAATTGCTTTTTGAAATTTAACCAAGACATCATTAATTCAACACTTTTTGGAGACTTGCAAGCACATAATGAGTTTTTGCACACACAGAGTTTGAGTAGAGTTACTTTAAAAGTAAAAAGTCTACAAGTATTGAACTTAGCTATATTTATTTATGTTCCTTGGAAATACTTTGTTAGAGTTTGACCTTTACCTACTTTTACATTTAGAAAATGTGTTTCCCTATCTAAAATAATCCTTTTTTAAGCCCTCTGGATTGGTAGTGATTTTGCTTGTACTAAATGTTTGTGTGCAGGTGCGTGAGGTGCGCTCCCAGTTGAAAGACATCATGGTGCAGCAGAAAATGAACCTTGTCTCCTGTGGCTCTGACTGGGACATCATTAGAAAGTGCATCTGTGCTGCTTATTTCCACCAGGCGGCCAAACTCAAGGTACTCTGCACTCTGGGCTTTCCTCGGTTAATACTTTAGGCCCAGTGGCGACTGGTTGTGGCAGATTTATTGCAGCATAATTACAGAGTGGTGAAATATCCCCCCTGGCCTCACATTAATACAGCGCTAAAATCTGAAAGGGAATTTGAAATCATGACTATATAATAATGGTTCTCAGTTTGACTTATGAGTAGCCAGCTAACCCAAGCAATCACAGTAATGTTGGGCATACTTTAGATTTATTTTTCTGCTGCCCAAGACGGGTTAAGAAGCAAATTAGCCTAGATGACCTGCTTAGTTTAGACATTAAAGTGCATCCATAGAAACATGCTTAAATACACAATAACCTCACAACACGGCGACATGTATTCATGCCTATTTAATTAGTTATTTATGCATGTGTTTGCTCTTAGGGCATCGGTGAATACGTGAACGTGAGAACAGGCATGCCTTGTCACCTTCATCCTACCAGCTCCTTGTTTGGTATGGGCTACACACCTGACTACATCATCTACCATGAGCTGGTCATGACCACAAAGGTAATGAACGCAGATGGCTACAAGCCTGGGTCAAGCAAAACCACTTAATGATATGCATGAAGTTGATGTTTAATTTGTGCTTTGTGTTGTAGGAGTACATGCAGTGTGTGACTGCAGTAGATGGAGAGTGGCTGGCTGAACTTGGGCCCATGTTTTACAGCATCAAACATGCAGGGAAGAGCAGAACGGTAAGTGAGAACAAGGCAGCTGATTTATGTGTCACATTTTCACAAATTACGTCAACAACAATGCCTGCATATGTAAAGGTGTTTTCACACTTGAGCTTGGCACAACGAGGTTTGGGCAGCATTCTTTAAGCACATGTATGAGGCAAATTTCAAAATGATCATACACCGCTGCAAACATTTCTTTTGGTTAAAAAAAGAAAGAAGTGACGCTGTAGATGCTGTATTATCTGTAACACCGTTTTTGTGTTGATGTCAACATTTAAATGTCTGCAACCTCAAGAAAAATGGAGAACAGTCTCCACACAAATGGAAAATAAAGCATGAAGCATTTGTCCTCAAAATGTTTAGTTTTATAAAAAATGAAATTTTCCAGTAAATCCTAACACAGCGTGTAACATTTTTGCTATTGTCCTGACTGTAACCTGTATATTTTTGTTTTTTTGTCTACATTGTGTTGTCTCATCATTTTATGACCCTTTCAGGGAAATTTAGTGACAAACTTTTACTGTTTAGCATATTATGACCCCTATTTTGTGTTAAAAAAAGAGAAAAAATGTAAAAAAAAAATGGATTTAAATGTTGAGATGTAAACATGTAAACGTACAGGGGGTCAGGCCTTAGTGGCCCATTTTAGAAACTGCGTGGGGGGGTTACAAAAAAAAAGTGCCGCCAATAAAACTCCTATGGAATTATCTCCCAGCTGTTGATTTTTGGTGTTTGTATACTTCAAGCCTTGACTGAACCATATTTACCTTCTTATATTTGCTTGCCTCTTCAAGGAGAACCGTCGGAGGGCCAAGGAGGAGATCACCAACATGGAGGAGGAGATGGCGCTGGCTGAGGAGCAGCTGCGAGCACGTCGAGAAGAACAGGAGAAGAAGAACAACACTGGGAGTGTGAGGTAAATCAGCAACACATTTCCCTCATTTTGTTCACCATGCAGACCTCATCCAACAATAGTTCCTACTGGTCTTCATTTTCTATACACGGACGAGATTAGAAACATTTAATTCACCTACCTCACAGCCTAACTATATCGCCGCCCCACCCCGTCCTGTCCTCTTCTCCCACTCTCTCCACTCCACCTTTCTCACTCTTCATGATGAGCTTTTCTCACCTCTGGTCCCTCCAGACGAGACAAAAAGAAATAATATTGACTCCTGGCTGACCTCCATTACTGCAGCAATTTAAATTGTGCCACAGCAGAACAGAGAAAGGAGGGGAACGTTCATTTTCGAATTAGACCAAAAAATTAATTTCACACCCATCTGCGAGCTTTACAGAGAGAAATAAGGTTATAAAGACTGATTTAAAAAGAACTTTTATTGGTAATTAATCAGCTGGTTTATCTGTCTTGAATTTTATGTGACAGCTATGTTGGAAAATAATCACACCAGCGGTATAGGATTAAAAATTAGATTTCAGAAGAGGAAGTTGGCTGTGTGGTAATGAAGTTGAAGGCTCTCCTGGGCTTGTGGCTGCCTTTGTCCTCAGGCAGGCCTCACAAGTAGCTCCTCTTTGAGTTCACTGTGACCAGACTGAAATATTTAGTGGGTTTTGCCTTCATGTGGCAGCTGCTTATCACTGCCTCCCTGCTCAGTAGCACACATCTATGCTGTCAATTAGTAAGTAGCCCACTCAGAGAGTATTTTCAGTCTTTTTTACAATCATATCTGTGGTAGAACAATATGATTTGGTGTTGCATTGTTTCAAGGAGAGTATAATTGGTTTATAAATCCAGTAAGGAATACTTATTAGCTGCATGTAAAACATAAATCATTTTTATATATTCCATAGTCGGGCTCTTACGTTTGAGCTGCCCAAGCTTACTTTTATTTAACATTTGAACTAAAGGATGTGCAGGTGTAAGTTTGTGGATGAGTAGTCCTTTATATATTGTTATCACTCTCTGTTTTAAAAATCAAGCAATCATCAAGAATTACAACTGTATTCCACAGTTCTTACTAAATTTGAAATGGATAGTAGGGTATTGCAGACAAAAACGTGCCAAATGAGTGCTATAGCGCTCTAGGAAACAAGTATTTGTTGTTGGCCTTCGATTGTTCAACAAATTGGGTTTATTGTTCTACATTTGCTTTTATAAAACTACCAGCAGCCTGTGTATTGTGGGATGTACAACAATTCTCCTGAAATGAGCAGGGAGACAAAAAGAATAAAAAAAGGGGGGGGGGGGAGTGACAGAAGGGGGTTATGGCCTGATGGTGTAATTGCTGCAGGTGTGTATGTTTTTGTGTGTGAGCAAGAGGGAGAGATGAGAAGTGTGGGCAGTGTCAGTGTCATGTAATTAAAGATGATAGATTGTGCTGTCAGAGGCATCAGGCTCCACGTCCCAACACTCGTCACAGAGACGCTAGTCTGCCTTTTCTGTCTTACGCAGCCCGGCGGCTTTCATGTTCACATTCAGCCACACAGGCCAGAAATGCTCCTCGTTCATTTTCCTACATTCAGCAAGAATGTAAAGCCGTTACTTAAAAGGCTTAGTATGTAACTGCATACAGGACTAAAAAGGGTAAATGAATTATCCTGCAAATAAAACTAACCTGAATGTGGCTTTTTTTTTGCTCCTGATTCAGGGCTGTGAAAATTTGCACCCCAGGGAGAAGAGAGGAAGCTCCCATGACACCTAGACGCACCCCAGCTCGCTTCGGACTGTAAAAGTCCCATTGACCAGGACCGCACCAGCACGAGTAAAACCTGTTCATCTCGAGCTGCCTGTTGTCTCAGCGTTGGCTGCAGTTCACGTACAAACCACTAGAGTGAGAACTTGTATAAGGCACAGGACCATGCTGATCAACTCGACCTCCCCCCCTCCACCTTCATCCCCCACTAGCTGTTTCTATAGTACATTTAGAGACTTACAGGACGGTTGTTTCATGTGTATGTTCTGTATTTATGAGCTTCAAACAAAGATTTTACAAATGTCTGGATAATGATTTTACCTAAACTAGAAACAAGCTTCAGAAAAAGCCTTTTTTTTTAAAATTTTTTGCCCGTTTTGTCTAAGGGCAACTAAAAATGATTGGTTTAATTTCGTTGCTAGTTGTCTTTGTGTCCATGCATATACTAGTTCTTGTAGTGTAGTGGTTTCAACAGCGGGCACCGCCTTGAAGTACTTCTCTACAGACTCGAGCGCTACTCAAACTGTACCTACGGCCTAAGTGTGTACTGACTGGAGTTGGATTGTAATACAACACACTCATGCAGGCTTAGCCAATTGACCTTTTACTACTTGGTGTGGACCTTGTTCCATCGAGGTAATTCACCACAGCATTGCAGTGCAACTTCACCACGCTAGATTAAGCATATCAACTGTTTTGTGGATCCTGTGTTCAGAACAGCTGATGTTTTTGTTTTTTTTTTTACTGAAACAGATGTTTGCCCTTTTTGTTTTTGTTGATGCACACCTTCCTTTCCCCCCTCAGCCGATTACTAAATGCGACTGCAGATTGAGTGTTGAGTGAAGGTGTTCTGTTTTACCCTTACATCATGAACATATGTTTCTTTCAACATTTTATGTAAATAAAGAACAAATATTGTCATTTTTTGAAAAAAGTAAGCCTCATATTTTACTCACAAATGCAACAATTGTAGATTACAATTTCTGCAAGAACATTTGATTAGTTTTTTGACGGCACAAACAATTTTGATCTATTCGATCACTTCTTTCTACAGAGACGCTAGTTGGAGTAATAGTAGTAGTATCTGAAGTTCTCAGCTGAGCACCTTACAAGTATGCCAACAATTTATTCATTTTCTTAAGCCAGGCAGTGGAAAGGTAACAGCAATGTGGCAAGTAATTGTCAAAGATGAATCAGCAGCTCGCTTGGATATGGAATAACTGCTTTTACCATAGCAACCTATAAACTATATAAATATATAAACTTCCTCTATTAGGACATCTTATTCATAAAGTGCTAAAATATGCCCCCAAAATATTTTCATTAAGTGTAGTGAGTTGACAAAAAAGTGGTTTGAACATAACCTGAAAAATAGTCTGACTTAATATTTCCCCGAATGCAGAGTGTCAAGGATATTATGGTTTTGCCCCGACCGTCGCCGGATATCCTTTGTGTGAGCGCGATAAGTCAAACAATTTTAACACTTTGATTTTGATACTAAGTGTACTTGTTAGGTTCCCAAAGGGACAATCTGTATCAAATTTCACCAATATCGGATTTATGGTTTCCCCACCAGGTGGCGCTTTATGCACGATAAATCATATTTTTGCCTATACCCCTGGAACAAATGTCATTGACGTTATATCAAGTGCAAATAAAAGGTCATGACCTCAGGATCCACCCTGTCCTGATGTCATACTGGGCTGGTTCAAAGTTTCCACAACAGGTGGATGAATATGTGCAGCTTTATATTATTGGATTGTGTCTATTGGAGGACTGGGGTCATTAGCTGTAACGTCTGACGGTATAATGTGAATAGCGAGGAACACCTCTGTTAGATGAATGTAGCATTAATTTTAGAAACTAGAAGTTTTGTCTAAAACAGGTTGTTTTTGCACCTCAAAACAGTTCAATAAAAAGACTCCTAATGAGATTCCCACTGTGGTTGTTTTCCCAACTGTAAGCTAATAATTAGATAACTGTTTCGACTTTTGTCACATAATGTCACCCATGTACACGTACGATCCCTGGGTTTTCCAACCCCCACAGGTGTAAAAGATGTGAGCATGCTTTAGTGATGAAGATCCAGGCTGCATTTAATGTCTCCGGTCACAAAACCCTGGATAGTACTCAAGTGTCTTCATCGAGGTTGCGTTAGTGTGTCTCAGCTGAGACCTTTTACCAGCTGCCATCAACTTGAAGGAAAAGAGCTCATCATTTTGTAGTGTTTTTCACTGAGCTGGATCCCACTGCTGCACTTCTTTCTTGTTGGTCAGCGACAGTCATGCTGTAACCCTCATGCAAATAAGAACATTATGAGTGCACCCCCGACCCCCTCAGTTCTCCAAGTTGTCTTGATTGAGTGTGGCAGGTGGAGGAGGGGATGGATATAATGGACTCCACCAACTTTAATGAGACAAATCTCAGCTATGGGCTGACATTTTCAAATAGTCCTTGTGAATGACAGTGTCAGCAGTCACCTTTACTGAAGCTTTCCAGGGAAAGGCCGTGTAATGATGGAGGGAATTAAAATGGCTTCCAGGACGGCATAGATAGGAGCTGCAGGATTATGGTGCAAAGCCACGCCTCTTAAACAGGCTGTGCCGCCACACCCCAAATGAAGACGCTGGCTTTTAATAAGAGGACAGCTATCCTCTGCAGACTACGTATTGCCAACCTGAGATTTGATGGAGGGATTATGCTGATGTTAGATGTTGACCGCTGTGAGATTTGTTGAAATGAGCTGTCCCCCACATTAACTGTCCCTCTCTTGCCTTGTTCTCAGCCTCTCCCCACTCCTCCCAGTTGAGCGTCTGGTCGTTGACAGGGACAAGCTCTGCTGTCATTACAAACTTAATAAGAGCAGAAGTGAGATTGATGAGAAAAACAGAGGCATCAACTGCTCTTTTAATTAACTTGTGTCCCATAATGGTAGCAGGACAAAGGCACCGAGCAAAGAATGAGACATTTTCTTTCTCCCTCTACTCTTTTCTGTTTTGTTGCCTCGCTCACCAGCAATAATGAACAGCCTTCTGGGACCCAATTACATCCAAGGCTGCATTAGGAGCACAGCAGGCCCAGTGGAAACTTCAGCTGAGTTTTCCCTCATCCCTCCCCTGCCTCCACATGCTGTTACCCTGCTGGAGATGGCCTTCACTTGATTGAATTTTGAATGTTACACACCCCACACTTCACCCGCCCTGTTTTCTGTAGTCCTTTACCTTCAATAATTCTGAACCCACATGTGGTTTATGATGGATCCAGGAGGCGATGTATGCTTGTTGTTAGCTGTCCTTCACTTTGCTCTCTGTGATAGAGTGGCTTTCAATGGTATGTAATAGGCAGCGCCAGTTGGGGCACTCGTGCCTGTGTGTGTTGCATCCTTGCAACATACAGCAAGTTCATGGGAGGGAATAAAGATTAAAATCACTGAACTGTGGTGTTTTTGGACTGAATAAAAACTGAAATGATGATATTTATAAAAGAAAAATAGCCATGTGAGTGAAGGAGATTTTTTTTTCCTTTGGCAAAAGTCATCTAAGAATCAATTCCGCATCTTAAAAAGGTGAAAATAAAAAATATATATATTTTTTTCTTTACTTTTTTTTTTATATAAAAAAGACGCAAAGCAGCTCTGACTAGTATTCTTTCTAGTGAACAGCAGGGTGCAACTCTTGTTGCTGCACAGTCAGACTAGCACAGACAAGCACTGAACCAAGAATTTAACTGGGGAATGTAAGTCATCACCCTATTTAAAGTCAATAAGAACAATGTTAATGATCTTAGAATCAAGGGGACATCACTGCAGGATGCAGCAGAAAAGACAAGAAGTGACTTCTGTGAGAGAAAAATGTGAGTAAACAAAATGTAACACTTTTGAAGGCACAAATTAAACTGAGTACTTTCTTATTGGTGTGTGCAAAATAAAATTTGAATGATGCTGATACAGTTGCAGAAAGAAGCAAATAGTAAGTATTGAGAGAGTGTTGTGGCATCCAGTCATCTTTTCACTGGTCCATTGTCTTATCCCTAAGCAGCACTTTGTGTATATTGTACTATCAAGCTTGGTCTACTTCCCTGTGGACTCCACGGTTACTAACAGCTCATCCACTATTGCTTAGGGGTCTTATTTTGTTCAAGAAGAAAGACTTTATACTGTCAAACTCAGACATCCCATGTGATTGAAGGCCGATGGGCATGGAACTCTCAGAGCTGCCCTCAAAGCTGCAGCAATGCCTGCTTGTAGTGGGTGGAGTGGAAGAACAAAGGCAGACTCGTTAGGGTTTAGATGCCTTTATTATTCTTTTATTTGGCTGCAATTTCTTGTCTTTGTGGACACATTCATTAGGATTTTAGGTACATTGGCTTATTGCTTAAGGAGTAGCTAATGTGACTCAAAACACAAACACTCAACTTTCTTTTACAGAAAAGAGTGCAGAAAACTTATAAAAAAAGTGATGAAGGTTTCTTCCAGTTCATAAATACAAAACTGGGATTAAAACACATGCTTCAGGGCATTTAGACAAAACCACAAAAACAACATAACTTTATTACTCCTACTGGAGTAATGAATTTAAAGCCCAGCTTATATAGACAAGACATACGTTTGTTCATAAATTAGCTGTACAGCATTTTATTTAGTTTTAAACATAATGAAATCAATTTCAAATCTCTAAATGGCCAGATAATTTTGTTACTAAAATTAAACTAAAAACAACAAAAACTAGAAAAAAAATCTAACAAAAAAAAATCACTTTATGAGGCCCTTTTGCAGGGCACTAAGAAACAGTACAGGTTTAACAGTCATGTGATCAAATATTTGGCCTTAATAAGTATACCATCAGTTGAAAATGTAGAATCTGCCCATTAAAGTAATGTCCAAATTTGAGAACTGTTTATACAAGGACAAGGTCCCATCAAGGATTACATCTTTAGCAGAACGTATCTGAACTTTATAATCATCAGAGCTGCTGCATGAAGTACAAAGGCTGCAAGTGGTTGATTCCTCTGTAGGTCCTCTGCGCTGTTAATCAGCGATCCTCTTGTAGTCAAATCACTGCAAAAGAACAACAGACATAAATCAGATAACTAGATGATCAAAGAACACAAATGCTGTTAGAAACAAGGGATGCAACAATGGACTTTATCTGCAGGGATTATGATGTCTGCAATGTGGCAACTTTTTGTTATTATTGTCAACATTACTCTTAAAATCTCAAGTTTTCATTGTTGTATTACTAATTAAGCTTTTTCTGATACCTTACAGTAAATATTTTATTAAATATTTTCTTTGTTTGGCTCTTAAAAGTTACACATTTTAAAAGCAAATTAGAAAGTTATGACAAGTGCTGCTTTGCTGGATTTCACAAGTCAACCAGTCATACAAACTAATTTAAGTTGAAAAAGTTGGGATACTGAGAATAACTTAACGATTTACCTTATTGATTTACAAACTTGTCTTTTTAAAATGCATGAAAGACTTTCTGTGGATGTGAGTTGCAGACCCAGAACCACTGTGTTGTTGGAATATGTGCTAAATGTAGTTTGGCATAGGGCTTATGTGTGTGTTTTAATATGAAATAACCTTTACAGTACTTTGTTAATTTTTTTAATGTGTTGAGGGGATAAACTTGGATATGTTGCTTGTATTCTAATTTTTTTAACATTTTATGTTGTTTATTTTTATTGTCATTTGGTTCAGCTGGTTGGAGTTTTTCAGGCACTGGAACAAGGCAGGATGTTTTCCACATCAATAGTATTATTTTCTGACTCAGACTGGTGTTGAACTGGTGCTGGAGAATCGGACATAGTTGTCTTGAGCAGGGAACTCTGACACCATGTGGACCTTACACTAGGAGATGTGGAGGAGATGAGGTTGTGTTCAGGTCCTTGACTGAGCTGCAGGGTGACAGAGTGGACATGTAACAGGAAAGTTGTAGGCTCATTTCAGCTAGCAGTTCCACGTCTCTTGTTCAGATCTTCTCTTTAACAGTAACATGTCCAGGATGACACCAATGCTGGTTAACCAGTACTGCAACTCCTCCTCCCTTTAATTTTCCATTGAGTTGTTTATTGTGGTCCACACAGACGATCTTGAAGTCGTGTACAGAAGCATTACAGTCTGGGATGTGTTCTGTTAGCACCTGGAGCTCAGTCAGTTTTGTTAGCTAGCGAGTTACTATCCCAACAACTGAAAGAAACGGTTTAAATCTCCATCGTCTTTTCTCTGCCTCACTCCAGTTACTTATTTACTTATTTGTTGTGTAATAAGTAAAGTTGCTGTTGCAATTCAATTATTTTCTCTTAAATATCATTTTAAAATAAAAAGCAATTTATTCTTATATGCATTTTAAAAGATTCGCAAACAACGTGTCAGAGTTTTGGTGAAATTGACTCCCTGCACCTTCTCAATTGTTCAGCATAGTTAATATGCTAAAGAACATGAGCTATGTTTACATATTGACTATAAGAAGAAACATGTCATTCCACATTTATAGAAGTTTTAAGTAAACAGTAAAAATGGATCACTTCTTTTTTTAAATCTCAGTTTTTGATCTCTACCAAAGTAATTAAGTATTTCTCACGCTAATATCCTAATGTCTGCCAGTCAACTTTTACGCCTGACACTGTCACAAATTTGATCCTGAACGGACCCAAACAGTCCATGGATAATATCTCCAGCAGGTATTGTATCACTGAAGCTAGTTGATATTCAGTAGCTTGAGGGGAAAAACACACTGATTGTTGGTTGGTGAAATCACAAAAGCTAACATTTTAACAATGCTGCTAAAACCCTAAGTCTGTATCTCTTGTTACGCTTCTATTCAGTGTCAAAACACTCCCTTATTATATGATTGGTTGATGGCTTTTTCATTTGTAACACAGGCCTCTAACTAGATGTAAATTTCAACAAGATGCAAATTTCCTCCGCTTATTCTGGCCAAGCTTTGACAGCATCCCAATCCCTCTTAAGCTTCTTGTTGACCGCGTCTGCCAGCTTTGTGTACACAATTGGATCCTCAGCTACTCCAACCGCATCGTTAATGTCTGCCCTTTTGTGCAGCTCAATTCCACTGGAATAAATAATATCACATGTGCAAAATTATTCTGTAACGCAGATAATTAGCTGAAGACACAATCCTGAATATGAACAGCAGTGTGCCTTGGTAACATTATAAGTTTTAAGCATGGGAAAAAGAGGGATTTGAACGTCAAGGGAAATGAGCTTATCAAATAAAGCTTAAAAATGTGCAATGAATGAAATGAGTCAATCATTTTAATGTGAGATGGGAGCCCTGAGGAGAATAAATAAGCAATCGTCACATCATGCAGGGAGAACAAATGAGCATGGTACACAATTAGGCAGGGTCACATTCTGCCAGAGCCGTGAGCGTGGGATGAGCTAATGAGCTGTGTGAGGGAATATGTGTGTGTGTGTGTGTGTCTGTTTGTGCAAATGTGTACAGGAAGAGAAAGAGGAAGTATGAGATGAAAAAGATTATCTGTAGCCCACAGTCTAAGACAGCCAGAAAACCAGACACAGAAGTGACAAGTCAGGCAAGAGACAAAGATAAAAGCACGAGGATCTGGTGCAGAAGAGGTGGGCTATCAGTCGACTTGGTGTCTGGGGCAAGCAGACGTGCAGACAGACAGCATATTGGGCAGGTACAGCAACCAAACAGGGAAAAAGAAGAGCCGTGCCTCAGAAAGACCACGGCACAAAGCTTTCAAAGGCGACTCATAGTTATTAACTATTCAATCACATAAAGGAGAGCTGAAGGCGTGAAAGGTTGCGGACCGAAGCACTTTTGCTTCAGTGCATTAAGAGCCTGGTCCAGCACTTGGGCTGCGTGAAAGAGAAATAGATTGCCTCCCAGGAAGATGACTGCTCAAAGGAGTTGGCTTTTTCTCCTTAATAACAGCAATCTGCTGTGAAAATCTAATCCCAAGTACCATTTACACTGAATCTTGATAACTTCTGCTCGAAAAAGCGTACAATATGAATTTTTCATTCCCTGATATACAAATAAACAGAACAAGCTTTGCCATCAATCAGGGGACATGCTCAAAGTAAGTGAACTGGAATGGCAAATTGCTAATGAATACCATGCTGCTAGGAATGCACATTTTAAACTAGCACTGTGAGTACATTGTACAGGCTGAAATGAATATACACTTAATCAAAACAGCATGAAATGTATTTAATCATACAGAAATGCATGAACATGACCCATAACCCCCCCACCCCCCAAAAAAAAAAGAAAATAAAAGAATGCATCTGAAGTAATACTCTGCCAATGTTGAGATTGCAAGTAACATAGAAACCAACAAGCCAACCATAGAAACTGTCTTCTAGATGAATTAATAGCTCCATCTATGCAATTTAAGTCAGATATGGATGCAGCCTGTAAGCCTTGTCCTCTTCTTCTTGCTGGCCTAATTCCTCCTCCTCAGTGGTGGATAAAAGGGATCAGAAATACATCCATATGCATGGACAGCTATCTGCAGAGGGGATGTCAGGTCTCAGCCTGACCAGCTTTGTGAAAGTACTGGTAATGACACTTAATGAAAGCTGGGCTCTGGAAGGGAAAGCCTACACACGTATTCCTCCAGTGCCCCCCCCCCCCCCCTGCATCCAGAGCAGGCCTTTAGATGCCATAAATAAACAAACATGCTGTGTGAGAGCAGATGTGCCATTTTCCCAGCTTCTTCCTTGCTATTCCATCCTTTATTTATCTACGTATCATTATTCCTGTATTTATGGTTTGCTTTTAAGGCTGGTTCTGTAATCATGGCTCCTTGCAGATTTTCTGAAAGCCCCCCGAAACATTAGCTGGACTTTACTCCTGTAACCCCGCAGCCCTAAATGGGCTATGGTTTGATCTGCTCCTTAGTGCTGTCCACAGATGTTTACTTACAATAAGCATAGCTGCAAAATAATTCTAATATGTCAAAGATGACCTCACATTACCAGATACCCTTTTCCTAATGGATTCATGAAATACATCAAAACCCTTTTAAGTCCTAGTTAAGCAGCCTTCTTAATTGGAATGAATGGCATGCAAAGCACTGCCTGCACCTCCTCTCATGCAGGTGATACAACTGAAGTGGAGATGAGAAAGATGCATGCATTGAAAAAGGTAGCTGAGGTTCAAAGTAAAGAGAAGGAATGAGGGGATAGAGAACCTCTTCTGTGCACAAGCCCCTAATCAGTACAGTCAACACATGGCAGATTGGGTTCACGTCTTACTTCTCTTGCTCTTGCACCTCTTCTGTCCTTCCATCACCAAGAACTTATCCCTTCAATCAGTTCCAATTTCCCTGCTTTCAATTTGAAGACGGAGAAGGAGGATGTTGGATAAGAGTCTGTTACAAGCAAATGGTGGGTAACACAAACCAAGCTTACTGGGAGACAGGTTGAGAAAAATTAGATGGCTTCAGCTGTGGGATACAATTTCAGCACGATGTAACACGTTTCCAGGCAACACACAAGATTCATATTTTATTTAGAAAATGTTCAAGTTCCCATGTTGATGGTTGAATGACTTGCCCGATGGGAGAATGTCCTTGGATCATCTGGATGAAAAGTTTGCCCATAGAGGTTCATTCCTCTGCTGCCTTTCCATGTCCTTTGATCATCAACTCTCTTTGCCACCCGCAACATTTACCAGCTAACTGCAAAAATGTGTCTTCACTGTTAACAAGCTTTAGCCATCAGTCGAGGCTGGGCCACACAGGTGAAAATGACTCAAGCTTGCTGCAGCAGAGCAGACTACAGAGGGGGGTCATTTTGGGTGAAAGAGGAAAGGAGTGCTAAACACAGTTGTATGTAAAGTTGTGCAAAGGCTGCAGTATAAAGACCCAGTAGCATCACCATGGGAGGGAGATGTGGGCCGGCTGTCCGAGGCTTTCAGGCTGCTGATTTCAGTCAGAAAACACAAACCATGAGTCAAACAAAAACATAGAAGCATATGCAAATCCCCAAATGAGAAGAGAGAGAGATAGCTAAAAATCAAGCACAACAGCCAAAAAAGTCCTCCCAATTATGAAACATCTTTGTTTTTTGGTGTCTGTGATGTGTTGCTGAGTGTTTCTATTGACCCGTCTGAAAGCTCCCTTCTTTGTCACGGACATTGTCTCTGGAGTCATGGCAGGCAAACTCAGAAAACATGTAGTCACAGAAAGAAGCTTATAGATTTGTTGGACCTCTTTTGGGAGAAAAGTGAGGTCTTTGCCACGACTATAATGGTCACCAAATCATGGACTCTTATCAAATCAGAGTCACAGTTCCTCAGCCGTCAACTTCATCAGGACATGCAGAGGAGAAGAACTATAACTAGACTGAGTTAATGCAATCACAGTAAGCAGTGAGGAGTTACTTTGACTGAGGCGATGATTGTCTGATGTGAGTTGCAAACTTTATGGAAGTGAAGCAATAGTTTATGTCACTAAATGGTGCTCTATGTCTGTCAATGAGATGCCCATGCCCATGGCTTATGATGACTATCCTGGTGAGGAGATGTCTTTTGAGACTTGAGGCAATGGTACCATACCAGATGGGGAAGAAGAAGCCTAAATGATGGAGGAACTCTCAAACTCTCAGATGTGAATTTGAAACTTAAAACTGCATGACCACTGACACCCAAAATAGACTCCCACTCAGCTAACTTTTTTTTAAAATCATTATTATGCCTTATAAACCAGATTTACTTCCTCTTATTAGTGTGTTGGTGGTCCTTTTGAAAATGATTTAAATACATCATAAATATAATCTTGCCTAAAAACATGTTTTTTTTTAAAAAAAAAACATCCAATGCTCACTCTACAATGATTTCTTCTTGTTTTGCGCTCACTTCTGCAACAACAAAGACCAATAATGCATTAACTGAACACTGAGCTTGAGGCATCAAAAGGCATTGTTCTAACTAACGAGTGATGTCACACTGTGTTTGCACATTGAATTATAAACAGTACTTGGTGTTACCCAGCTAAAT
>JBAMHX010000001.1:16448327-16470606 GCA_037177515.1 Pseudomugil tenellus
CCCATTAGAATATTTGTCAAATACATGTTTTAAAATCACTATAGGAACATCAGCTCATTTTGTACCATCATTTTTTTCACCTGAAACATTGGTAGCAATCCAGGTTCAACTTCACACCTTTTCTGCTTAGTCAAGAGCAAGATCAGTCTGGTGGGTCCTTTTTCTGAGCTGGGTGTCAACTAACTGAAACAAAGAAGACACTGTGTACAATTACAAACCATGTACTTGCATATCAAATAAAACATGCACAAAGTTTTAGAAAACTGTCCAGATTAATGCGAGAATCTTGTCTTTTCAACCTGACATGTATAGCAAAACCTACAAAAAGGGCTTGAACTCCTTCAGTGTTAACTAAATGCTTGACTCCACATCATCACAGATATATCTAAAGGAGGAGAGTCAGTCATTTAATAAGCTTGAAAATGGTAACATGTGATGTATTAGATCAGAAAACAGAAACTGATTTATTAAACTACTGTGCACTTCTATGGATAAACCACACAAGCTCCATCATGCACTCCTGGAAACTTCTCATAGCCAGCTTGACTTTCTGTTTCACATCTCTGTCCTTCTGATAATCTACTATCATCTCATGGAGCTGCATTGTTGAAACACCACGCAGGACCAAGCTTGACAGTCACCTTCCATCTCAACTCTGTGGATTTAAACGCAGGTGGGCAGATGAAAGATACCACTTACATGCATGAAAGAGATCAAATTGGCATTAAGGAGATTAATTTCATATGGTAATTGAGAGAAATAACTTTCATCAGATTAATCTAACTTCCTAAAAGATGTCAAATGCGGTGTGATTCAATTTTCAAACAGATGAATGGTTGGTAAATTGTAATGCTTCAGGCTTGCATTCCTTTAGTTGGTGTTAATTCATACTGTATATCATCAGATTCCATGACTTGTGAAGATCTGACTCATTTCTCTTGGCTTCCTCTGGGGTTAAAATAATTACTAGTTTGGAAACATAAATTCAGACTGAAACTAATTCAATATGTGAACATGACTGGAGGGGGGCTGTCTTGTATAGATGGTTACAGCTTAGCTCCAATCAGAAAACAACCATCGGGGGACAATCTTCCTTCAGATATAACAAAACAATTTTGGACATCATGCAGTTCAAACACTTGAAAGAGCACAGATCATGTGACTCAACCTAATATCAGGAGCTGCTTGATATTTTAATAGTAAAAAACAAAAATGTTTTTATCTTGGATAAGTGCCCTTTAGGATGAAAAGTGATTTGGTGTTGTAGGTCTGTCTTTCATACCTAGTTCAACAGTTAAAAACAAAAACACAAGAACTTGTTTCTGTAGTTAAAATTTTGTTTGTTCATATTTTGGTTTTTCTCACATTTGATCAATAATAGTTTGGAGCATTTTAAAAAGTGAAGGGTTCAAAAATAGATTCTTTACATGAATAGCACAGCAAGCTATGTTTACACACTTCTAGAAGTTCTCATAAGTCCATGCAGTGACTTTTATGGTATATTCTTGCAATTTTTTTTATTATAAATGCAGTAGTGAATCTATGTCCAACCGTGTCTCAATGTTTCTAGATTATCTGAATCTTTTGACATTAAGTGCATTTAGAAGCATTATTCTAAAATTTGTAGCCAGTTTGTTGCAGATTCAGAAACCTCTACTCATCTTTACCTTTGAGATACTTTTTCTCTCTTAGGTGCTTTTTTCATATCAGCCATGCGACTGACTTGGTGACCAATTTATCCAATTAGTTGCAACTTTCTTCTTCAGTTGTTTTCCTTTTGTATCACCTGGTTTGAAAAAATTTGGCAGCGATCTAATTCAAGATGAGCTGTTTCATGTAGTGTTTCATTTTTCAAATTCAACATTGAATATGATTTCTTCTATTGTGTTCTATTGTGAATAAAAGATTGGCATGACATTATTGTCATATTTACAAACCACAACATTCTGTTTTTATTTACACTTTACAAAGTGTCTAAACTGTTTATTTTGTTACTTTCATAAAAGTAATAAAGTAATAAAGTAATTATTTAAAAAAACGAAAACAAGAAAGAAACAAAGAAAGTAATTTATCTTATTTTACTTCATTACTTGTTTCGTATCTGCACATCTTAGCTCACAAAAACACTGTATATGAGTTGGTTGAGTAAAAATAACAACATTTTTGGAAGCTTGTTAAAGAAGTTAAATAAATTCAAGTACTTTTAGCCATTTTTGACCTGGTTGTAAGCTCAGCCAAGTCTTTTCAGAAGTTACTGATCCCTTTTTTCTTTGTCTCTTTTAACAGCCATGACCTGTTTCTCCTGCGACCTGGCATATTTCTGGTGTACATTGCAAGCGCTGGTATCTGCGTCTGAGAAAGGAATGGCTCCCAGCAGGGATCAGTGTGAATATTTCAACAGGGCAGCTGTACTAAATTGATTTAAAAAAGTTTATTGAATTTCAACAAAAAACAAAAGTATAATATTATCATTGTGTTGCTCAGAATCGGCAGCAAAGATCAAAGGTGGAGTGATTCAAATCCTAGGATCCAAAGCCAACGCTGCAATGACTAATGGAATTTCTGACAAGATTTAAATCTGGATAAGATTCAAACAGATAAAAACATGCATGGTGTGTTTACAGAGCAGCACACTGAGACACTTACATCAATCAATATATTGATGTTTTGTAATAGGCTCTAAACGACTACGGCTAGAGACTGCTGGGCAGCAAACCTCCCTGCATCTGGTCCTGCAGCTCATTTTAAGCACAAGTACGAAACACAGACTGCTTAGAATGACTTTTTATGTATGCAACTAGTGGCTTTACTAAATGTCGTTTTCCCAACTAATATTAAGAGGCTTTTATTCTCATGAGTGACATATGACACCATTATCATGTTTCCACTTGGAATGTCAAACTATCATTTTGGCCTAAAAGTACATTTTTTTTTACAGAAAGCAAAAGCCACTTCTGGTAAACATTGGTACAATTATTAGTCTTTGGAAAGGTATAGGACACTGAACACTTAATGGTTTAACAATTAACTGTGCAGCAGTCAGTTTAAACCCAATATTACCTTTTTCCACGTTTCTTGTCACCTCCTTTTGAAGACATAAAACAGACCACAACGATTGCATTCCTTTTCAACATTTTTTGGACAGTAGGATCACATTTATTGCCCACCTTCAAACCGAGAAAAATCAACGTGCTGCGCACATTACTTAATTGATTTCTCCTCCATTCAGCTAATCGTAGGAAATTAAAGTGCTGTAAATAAATCATGAGTGGAAGTAAATCAATGAAGCCCAATGTGTGCATGAGACCAATATTTAATTTATCAGGAAAGCTTAAACTACTAAATTAGAGTTTTTTTTTAACATAAATTCTGCCACCGGTATTGTTTTATGCAATGCACTTTCCTTTTTGTGATGATGATGCATCATGTGACCCTGGTAAACTAGAATCTAGAAAGTCTAATATCTTTGACCAGTGCGTATGTGCTTCCACGTGATGTGGATATGCAAACCTAGCATCCTCTCTCCTTCCAACCAGATCTCTGTGTTATAGCACTCACACACTCAAGAAGTAAGAAACAGGCAAAAGCAGAGATTTCGGAGAACAAGTAAACAAACAAAAAACCAACTCCCAAACAACCCGTTTCAGTGGATGGAGCCACTTCTTAACATCTGAAAACAAAACTCTTCGTAAGCACACTTTCCTGTTCTCTCATTGATTCCTGGATTACTCTTAACATAGTAAAGATGGCTTACAGATCTGTAATAATTAAAAGAGTGGTTCCATCCCAACATGCTGTGTCACTGAGTTTCATTGTGTATGCACGTCTCCGGAGCTGCTGGTGATGGAGGAGACTGTGGGAAAAGCCCAGAGCTTTTCTAATGCTCACCTCCCTGCTCAATTGACAAGCAAGGTGCAGTAACAGCTAATCGATGGCTCGTGAATTCCCTGTGCACCCCCCTCGTCAGTCTGATCAATATTCCTGGCAATTAGAATCTTCTATCTGCATGGCTGTAAGGTGCTTGGGGTAGCTTGCCAGCCCACAAACACCCAATTTAGTCCTCAGCCTATCACTTAATTACTAAATCCTCCCTAATGCCTATTGGCAGGTGGCGGGCGCACTCACAGCAGTCCCAGTGGCTGAGTGAACATAAGACCTTTGGCAAGGTGCTGGTTAAGATGCTCCTGTCCCACTTCAGCTGGCCAGTTAAACATCTGATTGCACAAGAGGGCTCTGACCTGAAATGATCTGCCTATTGAGCAACTGGCCCACCTACAGCACACAGATCCTGTGGAATGGGAGGAGTTAGAAGAGGCAAGCAAGACAGGGCACAGAATCACACTGCTTGCACAAATGGCTGCCCACTGGTGTGTTTTGAGAGGTAAAACAGGGTTTTAAAATGTTTACATGAGCAGTATATTCTAACCATATATGGTATATACAATTTCATCTCAAGATTTTTTAAGAAGTCAACTTGATGAGAACTAAACACTAAATGTTCAAGTTTTTAAACAAAGAATCTTTTACCTGTGGCTTTGTACCAGATGCTGGAGACCTAATACACTCTGGTGGTCTCTGTTGGCTGCATTTCAGTTCCTGCAAGTGTATCCAGAAACATGGTAAACTCTTTAAAATTGCTTAATACAGCTACAATGTGACTTAGCACTCAGTCTATCAAAGAGTCAATAAACTTCTGAAACAGACACAGCTTAAAAAAACACTTGCGAAAATGGTGAGAAAAAGCATTTTCCCTGAAAATACAATTGCAGAAGAGCATTTTAGATGTATATCTGAACTAGAAAGAATTATATCTATACATATTTACAAAAGAACCTTACTCCTCAGCGTTCTGGTTTTCAACCCTTGAAAGCCTGAAAACAACTGGGCAGAAAAGTCTGATTTTTTAAAATCTGAAGTCTTCATGGGGCCCTTAAAAAATATTTATTTATTTCACACTGTTTTTATAGTGTAATCTTCTTTTCCTCTGGCAGGAGACCAATATCATATGGTTTCTACCATAAAATTATGCTAAATGTGTCAGAAATGGTATGTATCAAATATGTATGGCTTTATAGGGTTAAAAGTCAGCATTTTCCGTTAGTGGATTAGACAAAAGGAAAAGGAATTCTCTGGTGAAATGTGGAAGCAGCTACCACAACACACTCTTATAATGTTTTCAACATAGTATAGCTGGATACTGGGGTTGCTGAGTTCACAAAAGCTGTCACTGTCACTTTTTTCTGTTATTTCGCTCTCTATGACTAATAAAGATTTGATAATTTTATTTGTGTTATTTTTATTCGAATGCTGCCTAAATCAATAACCAAAATGGACACAATAAAACAAAAAGATAACTCTAAAAAATAAAAAAAGAGAGAGAACGTTTCTGTTCGGGCAATCAAGATTGACAATAGATGTAGAAGGTCAAATTGATTAAAAAAAAGGGATTTTGAGGCATTACAGTTTTCTTACTAAGAAAGTTTAAGTGTATAACAACATCTTAATGAAACACAAAGACCATAGGTGAAATACACAGCTGGGCTGAACTGCTTCATGCTGGGTCAGTTCATGCTAAATGGAGTGATGCCAAAAGGCTGAATGCTGCTACCTACTTTGCCCTCATATTCCCTCCCTAACCCTGTGTTTTAACACATCCATCTCTGCTTGTGCAACGGCCCATCCTCCCTTCTGCTGTGGATTTAAGCGAGTCAGATTATATATATATTTATATATATATATATATATATATATGTGTGTGTGTGTGTGTGTGAGTTAACTGCTTAATTAATTTGTAGGGGAGACTGGCTGTTTCCTGCCCCAGCTGCTATGTTCTTTTTTTAGTAGTTTGGCTATGGGCAGCCTGCAGGTCTTGCTCCTCTGTGGTAAGCCTTTGCTCCAGAACTATTATCTTCAGATGACCACATTAGCCCTGAACAGGACTTGTGCCTCCATAAGGCTGAACACATGGTGACGAGACATATGTGACAGAAATATTTGGAGATAATAAAGATAATAAAGAGATAATAAAGTTTCACATAAAAAACAGTCAGTCATTTTCCTGGCAGATGGTCATCTTCGAGATGTTTAAATCTGGACACCTCTGCATGATGCAGATTTAATTCTGGTATATCCAGAGGTCACTGCTGGAGGAAAGCCTGTTGAAGTATGGATGTATGGTATATATGGTTTGAAAAGTATGCACACACAGACACACACAAAACAATGTCTCTTTCCTGTCACGTAAGTATGGAAATGCCCTGAGGTGAAGAAAGGATAGATGGCTTGAGCTTTACACATTCTCTTGAAGGACAGAGCACACAGGCACCTGGCTCCTTCCACCCCCAAGCTATCTGCACACCTGCTGCACTGAGCTCAGTCTGCTGCATGGCCCTAATTTGGTATTTCCACAAAGATGACATATGTATCAGGTGGTGCAGGAAATGTCCTGGGTTGAGGGGGATCGGCTTCCTGACAGGTGTCACCTCCAATCTACACAGCCCTGCTTCAGATGTGTTAACTATTCAATTAACCAGTGGATTGTACTGAGTGGGTGCCAGCACCTAATTACCTATGAGACCTTGGCTGTGAATGGACTGAATAATCTGGATGTGTGTGCAGATGACAGGTCACACATGATGTTACTGTTAAGGGTTCTTCTCACTCTGAAGCACCTTGACATTCGCCAAGAAAGTGCGGTTTTGTGACTGTGTGTGTGTGAGAGAGTTAAGGAGATGTATCACATTCCCTTCCATCCTTAGCTGCACCTCTGAGGAAGGAAGGACCTCTGCCTTAACCTCAATCAATCCTCTTAGTGCCGAACCAAGTTCAACAGAAACAAAAGTCTTACTGCTTTGAGTAAAATATGAGCAGAAACATTAAATTAAAATAAAAACAGTATCATTTAGCAATGTTTGAAAATTACTCCTGCCATAGAGCCTCTTCATCTCACACCATTAAAATAATGATGTGTCACAGCGCACAGCTTCCATAGCTCCAATGTTGACACCCATCAAGACAAATCTATATTTCATGGCCACTTGCAGATGTATAAATAGCCAAATGAGGTGGACTAACCATCTATAAAACGGCACTAAAAGGTTGCCAGAAGATGGCGAGTGTCATGAGCCAGTTGCTCAGGTAATCAATCTCGGGTGAGGAGAGAAAAAGGGGAGGAAGAGTAGAGGATTGGGCTGCATCGCGAGGCAAAGTGGAAAGGCACAAGGCACAGCAACAAGCAAGGCAGTAAATCACATCTCTGCGCCATGTTCACCCCACTGACACACAGCCACTTCAGCTGACACCGGGCTTGCTCGACAGCCTAATGGATCACCACACTACACTCCATTAAAGGCAAACGGGCACGACGAGTGCTGACATAACAAACAATTAGTCACTGCTGTGGGTATAGGTTTTACATGCAAAGGGCCTTGCCCAGTGATGGCCACCTTTTCCTGGGTATTGAGGAATATCAAGTAGTGATTTTGATTTTTAAATGCCAATATAGAGTTTTAACAATTACTGTTTAGCTAATAATGCTAATTAGAAAACAGTTGGTGGGAACTGAGATATTTAAACAGAGGTTTGACTTAGCATAATTTAATCAATAACAACTTTATCTGCAACTGTGAGCAGAAAATAACACTTCATAGGTCTCTCTCACAACAGTCTCCAGAAAAAATGGATCATACAGCAGTATTAAGGCCTAAGCAGTATAAATACTTCATCATTGCCAAATACTTTATTGATAAACGACTAATAATAATTTAAGACAGGTGTAAGAATTCTATATTAATGAAATGAACACCTGTCTTTAAACCTGCGGCTATTCTAGTACTGATATCACTTCCACCTCTTTCCCTACTTAGTGAGTCTGGCTAAAATTGCATGAATGGCAGCATTTCTTTGGTTAAAATTGTCTTATGCAGGCAAGCTTGTAAATGTTATATAGATCATTGAAAAGCATTCTTACATATGTGTTAGAGTGGTATACAGAATGGTTTGCTCAGTATGTGACAAGATGTCTATCCAGGTTTGCTGGGATGAGGTCTTCACTGTCTATTTAATATAATTTTTCAAAGCACTTCATTAATACAGGTGTAAGGCCAGTTGCCTGGTAGCCATTTAGGCAGGTGACTGCCATCTTCTTGGGCAGAGGGACAATGACAGTGACTCTATAGCAGGTGGCTTTGGCAACATGCTGTAATGAGAGGTTGAATATATCTATGAACACCCCTGTCCGCTGGTCAGCAGAAACTTTTAATAATAATAATTTGTAGCAATAATGGATCATATTTATAGAGTGCTTTTCAAGGCACATAAAGCACTTTCTTTCATGTACGTGGAAAATTGTCGAGAATTGTCACAAGAAATTTGAGTTTTTGTTTATCTGCATGAGATGTTTCAATGCTAACAGAGGATTTCTTTCAACTTGCAAGTGGTCTGTAACCTAATTTAGTCATGAATAAATCCTGTTAAAAAAATGTATACATGACTCATTCTTGACAAAAGGCAAAAGAGTTGTGTGCATGTGCATGTCTGAATAATGCCAAGCTGTAAACAGGTTTGGGCTTTTAAAAAGCTGTCGATCAAAACGTCAGGCTGAGGCAAATTCTGTCAGGCATGGGCCTTGTCAGGCCAAACCTTTAAGATCCCATTAGAGTTTTAGTACAGCATTGTGGAAGAGCAGGAAGCCATCTGCTTTCTGATGGAACAGTTTGATAAGTCGTCATCCAATCAGATGGAAGGTGTTTTTTCTTTGCATCCATGAACATATGTTACCAAAGCACTTCTCGTTTTCTTTACAAATACAACTTTTTCTAAACATTCACTAACTTGAATTTGTCAGGATTTTATTCACAGGATGGTAAAACTTAATTTAAAATGTATTTGAAAACTTAACTGAAATCATCTGCAAACATTAATTTACAGCTTCAATATATTTATGGTTTTATATTGAGCCTATAGCAGTGGGGTTGTAAGAACACAATTAAGAATCAGTTGTTTCTAAATTCTTATGAATTAAAAGTGAGTTGTCATTCTTAAAAAAAGGGAAAATATGTGTTAAATAAACTATGTAGGCTACTACAGTGATGCAGGTGAGCTCCCCTTCAGATCTGTAACCACCTCCATTCCTTTAGCATGGGACTCCACCGGGTGCAAAAACCTATTATCTATCACACACAACTCTCAGCAGGACTTTTCACTTAAGTCCATTGATGCTCTGAAATGAGCACCAGTGGACTCTTTGTGAATCTCTCCACAGGTCCGTGTATGTCCACAATCACACAGCAGACGAATCTAGTGATGAATGCATACGTGTACAAAAACACTTCAGGTGCGCATTCAAGTATACATACAGCTACAGCTAATCAATCTTACCCACATTTATACACGTCTATCTATCAAATTCATCAGTTAATTTATAAACATTAACTCATCCTTTCTACAGACTGAGCCATATAGTCCAAGGTCTTTCTTAAACACAGCATTTCCCCTCTGAATCTACTTACCATCCTCTATTGGTTTTTCAGTTGCAAAGCATGTTGGCCTATGATCTTTTCACCGTCTTTTCTGTCCACCATAAAGCAGCTATGACAGCAACTCAGCTCAACTCAACTTTATTTATAAAAGACTTTAACAATGCCAATTGAAACAAAAAAAACAACTATTGAAATGCAGAGATTATAGGGATCGTTAATCCCAAGCAGTAACATTTCTGGCGATATCTTCACATCACTTTACCTTCCAGATGTTCTATAAAATGAGATAATTGTTCGCGGAAACTTGATTCAGCTATTTTAGATATATTTCGCGAGTGTTTGATACTGGATCCATGCTAGCTGTCCGTGTGTTTATGCCGGATTCATGCTTTAGTTTGTGTGTACATGCTCGGCTTAAGGTGGTTACTATTGGATACTTGTCATCCAACATGGTGGTGTAAATAATGGTGTACCACATGACTGAACGTCCTCTATAGTCAAACAGCTAAATCAACTTTATTTATCTTGTATTATTAATGGAGAAGCAAACCATTTCCATGAATCAGGGCAAAATATAAAAGTTTTCTTTCCCTCTTGAGGAGTGAATGTGACCATGAGTTTGGTATGGACTGGCAACTTGTTTGTCCTCTAACCTGCCTCACATCTTATAGCATTTTGGATAACTTCCAAGCCCCTCACAACCCTGGATTGGAATAAATGGATATTGAAGATGGATGGTTGGAAAATGGATGGATATTTTAGATCATCTAGTCATCAGTCATTGCAGTCTCCCAATGTCTTGTCTCATGAAAACACAGCTGAGCCATCAATAACTTTTAAAATATTGCAGTATCTTTATATTGTTGGAGCTCAGTGGCTTTAGCTTTGTTGCTCAAACCATCACAACAGTTACAAAACCAGCTGTGAGGCTGCATTACTTAGATATGGTGTGCACTAGCACATATATCCTTGCATGTAGACAGGTGGTCGGATGGAATGCAAGCACCAGTGAGGATCCAGAGAGAGACAGATGTGTACCTACCATCTTCCTACAGCTCCACTGGCACTTTAATGACACCAGCTCTAGTGTACATTAGATTATTAGACTCCAGAGTACAATATCCCACACTGGATAATATTGTTTTTTCCTCTGGCTGATGATGCATTACAAAAATAAGGAATGGTGTAACAGATGTCTCTTGGGGTAAAAATAATAAATCACACAGACTTCCAACACGGTTGAGAAAAATGCTGCCAGAAACACACCCACATCCATAAAACACTTCAGTGATTCATTTACTCTTTTCATTCCTGCTGAGCAGCAAGCTGGGAGAGGAGGAAATGAGACAGAGAAATGGGGAAAAAGCAATTAGTTTGCATTTAACTTGCAAACATCATTATGGCGTTGGTACTAATTGTGTTGTTTTAAATTGGGCAAAATCTGATAATGACTTCATTAGTGACTCACTGCAATGATGACTCCCAGGGTTTAGAGGGATGGAGGAATAAATACAGAGAGTCACAAGTGTGCACGACAGAGAACAAAAGAGAGAAAGTGTCATGAGATGGAGGAACCAGTAAATGCACTGGGCCTGTATCAGCATTTAGATACAAAGCTGAGAGCACATCACCAAGCACGGCACAGGTTAAGTAGCACAACATCAGCAAAAAATATGTGGCTAAAGATGTGTGTGAATCTGTTGGTAAAAGTGTGTGTCATCTGTCATATGGGAGGGGTCTGGTGTAGAAGGGGAGAGATCTAATCTTCCATACGGCATACGTTACTGCAAACATTACGTCAATCAGTGCTAAGCTGCAATGTAATTTTCTCACTCCCTATTTCTCTCCCAACCCCATCACAAAGACAAGACCCCATGGCTATTTCTGATGAGATTCAAAGCCGACGAGAGGGGATGGAGATGAGGAGGAGGAAGGATGTTGATGGAGTAACCTCCTCTTCTTTCCTTCCCTTCCTTCTTTTCTCCTCTCCTCCCTTCTCTTCCATCCAGCCCACTGATTAATTTTCAACTAGATTGCTTGGCCAGCAGTACTATTAGCATAAAATTTCCATGGATTAAGCCCACCTATAAATCCCTTTCATCAAGCTGCTTGTCAAACAGAAAATTTCAGATCTCATTTTGTTTGTAATATGATTTTCATATTGTTGGCATGATGGAGAAACAATCAGGATCCACAAGGAGGACAGATCAAGACTACTGCTGTGTTAGCAGGGAATGAAAAAGGCTGTTATTCCAAAGATAAAGTGAGTCATTAATCAAAATTAAGGAGGATGCTGTGTTTGAAATTTGATTCGAGCACATGGGTCTGCATACATGCCATAATGCAGGGGACATAACAACCAAGGTCATTGCTGATGGGTGGATGGGTTCAGGGCTTGACCTCAACTCAGGGACTCAGGCTGATCTCAATCTGTCATCTGGTGCTGCTTAATGTCATTGTTGTGATTTTGCTCCTCTGTCCCGAAACAAAACACAGCCACGTCCACAATCAAATAAAAGTGTCTGTCGATATGCTTCTTGGAACACAACCACATTTATTAATTGTTAATTACAAAAATGTGCAACACTATCAATGGTGGCTCTGCCACAGCTCCGTACAGACAATCATTAATTATGAAAAATAAGGAAGGAAAATAGTAAGGGGGTTATTTAATAAAGCTTCAGAATCAATACAATTTAATCAATCTGAGCTAATTAGAAAATATATATTGTGAAACAATCAGGAGGCATAAACAAGATTAAAATAAATGAACTGTGCAAATAGAAGCACACTTAAAGCACAATTAAATTCTACAAATTGTCATTCTGTGGCTGTGCTCTGTTTGCTGACACCTTGAAGAAAAGAGTTTGACATGTCTGACCAGCCTCATGAGACTTCTGCTGCATCTCTAGCACAATTCATTAGTACTAGTACACATACACAGGTATCTCTTTAAAACAGCACCAGAATTTAAAACTATACTTGTACAGACAATAATTATGATGCCATTTTAATGATAATCCTCACCTATGATAGCATACCTGATTGATCTGAATGCTCTCAGATCTATTTGTTATATTTACAGAACTTTTAACTGATGTATGAATGTTGTCCAGTTGTTCATAACCCACATCTTAGTCTTGATGCAACTGAAACAGTGGACTTACTTTTAAAGAATCAAACCTTAAAAATATACTTCTGTTGAAATATCCATCCATTATCTACTGCTTATTCCCGAACGGGGTAGGAGCCAATCCCAGCTAACAATGGGCGAGTGGCCGTGTACACCCTGGACAGGTTGCAAGGCCATCACAGGGCCAACAGACAAACAACCATTCACACACACATTCACTCCTATGGGCAATTTAGAGTCACCATACAGCCTTTCCCATGGACGTATTGGACTGTGGGAGGAAGCCGGAGTACCTGGTGAGAACCCATGCCAGCACATGGAGAACATGCAAACTCCACACAGATAGACCACCGCCTGAGCCGGGGATCAAACCAGCAACCTGCTTGCTGTAAGGCAACAGCTCTAACCACCGCAGGCCTGTGGAGCCCTTCTGTAGAAATATTCTATCCTAAAATGGGAATGTATGGGAAATTGACTTGCTCTTACAGTGAGATTTAAGTGACTGTAATATTGAGTTCCATATTTTTTTCTACTTTCAGCCTTACTGGTTACTATGGAGGCCCCCATGGGACACACTGGGTTTTATTTCCCCTTTGTGTTCCCTCACAATAACTTTTGCATTCTTGCAATAAAGGACTGTCTGACAGACACTGATTGCATCTCTATGAGTGCACTACAACCCTTTAAAGCTGTTTTACTCAGGTTTTTAGGATGCTTCTTGTCTACATCTCTCCCTCTCAACATCAAGTCAACATAACACTCACATGTACCTGACATTATATCCACGTTAACAGACAAAGTATGTTGTAGTGCAACAATAACAAGTGCAGACCAAGAGGTTTACTGTTATCAGGAACGGTACCAGGCATGTTGCTTCTTCACTGTTGTGTCTGCTTGTATTTAGACAAGTTCAGTTGATTTATTAATGATGTAATAAATACATTACAATTTCCTATTTCCATCTATTTATCACTGAATTATGTAACTGTTCAGTATGATACTTATTGCTAATCGCATCAAAAATGGGTCTACAACATAGAAGGCAAATGCATTAGAGATTTCTTAGACTGTTTTGTCAGCACTCTTCCTCAGCAACATCATCTGACCATTGCCATGCATCGCTGCTCAGCTGTTTTTCATTGCAGATGTGTGAGGCAAACCAGCTTCACACTATAATTATCCGTGAAGAGACAGACAAACACAATGGATGAATTTAGGAGGAAATTGGAAAAGAAATCAGAAAACAAGTCAAGAACAGCAGGAATGAGACATTTTTTATTCTCTCACACAGAGACCATCATGTGGTGAGGCCAGACTGCCAGATCTGTGGTATCAGGTTTGCCAAATAACAGAAGATGAACGACACATCACAGCAGTCAGGTGTTGCTTCTGATGAAGAGTGCAGAAAAAACAGTGTGACACAATTAAAGTGGATATCTCAAAACAGTAAGGCAGCTTGGTACCCATACAGCAAACCTCTTCTTCTACACTTGTAATAAACTGTTTATTTCTTAATGAACTACTGAGTTATTAAATAATTCACAGACATGAAAATAAATTAAGACTGAAGTTCATTTAATATCCTGGCAGAGCTGTCAGGTTCATTAGGTCAGACCTTCCACCAAATTAAGTTGCTGAATGTCATAATCTTAATATTTTATTTATTTATTTTACAGCAACCTTAAACTGGGTTTGCACTTAGAAAAACATCTGGAAAACGGTTTTATAAATAAATTCAATTTGATTTGAAATAAAAAGAAAAATAACTGAATGATACCTGGGATTGTCTATACAAAGGGTTTAAATGGAAATTTGTCCATGAGTGTTGAACTAATAAACTAATAAAAAATGTAAAAGAAAATGCATACGTATGTCATGGACATTTTTTTGTAAGAAAAAAAAACTAAGGGACAAAAGCAAGTATAAAATATAAAATGTATTAGTGTTTCTGTGAATGTCTTGGTTAAAAGAAAAAAAAGTTAATTGCCCTTCCAACATCTGTACCACCTATTCCAATGAAGGGTTGCGGGTAGAAGAAGCCTATCCCAGCAGTCATTGGGCATGAGGCCTTGTACACTATGGATGGGTCCATCACAGCACCAACACAGAGAGACAGACAACCTATCACACACACATTAACTCTCATCAATCAACCTAACAGGCATGTTTTTGGACAGTGGAGGAAGCCAGAGTACTTGGGGAGAACCCACTCTAACACGAAGGAACATGCAAACTCCACAAAGAAAGGTCACTGTCCAAGCCAATTCTCAAAGCCGCAACCTTCTGGCTGTGTAGCTGGAGTGCTAACCACCACACCACTGTGCTTCCCTTGCTACTTTTGAGAACTGTCTTCAATCATGTCTGAGAGAACAAAATAATATCATTTTCATCTCGGGGTCTCAAGAACAAGTAAAAAGTTCTCGCCTCTTGTAAAGTATGTAGCAAGAGATGTCCTTTGCCACGTAACAGGAAGGTGTGGCATCCAATAATATGTGTTGTTAACGAGTGAATCGATTTGAAGCTAAAATAAAATAATACATGTGACAAATTCTGCTTCAGCAGAGAATTGTTTTCAGTAAGAAAAAAAATAAGGAAGAAAGAAATAAAATTGCAGGTCCATGAATGAATGCATGGGACCTGTATAAGCTTATTGTACCTTTGCTGCTGAGATGTAGGACTGTAGGAAGTTAAATAGTGTCGTCAAATTCTGTCAATGTGAAGGTACGATCAGTGATTAACACTTACATATCCATCTGGAATTCTTTTGGCATTCACTCATTCATTCAATTGATTTTCTACAACCAATTTCAGGGTTGTGGGGAAGAATATGCAACGTCTACACAGAAAGACTGCTTTTTGAACCCCTCCCCACCTGAGGCTGGAACCAGCTACCTGTGAGGTCATTCTTTGTACATTAAATATTGGAATTTGTTGTCCACGATCCCCAAGTCTGTGCCACAGTGAAACAAGTATGTACACTTGTCTGCTCAACCACTGAAAACACACTCATTTAGAGCTCAGTGATTCATTATAACTTATCAGGAATAATTTTTGCATGTTTGTGCAAGTATGAAATTAAACAAAATCCCAGTCCATATAATCAAAGAGAGCAGAGTAAGCACAGAATAATATGAACAAACCGGAAAAGCATGATGGTATGGACACAATGTTTCTTCTCTATCTGAAAATCTGCCACCAGACCAACCCGTTGACTTGTGTCTGGGTTTTGACTAAATTTAGATGTGCTTGCCTATGAATGTTACCTTAGGCTAAACAGGTGTCATACAGTTTTTTCCCCTCAGCTTCTATACATTTTTAGCTTTCAATCTCTTGTCTTTGGTCTTTTCTGTCTGCTGACCCAACCACTTTAGTAAAAACGACTTCCTACTGTGAGTCCAAGGGAGCACCATACAGAGCAATTACTAACAAGGCTGATGTGCTGCTATCCCCCCTCCCTCCTTGCCTTTTGTGTATGGTAGGGATAGACTGAGGCCAAGTGCCCTTCAGCAAAAATGAATTTTCCAATTTCAGTTAGTTTTTCCATGAATAAATAAACAAATGAATAATTGAAAGGAGCAATATAAATAAATAACATCACAAACATTTCGCCAGTACTCATAAGTATTCTGCAGATAACTTGGACTGCATGCTAATGATAAAAACAGTACATGTAGCAGGTTGCAATGCATTATTCACCACTTCGCTTAAACCAAAATTAAATAAATAAAAATCTCAAGGAACTCAAAACATCCTCTCAGTACTGAAGTGACAGGCTTGTCCCATTTATAACACACAAGGACAGTAAAGAAAACAAACAACTGACCAGTCAGATGCTTAAGGGAATAAATAAAACAGCAAGAAGCTGGAAGACATTGACAGGATTTCCAAAACTTTTGCAAATCATAAGAAAAAAAAGAACCTATGCTTGTAAGAAATGAACAGTGTTTTTAAGTTCTGTTTAAGGCCATGTGTTTAGATAATTTGATTCTTAAATATCTGTAGCTGTACATTATTAAGAAATTTCCATTAATATTTGTTTTGATTGTCTCAAAATTAATATTAATCAAGACAACAATTTACAGTGATGATTTTGAGGATGGGGCTGCACGGTGGAGAGGTGGTTAGCACTGTAGCCACACAGCAGGCAGGTTGCTGGTTCGATCCCCGGCTCGGGCGGTGGCCTATCTGTGTGGAGTTTGCATGTTCTCTCCGTGTTAGCGTGGGTTCTCACCGGGTTCTCCGGCTTCCTCCCACAGTCCAAAGACATGCACCTTGGGGATAGGCTGATTGGAGACTCTAAATTGCCCATAGGAGTGAGTGTGTGTGTGTGTGTGTGCGCACAGTTGTTTGTTTATATTTGTGGTCCTGTGATTGGCTGGCGACCTGTCCAGGGTGTACCCCCTCTCTCGCCCATTGTCTGCTGGGATTGGCTCCAGCCCCCCCGCGACCCCATTTGGGAATACTGTAAGCGGTAGAAAATGGATGGATGGATGGATGGGTGGATTTTAAGGTTTATTTATCTGTAGGATAATGGTTTCTAGCAGTCTAGAGTTTTTGGCATCTGGGTCATTCCAGCGTACAGTAGCCAACACAACAGCGATCTCTCAGTTATGTCTTTACATGTGTTGACTGAATTCCGAAATGCAGTTTTTTGAGGTTGCTGGATTCCCCAGTGTTAAAGAAGCAATTGACTGCACTCATGTGCAGCTTGTGCCTCCCGCAAACTCTGAGCATATATACAGAATATACATCACTAAATGTGATGCCTTTGGCATCATAACCAACGTTCCTTTGAGCTGCTGTCAAATTTCTTTGTTGTAGCTCTTTGGAATGTTTGTTGGTTTCTTCCACCAACACCTCTAATTTCATCAGATCAAACTTGTATTTTGGCTTGCGGTTTTGTAAAGTTGTCATCATGAAAACCATGACATGCTCAATCCTCGTTTAAATAGACGTGTCTCCAACACTGTCTCCAACAACCCACTGTCATTTTCGTGCGCAATCTTAGTAGATCACGTACTAATCACGACCCCGCCTCACACGCTAAATTCTAGATATCACACGCTAATTAGTACACGCAAAATGAGATCTTAGTAAATTAGTGTTGTGAAGTTCCCAGACATTTAAAGTGTTGTTGATAGGAAAGATGATGCAACAGAGGTAAACTTGCTACAGTGCTAACCACCTTGCCACCGTTCAGCCCATAAAACAACCAACCAAAAAAAAAAATAAATAAATAAATAATCACATGTAGATTACTCAGATATCCACTCTGGGCTCATTCTGTCACCATTAATGTCCAACTCAATAGAAAGCACAGCAGAGGCGGGGATTATGTGTAAGCAATATTGAACAAGGAGTTAAACAATGATTACTGATCTCATTGTATTAGAATAAAGAATAGCACATCAGCAAACACGGTGGCAAGTTGCCCTTTGTCCTCAGTAAGACTTTTTTCTACAAAGCTCATTAAAAGCTACTGTTAACATGCTTCCTAAGCACAAACTGTTAATTAAAAACACAAGGCTAATATGCATTTTAACACCATGCTTTTCAATGCTATAAAAAAAATCTAATTTTCTTTTTGGTTCTGCTGATTGCAGTCTGAAGCGGTGCTAAAGTTAATTAGAACGCTGTGATCTGATGTGATGAGGGGGTGACCGCACCGCACGCTGCCGCCAGCTCCCTTCCCTCTGCTCCACGACTGGAATCACCTCAAGTCTGCTCATCATTACTGTATTATCATCTTATCCAGACTGAAGGTCGCACCTTGGTGCTGTCTCTCTCTCTCTTAAGGTGCCTGGCAGAGTTCAGCCACCAGGCTGAGACTCCTACAGGCACATTATACTAGTTAATCCATTCCTATTTTTTTTACTCAGGTCTGTATAGGTCTTTTCCTGCAGGTCTTTATACATATGCCAGATCCTTCTTAGGTAATGTCTGTATATCTCAACCCTGCTGATGATCTTCCAGAGATACCTGAAGGCATGTAGAAAAACTAGGAAGGTTAGAGAACAGCATAAACATGTTGCATAATCAGGGTCAGTCAATGTGTAAATTAGAATAGAAGGGGTATTTATATATGTGACTCCTGACTGAAAAGATAAATAAATAAAAATAAATAAATAAAGTATATTACAGTATGCAGCACAACTTTACAAATATCTTTCATCACTATAAAACACAGTGCGCAAGTGGCACCTCCCTTAGTTCATAGTGTACTCCTGTAATATTAAAACAAGTTTGTAGGAGCTTTGATAAGTTTTCACTGAAAGACTCAAGGGGGGGTCGCTTTATGAAGTGACAAACTCTCATAGTGACAGGATCAGCCCATAAAAGTCCATGTGAAAGAAATGAACGAGTGTCTGCTGGGTGTGAAAAAATACTGCAGCACGCACCTCTGCGGACCCTTCTATTAATCAACCTGTCCACACTTTGTTTTGAGAGTAATCTCGTCCAACCACCAGAGAAGCACTCAGCAGTAAGTGGCGCTTGGCTGTGCTTTGAAGGCCGTGGTTTATTGCCATCCCAAAGCACAGCGAGACTGCACTGTAAAAACACATCATCTCAGTACTCAACACTCGCCTCTGGTTACACACCTCACACACAGCAACCTTGTATGGGACTGGAGGCCTTTTTAACTGTTTCAAAAGTGTGTTTTTTTTTCATTGCTGACATTTAGAATATTTGGGACATTTAGGTCCGGAGATGTTCTTTAGAACATTTTCTACTCAGAAATGCTTTAATTTGTTCCTTGTTAGGATTAGACAAAAAAGAAGTTGCATAAACCTTTTTACAAGTCCTATCCTTGACTGCCTATGAAAATACAGCATCACCTTTTTTCACTTTGAATTAGCTTGTATCCATAACACACTCAACATCACCTTCCTCTACATAGGAGGGGAAACTTACAGAAGAATAGAAAGTTTGAAATGCTGAAAATTACTGTACAGAAGTTAAAAGTCACTGAGATGAATATAAGATTTTCTTAAAGAATGTATTATGTTAATCAATCCGTCCGACTTATTCACATAGGGTCATGCCATGTTAAACTGAATTCCTTTTAACTGACTTGTGTGCTTCTTTGTGCTGAGGGCTTGCTTGTGGGCACAGTCTGAGGGCCAGACCTTACTCTTCAGCTGTTATTCTTTAAATCACTTCATTTCTTTGTGCACTCTGAACAGCTGGGCTGAACACACATGCAAACTTCCTGTTTGTATTTTCATTACTACTAAGTTTGAAGGACATTTGTAGAATAATGCAGTTGATAAGTGTGATGCACATTCAGAATTCTTAGCATTTCAAAGGTTGCCACTGCACTCCAAAGTTTTTGTTTTCATTCACGTCTGGGGGTCACGGTTAGATAGAATAACCCTTCCAAGTTAGCTCCTCAACAGTAAAAGGCACCTCAAACATCAACAAAACTAAGTGCCTCTTCTTATTACCTCTCAAGAATACCCCCTTTAATATTTATATGAAAGCACAGAGAATGAAGAGAGAAATTTAAAGTGGAGGTAAATAGAGTGTTAAAATATTGAAGGTAAGGGTGGTGTATGGATGGGAAGCAGTGAGGTGGAGTCAAGTTTGAGCACAGGAAGGAGTGCAGAGCTGAAAGCTTATATAACTAGAACCAGAGCCTTTTTTAACATTTAAGAGCTCACTGCAATAAGGAAATTATGTTGTACTGACCTGCAGATATTAGGGAGCTTCTGTGGTAAATATCAAGCAATATCGAGCTGGCATTTGAAGTAAGATCAAGATTCAAACTGGAAAAAGTGATGCACATGTGTTGTAGAGGCAGAGTAATATAGGCTATGTCCAAAAGAGCGATTACTTTTAAATGGGTGACCTCCTGTCTTTCACATGTGTGGAAAAAGGCCATTACTTTGGACTGCTGTCAAAACAATAAGAAGGTATGTGTGAATGCAACAGTCATCCTTCAAGGGCACAGAGATTGAATGTTTTCTTCTCATATGAGCAATGAAAAGAGCTTCTGACCCACGTCTTATAGGGAGCGTATGGGGCACAGCTGCAGCTCTTCTCAAGGCAGAGGTTTTTTTTCCCTCACAAGAAGCAGAGGTCAGTAGGTCATGACACAAAGGCTTATAGCACTCTCAGTCTTTTCTGCCTTCACTTTTTGAGCTCAGTCAACAGACAAGATGAACTAACATCAAAGATACGAATGTGCACTTGCATGTTGGGGTAAACTCTTTACTCTCTTGTAAGAAAAAGTCATGCCTGTATGTGTATTCATGTATCTGTGTGCTTGGTCAAAAGGACAAATAGTAACCTTTCACTGGAGCTCTTGCCTCTTGTCTACTTCTACCTGTGCTTTGTTCTGCCTCTTTGACTCTTCCTGCTCAACACCGACAGGAAATTTAGAGCAGAGGTGAAGCATACAGAGGATTGCAGCTGTCTGTTTTTAAAGGTGTCAGCACACCTCACTTTTGCATAATGCATATCACACCTCAGAGATGATCCATTAGCAGGTTACAGCAAGAGAGCTGACAATAAGCTGACGAGATGCAGCTCTGAAAGACACGCACAGGCAAATGCGTCACAAATACACATGCATGCAACATCTTCCATCTTTAGTCCCTGTGGGGCAGCTTTTCTGTGGCTGTATTGAAAACCACTTTTACTGGACTTGCTTCTGGGTTCCGACCTGATGCTGCCCCGTGAGCGGGAAAAAAAGAAAGTGTGTGAGAGAAAGATAAAGAAAGAAATAGAGCAAGTGATGAAGACAAAAACAGAGAGGGAAGCACACAGAAAAAGAGAAAGGCAAGCTGCCACACCCCTCTGCACTTGCAGACACTGATTTATAATTTTAATATCTCTAATTTCCACAGCACTGCCCATTTTCCAAATGTCATTTTCCAATTTATGTCAAACCGTGTGACTATTTTTCTTAATACAGCTTATGACAAGCTTTGTGGCAAGGCGGATATGCAATTCAGATTGAATGTTTTACAGGCGCAGCAGCAGACACACAAGGGTGTTTGTGTGTTTATCTTTATCACTGTCTGCTCAGTATTTTGGAGGGAAAACACTGGGAGCATTTTACACCAGGGAAAAATTAAGTTTGCTGCGAAAAATGTGCCTTCAGGGAACAAAATCATAATTCTGTCATAAATCTAATAATTACCATTATAATAAGAATTATGATGGTAGCAATGATAATGTATTAAAATATGCATTAACATTAAGAGGTTTAAATGGGATGTGGGCTGGCTTTAGGAGCATTACATGAATATTGATGTTAATTAAAACAGAACCTCTCTTTTTATGTAACACTCCATCTTATTGTAACAGCATGAGTTGCACAAGTGGCAGACCAGATGAAGCAAAAGTCATGGTTGCTTTTCCCTGTAGGAGTATGTAAAAGTGGTACTTGGTGAGGTGGGGATCCTCCATGGCAGCCTTTAAAAACTCAGCCAGTTAGCAAACAATGTTTTTGTACAAATATAGCTAAACATCTGCTAATCCAGATACTCCCTACAGTAGGTGGTAGCAGAAAAAGAATCTGGCTGCAAAGTGCAGCTTGACGAGTTCTCATCACCAGACTCCAACAAAGAATCCTTGATCAAACCACACCTGTGCCCAACTACACTACAGCAGTTTGACTGCACTTATCTATGATGTCTCTACTGTTTGATTTAGTGCTTGT
>JBAMHX010000001.1:16480801-16493356 GCA_037177515.1 Pseudomugil tenellus
TAATATTAATATTTCATATCAATATTTTCATAGTAATTCCATTAAACCATTTTTTTTATCCCCTTAATTGCTACACATGTTTAGGTCACCTGGCATAAATTTCAGTATCTTGAGATTGATGGTTTCTTCCCAAGGTGCCACTTTATGCACAAAAAAATCAGATTTTTTGCTATATCATTGGAACTATTTACAATTGGATTTTGATACTCAGCATACGTGTTTACGTTACCAAGAGGATGATCTGTATCAAATTTCACAAATTTCACAGGTGGCACTTTATGCATTAAAAATCAGAATTTTGGCACTCTTCATCTCTGGAACTATTCCTCTCAGTGACCTCAAATCAAGTGCAAATAAAAGGATGCATCCTGTTGTGACGTCATACCGGGCTGGTTCAAAGTTTCAACACCAATTGGATGCATTGTGGCTGAATATGTGCATCTGTATATTATTGTATTGTTTCTATTTGAGGATTAGGGAATAGGAGGACTGGGGGCGTTTGGGGATATTCCCCTAGCTGTTGCTTCTGACGGCATAGACTTTGTTTACCTTAATAAAACAAAGAAAAATATCTTGTTTTTTTCACCAGGAACTGGATTTACTCAAGTTATCTTATGCAATTTAAACGAAATGCAATTAAATGAAATTTCCCAAAAGAGATTTGAATCACTACATGTGCCATTTCAAGCAGAGAAACACCATCTAAAACCCAAATCGCAATGTATCCCAATCATATTTAAGGTCAGCTCCCATCCTAGTATAGCAGTAAATCTGAATAGTGTCATGACCCTCTGATTATCATTATCCCAGCTCAGTGTGCATTCTGTTCAATGTAGACTTGGCTCTCTTCACTCCTGCACAGGAATGAAGGAAAAAAAGGGATTTATGAGGTGGCATATATGGCCTCCAAAGTGTTTTATGGTTGGACCTGCAGGGCCCATTTGGGGTGTACTGCATGCTCAGTCCTAACCACAGGTATTGATCGTCAGCAATGACCATGGTGTGCCTGACTAGTTAAAGCCATGCATGTGCCCTCACAGAGAGATGAAAATGAGGCCTTTGTGTGTAATGATCTGTGTATGAGCAGGGAGAGACCACAGAGACGGCGGAAAGGAGAAATTAAATAATTCCTTTGCTCTTTCAGGAGAAGCACTGCACCTAGCCATGCTTGGCTGCTTAATGTGGGGATCTGTTTTTGAGAGGAAAATTAAAAAGAGAGAAAGAGAGTGAGATGGAGAATGGTGGAAAGAGAGATAAATGGCTGGATATGGAGGCAGTAAATGAGAGCATCCTGATGCAGAGCTGAGTGTGAATGTCCCTAATGGGGTAGGCTGATGTGAGCTGTCTGGTAAGCTGACCACCACAGGCTCCCCGCTTTCCTCCCTACCACACACCAGGCCCTCCCAGCGCAAAGACAACCACGCTCCATACTAATTGGCACAAAACGATGGTGCATGCAAAGTACAAAGGAGACATTGGACTGATTTAAAGGATGGAGGATGATGGATGAAATGCTCCTAATCGTATGAGATTTCTTCTTTTTTTGTCTTTGAGGCAAATGCTGCACCTTTCTCCCCTTTCAATAGAGTTAACAGTCAACACATACAAAGACACATTCTTCGCATAAACAAGCCTGCAAGGATAACCACACAGAAACACCTGAAATCCACTTACTCAACACTGGCCGGGCAGCAGTCAGACGATGAACGCGGCTCTACATTATTGCCTTACAGTAAATTTGTTAGTCACAAATAAACAGCAAAATTCCACTGTGAATACCACCATTTTTTTCATTGGCTGAATTTTTGAAAAGTCTGCAAAATGTGCGAATTGGACAATCACACATTGTCAAAATAGTTGGAAAATGGGCATAGTTCAAGAATAGAGTGGCACTTCCTTTATAACAGCTGAATAAAGCAGCTTAAACACCTTTATTCACAGCTGTAAAGATGTCAATCACTGAGAATGACAGATACTGTATTATATTCACTGGAATAGGTAAAAAGGAAAAAAAGGCACAAAAAAGACATGGTTGCAGATTCTAAAATAAACAGGTTTAAATAAGTATCTCTTCATGTTGGGAATTTAAAAGACTGAGAAAGAGGCTTGACTGAAGGACAGACTGAACTTATATGGTTGTATGAGACCCTTTGCATGACCCAGTCTCCAAAGCCTTTCAACCCACAGGGGTAAATGTCTCTTCATTTCACCTCACAGGCCTCATTAACACAGCCCCCTCTACCATCATGAAGACATTTGCAGTGAAATTAATTGAAAGACAGATTAAAAATAAATTAAGAAAAATGCGTTGCAGAATGCCTACGTGCACTTCATAAATCACCCGGGCAAAGCCAGGAGCTGGCTCCCCATAATTAACTGCAGACTATTTATTTTATCCTGACGGTATAAATTAGAATTCAGACGCACAGATTATATTAGGGATTTCTGCCATGCGGAACTGCTGAGAGATGTGCAGAATATTTTAAGGATACAAAGAGGAGAACAGAGGAGAAGGGAGAGAGAGGGAGAGAGAGATAATGTGTCAAAAGGCAAACGATATGTAAATGCATACAAAGCTGAGATAACATTTGAGTCCCACACACAAAGTATTTATTCAAGCATTGTATGAAGAAACAGCAAGCAACTTAATTAAGAATAATAATCAAGTGCATGTTTAAATGCAACATATGCATGACTGAATGAACTGTTCTATCAACACCTCACATATAAGAAGAAGATTTGTATCAAGCTGCAAGTTGAAGCTACTTTAACAGCGTGTGATTATAATAAGGCTGGTGACATAACACTGCCCGGGAAATCTATCCTCATTTTACATAGCTGTTTCCCACTCTCCTCTCCTGCTGTATCACAACCTGACCACTTCACATGCAAATGCAGACTAAACCTCTTCTTCTCAGTCTCAGACACCCCCCACAGACACACTTGTGCATCTCAGCTTGTGTCTTGCTACCTGTGTGTCTCTCAGTCCTACAGTCACTGTTAACCACACACTGCCTCCTCGTGGGCACAGTGCCCAGACTGGCACAAAGCCAGACCTGCTCTGCCAGCCCGGGCTGGCAAAGCACTCCACCCTCTCCACACTCCAAATTCCCCACACATCCTTTCATCAGAATGCCTGCGGCCTTCTCTTCTGTCTTTATTCTGCACCACAGCTGAGATCAACACTTTGAAAGCATACCCTCCAACCAGCCGGAGAAAAAAAATACTGCCAACTAATATTCCCAGTAACAAATGAAGTGCTCAAAATTTGAATATTTGGCTATTATGCAATCACATTTGAGGCAAAATCAAGTTTCCACGAAAAAAACAAAACAAAACAAAACAAAAAAAACCCCCCATAAATTCTCTGGACAAAGTATCAGGTGTGTAGCGAAAATATATGAAGTGCCAGACAAACCTTATTTGGTTTGTCTGTACAACCATTGCTATTACTGTGCAATATGATATTCAACTGAAAGTATAATGTTCCAGTCCTGACAACAGGCTTTGATATCACAGGCAGTGGAGTCAAAATCTCTGTAACAAATACCACACAGAAGATGCACTATCACACTAAGTATAAATAAACCCAACTGAGACATTATTTCCCAGTAAGGATGTTAAAATGATTTGGTAGAGTATTGACCATGAAAACAGAATTAAACACAAACCAAAAAACAGCACTTTCAGTTTCAAGTTCAGTTTATTTCACAACGTATCGAATGACTATTTTCAAGAGACACTTCAGATAATTACACTCACACACGCCGGTTCATACTTTTGTGTCATATCTGCAGCAGACACTATGATTTTGTTAGTTATTATGGTTTCCCATACTATCTGCAAACTTCCCATCTCCGCTTCCTTCTTCCTGCTCTCTACTGATGTCTTTAAACTCATCACCAATGAGCTGAAGGTGAATTGAGAGATTCATGAGAAAGCAGAGGGCACAGATACAAAATTAGGTAGTGTGTCTTTAAGAGTTCTTTTTTTTTGTCTACTCTGCAAATGTCCTACTGTGACAGCCTCGCAGAGGGAGACGTCTGCACCGTGCTGCTCCCAACACAGACTCCATTTAAATCCAACTGTTTCACAGGGTTAGAGCTACTTCCCCCTCTGAGCATAATGTCAATTTCAGCCATGTGTGTGGTTGTGTGTTGTGTATATGCATTTTGATTTTGAACATGCCTGTCTTATTTTTGTTCAACTTGGGAGGCGATGCAGGTTAGGATACAAAATAGTGATTAAATTACTTATTGTGATTGGTTGAGTTGGTGTGAATGATTTCATGGATATTTTAAGACCAAGCAATACATAAGTCAGGAAAGATCAAAACTTTAGCCAGGTAGTTGTAGCAAAGCTTATAATCCTGACATACTAAGATGGTTTTTATCAGTCATAGCACGAAAAACAACCAGTCTGCTTCAGATGTATAATTTGGTTTCCCCGGTGAGTAAAAAGCCTTGGAGGCAAGTGCATACACAGCAGTCATGTTAAGATACATGGCTAGCACTGGCCTTTCTTCTCAAGCACCAGAGAGAAAAAAGCAGTAAATCACCCGCAAAGAAAATAAATATATACTTATTACATTCTGCACACTGCATACATTCACCTCCTTAACATATTTCACAGGCACAGCCCAAATGTGCAATGCTGCACATGGGCAAAAACATGCTATGAAAAATGACAGCAGGGAGGGGTAACTGCAGACTTAGAATATAATGGTGCGGTGGAGCGAAGGAGAAATAATCATACCTAGTGGTGGGGTGAAAGGGGGGGATGATGGGGGAAGCAAGAGGAAGACGAGTCTGTGCCCTGTAGCAAGGAAATAGAGCTCCAACGCTCTGCTGCTGGATGCTTGATTCCCCAATAACACTGCACAAGACCTCCCTTCAGCAAGGGGCAACACTATGTAGCATCTGTATTCGAGAAACACTTTACCCGGACACGTCAAAGCCTCACAGGACGCACGGTTGCAATCACAGGACACACAGGTGAAATACCTAAACGCGTCATAGTAAAAGACATGATTTTTTTACTCCCCTTTTTAAAAAGCAAAACTAAAAGAACAGCTACTTATTATCATCAATTACTTGCAGGGACAATTTCAGCTGTGACACTGATATTGCAGTTTGCTGCTGCGTTTTACAGACTTCTGATGAGAACTAAAAAAATACAGTTCCCCTTGTGGCCGTTAGGTGTCTCTCTTTCACTTCGCATTGCTGGAGCTCTCTCTCTCACTCTGACTGGGGATCCTCCAGTCCTGAACTCCCATCTACACATAATATATACACCATCATTTGAAAATGGCAGCTTTTTGAAAATTCACCTTGATTATCAGACATTAAAAGTGACTTCTCCAGAGCTGAGTGTCTGGCTAGGGGGATGGCTGCAGACAGCAGAACAATGCAGCAGGCTTGGTATTAATGCCTGGTTGTGGTGTGCAGGGGAGGAGAGAGGAGTAAGCCCTTTGTTCTCTCCTACAGCCAATTATTTTTTACGTGTGCCTCTTTTCACAACAACAAGAGGGAATTTAATTTTAATGCACTCTCTGGAAAGAAGGGAAAAAAAACATCTTCGGTATGGGATGGGGACTAGCATCAGTAGCTAAGTGTATATGCACACATTTCTGTATATGAGGCAGAGACGGATGACAGGGGGAACAAGAATGACATCAACCCAAACACACGCAGCAGCATGAAGCTTCTCATGCAGTATGTTAAAACACAGACAGTCTGAGTCCGAAAGCCATACCAAAACATAACTGTATCCTGTCTCAACCGCACAAAAAAAGACCAAACAAATACAGAAACCAAAATAAAACCAACATTATTTCAATACACAGCATAATGGTGCCATTGGGGGGTTACACATTAACATGTGCATACCCAAGGCATGATGATAAAAAGCACACTGTAAAAATAGCGAGGATTCCTGATCAAATGGCATGAAAAATAAAAACCTAAGATCGCTGTTGGTAGGTATGTGGCCAAATATTTTTCTAATTGGAAGGGCACTTTATCTTGCTGTCAGAGCAGCAGTAAAAACCAGTGCTGTTCCCAGAAGGCGAGAAGCACAGCTTGCTAGCCTTTTATTAGTGCTGGAGCTCTGATATATGCCTCTGCTCTAGGCTTTCATCAGGAACCTGCACCTAAACACATAAACAGACACGCACATACACACAAAGAAGTGTTACGAACTAGCCCCGGTGAACAGCCAACGCAAACACTGCTGAGCATTTCTGATGCTGTATTTTCTAAACATGCATTCAGGATACACCCAACAGAAAATTAATGCAGAAACTAAGTTTTCTGCAATAAACATTTGTGCCAATATTGAGGGCATTTCTCATATTTTACAGGTTAAAATGCTGACAACATATCAACTGAAAAGGAAAAAAAAAAAACAGAGGAACGAGTTCAAATTCTAAAACTACAGAGGAAAGAGCGAATAAACACTGCAGCAAAACTACACACTGTAAAACAGTGCAGCAAACTAACAGTGAAAGGATTTAAGAAGTCAGAAGAGAAAAAAAGCACAAAATACAAAAACACACACATTTATACATGCAATTTCAGGCAAACCTATAATTTATTTCTCCTACCAACAAAGATGCACTCTAAACCTTCAACTTATAAACACACACAAACACAGACACATTCACATGTACACACATTCATGCAGATAGAAACACAGCAAGACTGACTACACACAGGTTAAATTAAATTTTAGTCTTTGGGCGGACAACTAAACTGCTTGTGTGGGGGACCTGCTCTACAGCACAGCAAAACCAATTCTCTTGAGATGGTGAAATTAAAGGGCAGAATCCTGCCTGTTTATGGTTCTCACTCTCTTTGCCTCTCAATCAAATGTTTTATTGGCAATCATTTGGTCCTAAAAGTCATGTTCTTGAGAGGCAGCTGGCATGATGACAGCAGCTGGTGGACAGACAACACCACTTCAGCACAAACCACTCCCAATTATTTACACCTGCACAAGAAGCAGCAGCTCTGACTAACCATTTTTAGAAAGGGTTTTCTACACCTACTGCTTCTGTCCTTTTCACACGTTCATGCAGTATATACAGTACTTTGAATTGACGTCGACGAACAAAAAAGTACAACTTGCAGCTAATGATGCAGCATATGTTTCAGTTTGTAGAAAAGACAAGGTCAGAGGGTGGAAGAAACTCGTTTATGAAAATTATAATATAAAATATTTTCACCCTACAGTGGTAATGACTACAATAAAATTAGTTAAGATGAACCATGAAGAACTTATTGTTATACTGAAATGGACATTTTGAGTATGCTGGCTGAATATTGAGTGGTTTTTGCCCTACCTGGTGAGTGAAGCTGCCATGCTGGAAAAATCAGCTTATAGTGGGAATGTATTTGCTCAATATGATTTCCACTGCTGTCTTTTTAAAACACCTTTTATAATTCAGTATCTTATTTTATTTTAGTCCCATTTTACATTCACTAACTCAAATTATGTGCAGAATCAATCCAAATTTTGTGGTTTTTGTTTACATGTAAATGACTATGCATGTGTTATTTGATTAACTTGGCATAACAATAGATTTTTGCATTTAAATCTTAAAAAAGTCTTCATAAATGTAGAAAAAAAATCAACATATGTGCTCGTTATATGAATACATTCTATGCACAGCTCCTCAATTTCGCTGCATATTGTATCACTAAGGCATCTGTTTCTACTGTGCAACCCCCACCCTTCTCTACTGCTCTCTCCTCTGGTGTCTGGAAGCAGTAATCTGTCCCTGAGCTAGCGCTGCTGGGATTAGGCAGTGACTGAAGATAGGATATATGCGTCATTAAAGCAGAGGACACAGTGTTGCAGGAGGAGAGACAAAGTCAACAAAGGTGACACAGAGACAAATATCAAGAACCCACATGTGCCCGCACACACATACACACACACACATAGAAATGCACATGTGCATGACTAAAATAAAAACAAAACCTCCACTATGTGCTTGCACGGTACACATGTCTGCCTTTGTTAGTGCACACAAATAAAATCCTCTTTTCTCTCACATACAATTTCCTAAACCTCCAGTGAATAAGACTAATGTGGTGCTGCTATTATGGATGTCTCAGACAGGGGAGATGCATTAAACCAAAGGTACTAATGCAGAGAAAAGCATAGACTCTTTAGACAGATAGCAACAACAATGACTATGAATACGTTGTGATGTCAAGTGCTATCGGTGCTTTGTTTGTTTACAAAGCTCCAAATCTATCTCTCTGTCCTTCTGTAGTTTACCATGTTTATCATTTTTAAAAATCTACCAAGATATCATCATTTTACTTCAGCAGTCTAAATGTGGTTGAAAACACACATTTCCAGGAATCCATTATTTTGTAATATATTACATGCTTATAGCAGGTAAGCTAGTTTTCTAATTTTACTTTTGTTATATTTTGTCATATTTTCAGAGCTGAACATAATCTTTTAGTACTACCTGGACTGAATTGTTTGTCAAGTTTATCATTTTCGTAATTCACACAATAAAAAGAGAAATTGAAAAGAAAAAACAACAACCTTGAAACTATTAATGAAGTTAACAATACATGAATGGTTTATCATGGATAATTAGCAGAGTTACAACAAAAAAATGAGGATTAAATATACAACAACCTGAAAAAATTGACTATGGCACAACCAGGAACTTTTTCCTGAAATGCTTTCTACTGGTGTTTCCAGGAATCCAGAATATATGCTGTAAAGTGAGAGACATGACCATGACAAAGAGTGCTGAATATTCTTCACAGGCTGAAAAAGATGCATTTCAAAGGTTTTACAGATGAAAGGATATCTACTGTTGATGGAGCTCATGGACACAGGACATCCCCTGCACTCTGTGCCTTGCAGGGTGTAGAACAGGTATTGCAGAGGACTGTGTGTCATCAGTAAAGAGATATCAGGGATTCTTTCAAACTGTAATATGAAAATGAACTCCTAAACATTTTCCCAGCATGTGGAAAATGCGTACTTCACAGAAGTACAAAGTTTGAAGCAGTCAAGGAAACCATTAAATCTATGCAAGACATTCTTCATCAACTATATATATATACCAACTAGCCAACATAGGCCTAAAAGGTAAGCCATTCTTCACCTGACCTACTTCCAGACATCCTGTCAAAAACCTACAGAATTTTCTCAAATGGAATATGTATACTGACGTGAGACAGTTCTCCCATCTGACAGCATCTCAGAAGCTCATAATGGAGAGATCAGAAAACTGTTATTGAAAAGAAAGGACTCTATCCTGGCCACCGAATATTTTCTTAAAGAAAAAAATTCTCATCCTTTCTCAAATCCAAAAACTGAAAAGAAATAAACTAATAATTTTAGTTACTGAATACTGTTTCACATTAACAACTGCTATCTAAGTGTGTACATTATTCTACTTGTACACGTACATTACATGAGCATAACATTTGTGATTGTTTAGCATCTTATTTAAAACCAGAAGCCTTAAGATGAAGTTGATGTGATACTTGTGCTTATAGCATCATCGTCAAGTGGCATGAAAAAACTAAATTAATAAAGAAGTGTATATTTTTTCAACAGAGATTATATGGATTACTGGATTTTTTTACGGCTTATGTTTTAAGACTTGTTAACAGGGAATCAGAAACAACAAACCAGCCTATTTAGCATGAAATCATATCCTTTTTGTTATTCATCCACCTAGCAGTAACATGTTTTGTTTCCAGTAGAAGAGGAGTTCTGTGATTGCTTCCTGTGCGCATCTGTCTGCACCCTAACTTGTCTTTTTTGTATATTTGTGGAAGTATTTTTGTTTGTTACTGCTAGTAATAGCAATAGCAATAGCAATAGTAATTTACACTCCAGCTATCAGGGGCCATAGTCTTTCTGATACAGTGACCTGGCCTTCTCTAGCTGTAATTGGCTAACATGTTGCCTTTGTTCATTGGCTGGATTGTATGAATAATAGATAAAGATAGACAGGTTTAAAAGAAGAAGGATACTCTGACGAAAAATACCAAACCCAAATAATAATAAAAAAAAAAACCTCTAAAAACCAGGGCAGGCACAGATGACTCCATGGGCAGGAGCGTCCCCCCAGTGCCCACCCACGCCACTGGGACTTGCTAATGTGAGTAATAATGGGTAATTTCTGGGATCATACAGTGCTTGATGCGTGTTGATGCTCCGAGCGGGCTGCGTTCTTTAGAAATCACATGTTGTAACTTTCCAAGAGTGGATCCGTTTCTCATGGGATCATATGACCTGGAACCTTTGCTTTTCGGCTCCACCTCTATAAGCACAGAGGGTTTTGCTTTGTTCTATTTTTTGCTCCTCTTCGAAAGAAAGTTTGTCATGGCAGATCAGAGTATGAAGATAAAAATGGTGTCTGAAGAGGCTAGAAAGAGAAAGTGGGAAAACGATAACTCCAGAGGAAAGACACGAGTTGACCTTGGCTAACAATTTGCTCATAGGAGTTTGATCAAAGAGCAGTATGCGAAACCCACTTTCTGTTTCCCCTCAGTATTATTAGACTGGTAACATAGCTCTTAGCCTGTTGTGCAAACATACCAAAATTTGATGTAATTATTCACAACTTTCAGCCAGCATTTATTCAAAATAATAGCAATAAGTGCCTGATGATCTCCAGAATGTTTCCATTTATGTATTTATTTTGCTATTCAGTCTAAGCTAAATGTGGCAATTTGAAGCAAATAGGGTACGGACTAAAGCTAACGTAATTCCCTAAACATTATGCTCATATTGGTTTGGTTTGCATACAATAAAAATATTTAATGTAAATATAAAAAAGTAACAGAACAATTAGCAAACGTTCTGGTTTATTTTAATGGTTTTCATTATTCAGGGAGAGCCGCTAGGTGGCTGGAAACTGTTGTAGCTCCATCTTAACTTTTGTGTTTTTGTAAAATAGGCATCTTTTTTAAGACATGAGCTGTCAGTTTGGGTTGTCCAAGAAGACTTTTTTATGTTGATAAGACGCTGTGCTGCAAAGGAGATTTTCTGCATATTTTTTTCTGCTCTTTAAGAGTCTCCATAGCAACGAGACTTATTTACCACCGAAATCAACTGATACTGCTCTTCAAATGCCAGATTATCAATGAAATAACACTTTAAATCCCAATGGAGTTGAGAAGAAGAAGAGGATGCAGGGCAGGAGTGAGGCAGAGAGATAAACGGTGGAGATTTAAACCGTTTCTTCCAACTGTTGTGATGGGTAACGTTAGCTCACTAGCGAACAAAATTGATGAGCTCCAGTTGCTAACTGAACATATCCCAGATTGTAATGCATCTGAACACGGCTTCAAAGCGGTCCATGCAGACTGCAATAAACAACTCAGTGAAAAGTTTTAGCTATCTAGTCTTTTCCTGTCTAAAGTACTGTTAAAATTGAATTATCAAAAGACATGTTACATATAATTGTTAAATGCAATGTACATAAATTTGGCACACTTAAAAACTTGCAACTTTTAACTTTTCAAATCAGTCTGTCGTTAAAATTGACATTCAGGTATATGTGACCCAGAAACCTTCAATAACTCATGACAAACAGCAACTCACATAAGACAAAATGAGCACTTCTTTCATAAGCAATGAGAAGTGATTTTGTGCTTCTGATGGACATTTAAAACAAGGTTAAAAATCAACAGCTGAAATTAAAGTTGCGTTCAAAAAGAAAAAATAAGAAGCTACGTTGAGTTTAAACATCTTCAGCTTAGTTCTGTGTACACTATCAGATAGCAGACATGATAAGTTTTATAAGTTCTTTATAGCTTTATAGTCTCTAATGAGTTGCAACACAGCTTGAGGTTGGAAATGCTTGCTCTTCTGTTAGACTAGAAAACTTCACTTCTTCTAATGATTATTCACTGATATAAGTAATGACAGAGCATGTTTGTGGCTGATGACTGCATTAATGAGCATTTTCTTCTTGTTACAAAATGCATTTTGGAGGTGGATACAGTAGAGACACTCCACATGGTTTGTTTAGGAAATCCAGTAATATGGCAGGTAACTTGAACAGTACTGTTAATTTTATCAAGGTTGTTTCTCACAGGACAGTGTTTAACATTTTCTTTAGCAAAAAAGCAGAATCAACACTAGTTGTCTGATATGTGATTGCCTTACATATCACCAGGACTTACTGTAGTGACAAATAGATTAGTCTGTTCATGTAGTGAAGGATCGATTTGTTCATCTTGATCTATGTGGTGATTGCCAAACAATGCTGCAGTACATTCAAAGATGAGTTATCGAGTAATTAATATATTTTGTTAACATCATCACATTTTTCAACATTGTTGAACTGAGATTGTTTTTTTCTTTTTGACAGTTTGACACTTTAATCATTCAGAAGCCTAAATGAACATTACTTGAGTCTTTTAGGACTCAAGGACGGCAAGAAGGTCAATGGTTTTAGTTTTAGTTGGGGGGGGGGGGGGGGGGGTGGGGGGTTGGCAAAATTTGCAAGTTTTTTCTCACGTATTTTTAGATTTTCTCTACAAATAAGCTGGGTACTCT
>JBAMHX010000001.1:16507174-16527750 GCA_037177515.1 Pseudomugil tenellus
TGTGGGATCCACAGGTCTTTGGGGAATATTCTCCCCGGGTTATGACCTCATACCATGTCTGTATGTCTTAATGTTTTTTCCCTTCATGTTTCAATGTTAATTGTATGTTGAACTTCTTTTATCTTCATTATTAAATTTATGTTCTTCTCAATCTAAAGACACCAGTGTCCTCGTCCTTGACAGGAAAAACGGTCTCCTACACCAGCATCAACTCATACCAATATATTTTGACACACACAAAATCTTTTCAGGTAAAGAAATAAACCTAATGTCTGCAGACACTTTGAAATATTTCCAAAACTTGTGGAGAAGTCTACTTCCAAGCTCCGTGGCTGTAAGTGATGACACAGTTTGATGATGTCACAGCCACAGTATTTATTGCGTGTTGTGCCAATCAAACAAAAATATCTGTAAAACTATACATGATTTTGGTAGATATTTATATTTTTTTTATTTTGAGTTAGAGAGAGTCAAAGAGTTTGAAATATAATATGTACATGTTGTGTAAAAGTTGCCATAAAAAATGTTTAAAAACCAACACCAATATTTTCCATTGGTGATATTTGCTGATAATGCTGGGTTTATCAGACAATATCAGACATCTCTAGTCCTGATATGACAATGTTCAACCTAACTGGGGATAAAAAAAAAAGGTAAGAAGGAAAAGAAAAAAAGACAGAAAATTGAAAGAAAAAGTTATCAAGGTTGCCAAAATCACAGTAATCACTAAAAAAAAAAAAAACTATTACAGTACTACAGGATACGTTAAATTAATAATAATGATATGAAAAGGCGCAGGAGTCAAACTTTACTATACTGTACCTGCACAACTTCATGTTTTTAATAATCTCACTTTGCTTAATCTCTCTTCTCGATCTGTGACTATTTCTTTTATTGTATTTTATTTATTTATCAAAATGGCTTTTCCCCTCTGTTTGGAGTTATAACAGGCAGAGTAAACGTGAGGAAACTGCATTGTGGAGACATCCACTGAAGTTTGTGTCATATGAATCTCCTGTAAGAACACATTTGCCTGCACAGTTTAGTCTATTTAAGATCACAGTAGACTACCTAAAGACAAAAATTAATGTTTTACTATAACTCAAAATTAAACTACCTTTGTAAAAGGTAAAAAAGATCATTGTAAAACGTTTCTTTGACCACTAAAAATACCAAAACGATATTACGATATTACGACATTACAGATATTATACTTTTTAATTTCCCTGAAAGTATTTTTACTTCATTCATACTACATTAATTTCACTAGCTTACATATTAAATATATAAAGCAGTGGAAGAAACTATTAAAACACCATTGTTTACAGACTTTTCCTGTTCATTTTTAATGTTTGGTTCAACTAAATTTGTTTGGAAAACAATGATGGGCTAATATTTTTTTTCTATTTCCTTTGTCACCTTTTACTTTTAGTCATCTTAAATGGCAGCAATTCTGACCAGATATAAAAAAATAATTAATAATTAAAATTTTAAATAATAAAAAATACTTAGGTCACTTACTTTACTATCTAAATTTGAATGATACTACTGTAAAACATGTTTTTCAGGTTGGTAACCTGTTTTTGGTAACCTGAATTTTTTGTGCAAAAGCATGGCATTTCTGAGATTAGTTCCATGCATCACTAATTATAAAATGCAACAGCAATCACAGGAGGACTTTTAAAAAACATGTAGAGCATAGAAAGAACTAGCTTTTGAATCATTCAAAGAAAAAAAATTACTATGGTCAATCAAATGAAAATAATAAGGTATTATTTAACCTTTTACTGAGGCATTGCAAAATGAAAAAGATTAAAATTCCCATCCAACTTTCTTTCTTTAAAGCTGAGATAAAGGATTTCTACAACAAAAAAAGAAAAAAAAAAAAAAAACGGCTTCTTTCAGGTGTTTAATGTATTGTTCAATGTTCTTTATTTCCCCTCTTCCACTGCCAAGGACACAATTTTACATAAAAACTGTCAAACATCTGTTTAAAAAATAGAACCAAATGGAAAGGGGAATAGGCAAAGAGTTGTTGGTTCACAAAACAATAAATCTCAATTTGTTATCTCCTCAATTGCAGGCTAATAAAACTCTAGAGCTTATCATTAAGAGGAGTCTAAGAATGGTTTGTACATAAATGCCAAAACAGTGTATACCTCTTTTTACAGCAGCTTTTGCCTTTATATGCAGACCTTTCTTGTGTTTTGAAAATCATTTCTGCTGTTTCAAAAGGGAGAGGCATGATAATGAAAGGGCACAAAAAAAGTCTCTCAGAGGCCATTGCTCATTCCTTACAGCTTCTACTGCCTCTGCATCAGAAGGACACCTTTAATATTTGGACTTTCCACGTCACTCTAGGCTAAATCCTTAGCAACCACCATAGCAACAGAATCCAACGTGAAATGCATGGCAAGTTGTCTCCTGCCACCAGCAGGAAGAAAAAAAGGGAAAGGAAAATAATCAGACAAAAGACATGCTTAAAGGGTCTAAATACGGGGGTGCTAAATAGAAAAAAAGAGAAAATGAAAAACAGACACATATTAATCAGTTAAATGCACTATTGTGGTACAAACCATTAAATGTAAACGCCTTTGTAAAGTAGTCAAAGATGTGTTTCCAGGAGGTATTTGCAGAGATATGCTGCTTGAAGATTTTTTTGTTTTTCTGCTGCAGCCTATTGTACTTTTTTGGCTTATATCATTCAGAAAAAATATATAAGCCTGTATATTAAGAAGACTTTGATAGCCTATTTGTTGTTGAAAATTGTGGGCAAGTGCTGCAAAAATAAAATATAAAACACATATAATAGATATCTGTATGTCAATAATTGTCAGTAGCGTAGAAAACTTAAAGAAAGGTATTATGTTAATCTTATGTTTTCTGTGGAAGAATAATGCAAATCTCTTAATATGACACTTTGGTATATCTTTGTAGGTGCATTTCATTTTACAAGCTTAGCAGATTATTAAATTCCACCAATGAAGGCTGATGCCTAAGCTACCATTGATTCCACACATTTCTGCTACAATAAACAACAAATAACTGGTGCAGATGTGAAAAAGCTTGATTGTTCAAAAAACAAAAAAATGGACCTATATCTGACCTGAAGTTGTTCAAAACTTTGTCACTTTGTTCAAGATTTTTCACCAGTTATTCTAGTGCTTTAACCAAATAATTAGAATCAACCCTGGTCTATCACTAGCTGTAGGCCAGTTGTGGTAAAACCTTGTACAGTTAATCTCAGAATTCAGTGGCACTTTTGTGAATTGTAGTATCTAGATAGAATCCCTGAATCCAAATAGCACAGCTGAAACATTGTGACCACCTTGTTAAATAAAACTCTATCCATTCCATTTTGCTTAAATAAAAAAACAATAAAAAAAAATCCAATAAGTAATTATATTAAAACATGTTGTGGACAAGAGGTTTAGACAGTGAAAGTTAATGAACACAGTATCTCTACCATTTCCCATCTATTTAAGACTTTATTATCACTCTGCAAATCTTGCTTAAATGCTTGCAATGGGTAATATGCTGAGATTTGTGGGCCTGCCTTGTGTGGCGTTAGTGTTCTGCTCCTGCTATCCTTGGGTGTGGCTTTCAGTTGCTGATCTGATGGCTCATGCAGCTCATGTGGGACTACTGATTACTGCCTCATTTAAAGCCTGGATCTGGATTTCATCCTGTGCCAGTTTGTTTGCTTTCCAGTGGTGTTTTATGCCCAAGTCTGTTACCTTTTAACATCTGAAAGATGTTTTTTTGTGGGCAGTCTTTATAATCTTTGTCTATTCCAGATCTCCAGCCAGGATTTTGTTAGGTTTTTTCAAAGCTGTAAAATCACCTCTCATCAGTCAGTGCTGAGTTCATCAATCCTTTGGTTACTCTGCTCCAACACCTGCCTGGAAGGTCCAGTTCTTTGCACCCCAGAAAACCTGTACTTTCAATAGATCTAATTTCATTTTGGACAGATTTCCAAGTCATCTGTGGATTCACCACTTTCATCTTCTTCCCTCATCTCTTCCCATTATAGATATATTTATTATTATTATTTTTCACTTACACAGAGGTGATGCATTTTTTTAGGTCTTTCATAAATGACTACATCTTCTAAAACTATTATTTTGTGATTTTTGCAGATTGCTACTTGTTATCTGCCACCGTTTATATGGGTTGGTGTATTTTTTTCCACCCATGTATTAAGGTATGCTGATAATGTTGTAAATTCCAGCCAATAGATGGCAGTGTCCTGAGTGTTTGAATCTGTCCCCTGTCACTTGTCAGGAGCATTTCAAGCCTTCTTCCCATTTTGTCTGACTTGGTTGGACACAAAAAGGCAAATTAAGAAACCGTTTTTATTGTGAAATACAGACTGAGCTCTAGGAAAAAGGAAATTTAAACATCTCTTGTTATATAGTGAACTAATTGCATTTATGAGAGTTTTAATTTTTTAAATGAAATGGTTAATTGTGAAATGGATTGCAGGGAGACTGAATGTGGTACAACGCTGAGACTTTAAAAACGTCCTCTGAGAAGATGGTGAGACACAGTGTGCATAACTTTCATTGTCTGTATTTTGAAAAGAACTCCTGTGACAGGTGAGTGTATGCAAAATGAATCCCACAACCCACTTTTATACAAGCTGATGGGATTTTTACAGATTTTTTTTTTCTTTTTTGAGAAACTGCTGTTTCATGAGTCCTTCATGAAAAGCAGTGTAAAGTTATATTTGTGCTGTCACCCATAAATGCATTCAAGCTTTGAAAACACCATTCAGGTCTTTCATCACAGTTTTTTGCAAAATAAAAGCAATATTTGTAAAGTTTAGAAAAACTACAATTATGATATGCAGGTGTTTCCATTTAGCCAAGTTTCATGCACAAGCTGCAAATCTTGTAAAATCCCAACCAACTGATGAGATTTCATGAGAATTGCAGCACAAACATTGTTACCACGAAGTATTATTTTGAAATTTTCTACTTGCTGTGGCAAATTTGTTACAGTTTCTCAAAGCCATCCCCCCTCATTACCCTTTCTAATTCATTGTAAAACTGCATATCTCGGTTGTTTACTCCATACCGCACTATCTTAGCCAGTCAGATTACCTACAACATCATGTCCGGGAACACGTATATGTGAAAAACTGTTTCCATTACACTTTTGCGATAAACATATATATAATAATTCAATAATTTCAATATATATAATATATTGAAACGTCTGAAAAATACCACCTCATGAGAAATATCATTTTTTTATACATATATTTGAGAGTTTTTTTTCAAAATAAAGGTTTTTCCATTACCAGACTTCTATATTTAGGTTTTGCACAAATGGGAAATAGAAACACACCTACAGTAGTGTTGCAGGAAGCAGACTATCACCAACTATTTCAAAGAAGATTTATTAACTTGTATATCATAGTGTCTTCTTTCAGACCAAAAGATATGAAAACTATTATCTGTAAAATTAAACTGTTTCCTTTTTACTCTGGTTCTATAAAGAAATTCTATAAAGAAATTCAGAATACACTTGAAAGTGGTTCAAGCATGGGAAGCATGAGCTTTGATGGATCCATGGGCTGTGGAAAATGGACTGCTTCTTTATGGAAAAAAATGAAAACTAAGTCTTTCATTAGCCCTGAACCAGTACTAGAACTGTTTTGGTTAAGTATGCCAGTGGTGAGAAAAAGATGGTATTCAGGAAAATCTTTGGCAAAACACTATTGTGTGAGATATATTTTTTCGTATTGACAGAAGAGCTGAAAGTTATACTGGAGTGTTTCATAGATTTTGATAAATGATGCTTCTTTATTGACATTGTCTTCTTTAAAGTCACAAACCATCAGAAGATAAATGTTCCAATAAATGTCTCTGAAACAAACAGAAACTACTGATCTTAAAGAGTATGACAATAAGGCCCGGTATGTTCATAGGAATTAATGGCCAGTCAGGGTAAACACACACTGTGAGGAGCTATTTAACGAGTAGGTGAAGTGACCTGAAAACTGCGGAAATATCGGAAGTAAATGGTCTTGTACTTACACAGCACTTTTTCAGTGATGTTGACCACTCAAAGCACTTTACACTACATAACACATTCCCACACTCACACCCCGATAGGTACATTGGGGGGCAACTTGGGGTTCAGTGTTTTGCCCAAAGACACTTCAACATGTAATCAAGGGAAGCCTGGAATCAATCTCCCAACTTTCCAGTTGAAAGACGACTGTTTTTTCTCCTGAGCTACAGCTGCCAGTATTAGAGTGACGATGTGTGGCAACATTTGAAACAAATGTCCCTATTTACACATCTAGGGGAACAAAGGGGCCTTAAGGCTACTTATTTCATTGGCTACTCTTCATTTTCAGAAACATCTGTTGCTGTTTTTCTTTATATGTTTTGTTGATGGACTGAATTGTACGTCTCCTTGTTTGTAAACATGACAGCCTGAAATGAATAAATAAACAAACACAATGTCTGAATATTTAAAACCAAAAACATGCACAATTTTGATTTCTTTCTATTGTTTTTACACTGTTTAGAACATTTAAATATTCTCAGAATGAAAACTTAACATTTGGTTATAATACATGAAAAGACATTCTGATCTATGTTCTTCATATGTAATTAAGTCTACATATGTAATTGCATCATTATACTGAAAATTAATTTTCAATTAAACATAGCTAATCAACACACACAGAAGTTGTCTTTCAAAAATGGCAAGCTGTAAAATTAAGACAGCCACACACATATAAAGCAGTCACACAATGAGTTAAAGCAATGGAAAAGCAGTGTACATTTAAATAAAAACCTGAATGCACACTTTACCCAGGCTTTTCGCCTTTGAAGCGACAGGGTCTTTGTGCTGAGAAGCTGAGAAGGGCTTAAACGCAGGGCCTGAATCAGCTAGATTGCATCCTATCTTAAATGCAATTAATGAACCTCACAGAGAGGGATTATGCTGACAGGATTATTTTCAACAACAATGCAGCACCCGCTGCCAGTTAAAGACACGCATACATACTATTCATGCACACGCCAACCCTCTTTAATCCAAGCACACAACAGTTTTCTAATGAACATGCATACTCAGCTCCAGAGCTGTTGAGTGTCCATTAAAGTGACCCCTATAGTAATATTTTTACTTTAACTCACATTTCCCCGTTTCCTATGAACAAAATTCTTTAAGGACTAATGGATATACTGTAGTTTATTCTCTACTGCAGCACAACTCTTCTCAAGGTTTGTACTACAATGAGTAATGCACAACTAATAAAGCACCAGGAATTCAGTCAAGTTCTGTGAACTTTACAGAAGTGCAAAAATGTTTGCATTCTTCAAACATTTGATCTCAAGCCCTGACAAGGATCTCAAACTGTCCATGAGAGCTGTCTGGTGTTTCTCGAGGCAATGCTAAATCATATTAGTGAAAGCCATGTTAATTTCAAGCAGCATTTCATTGAAAGGGAAAAGATAATCAGCAACAAAGACTCTGTGTCCTTCTAACTAATCTAATAATGCTTCGTTTGTTTGCTTTAATCACATTTAACGATTAAGAAGCAGGGGCAGTGCTAAGTCATGTAGACAGAGGGATTTCATAATCTGCCTGTCATGGCTACCATCTGATTTCTTGCCATTCGTCACAGTATGAATAGAGCAATGTATGGATGGTGTTTCAGTGTTCAGAAGAGCAGCATTAGCCTGAGGATGGGTCTGCTCATCTTCAAGAGGTTCAGGTATCACTTTACCTTAAAGAGTCAAAGATTGGACCTGAGCCACTGGCTAAAATAACTATTTACTATAAAGTCAGGATGCTACAGTGTTCTAAAGTTTCAGGCAGAACTGGGAAAACAGGAAATTTGTTTAATCCTATGTTCTGCCGAGTCAATTTCCAAATGTTAGCTAGTGGTAAAACCCTAAAAACACTAATAGCATTTACAAAAGACCATAGTACTAGAACATGCCTGGATATAAGATACTTTCTATTTTTTAAAACATTGTTTTCTTTGTTTTAAAAGGCAAGTTGAATGACAGCAGCACTGCTGGTCATTTTTTAAAAAGAAAGTGTTATAGCACCATGTATTTGTCCCTTTATGTATATAAAGGACAGAATTTTAATTTATATAACGCAAATTATCAGATGTGTGGTGGTTCTGATGGTGTTTGTTTGGAATGGATAGGGGCATGGGGATAGGGGATTCTGGTAGGCGCAGAGGTAAGAGCCATCAAATCAATGCTTTCATTCAGTACAGTGAGTTATGTTTCATTATTCCAGATGCTGAAACTTAAGTATAAACATCATCCAGCTGAGGTTGATTTTACTTTCATTTTGTGTTTGCAGGAAAGCTTAATGATCCCCTAATAACAACTCTGACTGGTGATGTAATGTTTGCAGAGTACTTTTCTACCTATCAGGAATATATGGTGGCTATTTCTGTAGAGGTAATAATTTGCTGAACAAGACATAAACAATGAAAATTTGTTTGTTAAAATTTAAGGAAAAAAAAGCTCATCAGATCTCCCTGCATCAGAAAAAGGGAATAAAAAAATGCTCATCAGTGGGTGCGATCACATGTGCGATCACATGAATGGAATCAATCAACTGTGTTTCGCTTGGCTTTGCTCTTCTTTGCTCTTCCAAATCCAATCTCTTCCATGTCATCTCAGAGCACATTTATAAGGGCCCAGCCTCTTGATTATCTCCCTCCCTCGCCTCAACTCACCCACTGCTGCATGCTCCAATGTATTAAATTAAATAAGGTGTCTGTCCAGGTCACCCTTACCCCAGCTCGCAACACCCCCCTCCCTTCGGTCCCCGCTCTTTCTGCTGGTAATCAAGGGAAAAGACCCTCCCTGCTAGTTTTGTGCCAGCCGGATGCATACATTAGCATTAATGAGAGCTGGAAAGACCTGCAGTAAAGGGAGGATGTGAAGTACTGAAAGGAGGAAAAACAGAACAAGGGAGAAAGAACTGCAGCTTTAAACTAAACACCAACAAAAGGTTACATTTGTCAGTTGTCTTGCCATCTTTGTCATAATAGTCTGTCCATCCTACCATTCTGCATCTGAACTGTCTTTAGACTGGCTATCTCCCAGAGGCAGACTCAACTAAGCATGGAGGAGCAAAACAGCTGTGGCTTGGGTTCTTGCAATAAATTAATCATAGATGAGGCTTTGTTAACATAATCCCCTGGCTCAAGCTTAAAATACTGCAGGGTGCAAACATTTTTGTTGTTTATGAAATATTGATGCATACATAAGTATCTAAGCATACGTGTGGAGATTGTGTGAATATGTAGATGCGTGTCAGTTGCAGAGGCTTTTTCAGAATGGGCTTTGACAGAAAATTTAATCCTTGTGGATCGCATTATACTTAATTACCTGGGGGATACTTCTAATTATCTTGTCATAATATAGAACTGAATGTGTGATGGGTTTTATATTGGCAGGATCTGTATGCATTCAGTTAGCTGTCAAAGCAGTTTGCTGATGTTCAGCAAATTGTTGCCGTTAGCTCCTCTTTCTCCTGCTCCTGTATAATCATAAACAAAAGCTATGACAAATAAAAGGAAAAAAAAATTGCATCACTTTATTTACCTGCTTCCCAACTTTCATTGTTAAATGCATCCTTTACCCCTGCGCCGCTCTGCTCCTCTTGCTTCTCCCTCCACCTCATCATTTCAACCTCCTTCCTCCCTTTTTTCTCATCTCCTCATCTGCCACCTTATTTATTACCACGTTCTTCCCGGTAATTAAAGTTGAACTACATGTAGGCCTTTAGTATGAGGACGGCAAATTGGCACAATAAACTGATAAGTGCCCAATGCAGTGTTTTTCTTACATTCCACAGAGGAGCTACCGCTAACAAGATTTATCACAACAACCAGTTTGAAACTAGATTTCCACATTCAGTACAAATGTAGTAGCATACATGATAAGGTTTATGTGTTTGTATACACACACACACACACACACACACACACATATACATATATATATATATATACATATATATATATATACATATATATATATATATACATATATATATATATACACACTACTAATAGTGTGAATTTCTTGACTACTGATCTTGCTAATAAATTGTTACAAGTAAAGTTGCCAGTTCAGAACACAAACAGAAACATCCAGTAACATAAATCATAATCTTTTATGAGCCACATCCTTGACACTTTTTTACAAACACCTACTGCTGAGTTTGTAGTAGAGACAATGATATTAATCAATTTGGCCAGCAGGGGATGTATTGATTGCTTATTATTTCTGTAAATATACTAAATAATTATTAGTGGGAAACAAAGACTGTGCAAGCTATTTAAATATTGTGTTGCCAAGTACATAAATGGAATAAAAAGGTTTTGCATTTCCTAAAAATATTCTATTATTCAGTTAGTCTCTTATGTTTGGCTTTGGCAGATCAAAGTGTTATGCATATAGAACCTTACAATCCTTATCTAACTTAGAATGTGTGTGAAGGACAAATATGTTCAAGAAAAAACAATGGCAAAAAAAATATAAATAAATAAAAATCTGATCCAGGACGATGGAAAGCCTGACTGTTGAGTGAAAGTACAAAGGTTGAGAAAAAATCAGTATCCAAAATTTTTATGTACTATATTTTTGGAGGCAAAATAGCAAGAAACAACACACTTCATTTTTGGACAGTAGGGCAGAAAATTTTAATTTTAAAAATATTCCCCTTATATATTTTCGGCAAATTATGTCAGGCTGCACAACATATGTAGTGCTTTTTCTGTACTAAAGTGCTTTGTGCACACTTCTCTCTGTGAATTGTAAATAAATGCCATAGTTCTTTTTTTAAGACTTCCCTAGAAATGTATGGAAATTACTAGCAGCAGAGAGATAAATAACATAATGAAGAAATACATCAGACCCTGCATATAGAACAAACCTTAGCCTGACATGATGTAGGGTTGTTGTGTTTGGTTATGTTGGCTTGTTTTTCTGATTTATGTAAAAAAAAAACACACACACACATTTGGACATTGTTTACTGAAATGGCAATTTTTCTTTTTCTAAAAGAGCTCTAAAAGTGGTCAAGCTGGTGTTCATTTGGTGTTGTCAAATAAGAACATAAAATTAAAAATGTAAAGAGATTTAGGCCCAATCCCCAAGTTTTTACGCTTACCCCTTCCCCTTACCCCTACACCAGCTCGAGTCTACCCATTGAAAATAAGAGTGTAGGGCTAACATTTCAGCCCTACGAAGTGGGACACCCCTCATTCCGTCTCATGACCATGTTGTCATCATCCAGTGTTGCTAAAACTGTTGCCACCCGTGGCTAGTGCTGTATTATTTTCAGTACTGTAGGAGTCAATTCACACTGGATTATAGCTAGGATGTAGAGTTATTTTATATTTCATTTTACAAGTTCATTATTTACAACAAGCCTATTTAAATTGCTGCAGTTCAGCACAGTTACATTACATTACATTACAGCCTGTCTCCAAAGCGACTTACATCTAAGAACACAAGCACTAAATCAAACAGTAGAGGACATCATAGATAAGTGCAGTTAAACTGCTGTAGTTTAGTTGGGCACAGGTGTTGCCTGCAGTGCTAGGGGCATTGATTTTTTTTTTGTTGTATTGTTTTTTTGTTCCCTATGTTCATTGATTGGAATTTTTTGCAAAGATCTAGAACAAATTTCCAAAGTTTGTATAATTTTTATTGATCACAACTAAGTGCAGAAATGCTCCTTAAAGAGCTGCATCTTTAGCCTGCTTTTGAAAGTAGATAAGGACTCTGCCGAGCGAACAGTTCGTTCCACCACAACAGAGGTGAAGAGTCTCATTTGTAATTTAGCCCCACGTAGTGATGGTAGTGTTAGGCGTCTTTCACTGGCTGAGCATAACTTTTGCGAGGCAGTGTAGTTAATAACAGAATGTTGTTAAGTTTGTATTCTAACAGAATGACATCTTTATTGATGGCTTTAGGTGTATTTAAAAAAAAAAGGACATTTTGTTTAATTTATCATAAATATTCAGTGCAGCTGTCCCTTCAAGGAAGCCGGCAGATTTCCTGGAGACCTCAGCGTGAAGCAGGACAGTACAGACATGAAAGCTATAGGCTACTGTTTTCCTACTGTAGGTGTAGACATTTAGAGGGTTTGTTAGACTTTGAATATCATCACGCCTGTAAGAAGAATAAATACTGTTCAAGATCTTTTTACATATGGAGTACATTTGGAGTTCATTTAGCTAACAGCACTTACAACACGAGTATGGAAACCAACAGGCAGTGGATCGTTGGCCCTCACAAGCACTATACTGTCTCAACATTACAAGACGTTTTAAAAAAGCTTATGATACATCAGAAATGGGAATTATAACCTGCAGATTATAACAAGTAAGCCATGTATGCGTTGTGGAAGATTTCATGACTTTACAATATCGTTAGTAATAAACAGGAAAATTGTTCTACAGCCGTAGTCATAAAGTTACAGAGAAACCACACACCAGCAGTCTTTATAAACATTATGAATAATCATATGATTATGTGTGAGAAAATGCTTTAACTTGCAAGTTTCCTTTCTACGCTTCTGTTTGGATTGTGCATCTGAAATCGCTCCGTTTGAAGGGGTGTACTTCCCTTCCCCTTAGCCCTTACCCTCACTGCAAAACAGAATTGGGATAACCCTTTGTCTCTTGTTAATGCGCAATATGTATGGGTAGGGCTAAGGCGAAGGGCTAAGGAGTAGAAATGAGATTGGGGCATAATGTAAACATTGATAAAACTGACACCTACACGGTACAAATTTTATTAAAAAGGAATGGTACACAACTTTTAGTTTGAGATTATAAGTATATGATTATATCTCTAAATGTGGAGTGTCAGGGATATTATGATTTCATCGTGACGGCCGCCACTGGATATCATTCGTGTGAGCACAATAACTCGAACAATTTTCACAATTGGATTTTCGAACTCAGTATACCTATTTAGGTCCCCAAGGTGACGACCTGGCTTGAATTTTAGCATTCTGAGATTTATGGTTTCCTCACTAGGCGGTGCTTTATGTCTATATTTGTGGAACGATTTACAAATAGGAAAATAGGAGATGGTGCCTCGAGGTTAATTATAAATTAATTACTAATTGTTAATATTATTATTTCATATTAATATTAACATAGTAAGCCTATTAATCCCATTAAATGCTACACATGGGACTTTTAATTCCTCTTTAGCTCCGAATAAAAGTTAATTCTGCTTTAACCAAGTAAACACTTGCTACTAAGTGGAATTGATAATTTGGAATTAAACTTAATTCCGAAAAAAGGTGGCTTATTTATTTTCATTTTAAAGCCAAATTAAGTAATTTCTGACTGATGTAAATCCTTATTTCCTCTTGTGATTAAGTCTGGTTGTTCTACGCATGCTTACCTTCTGCAAGGTGGATTGCAGCATCTGTAAAAGCCCTTTTATCATCAAGAGATGAAAGTAAAAGCATTTTCCATGTAGCCGCAAAGGCAAAAAACAGGAAGAAATTTGCTGCATGATTATGTCACTTCGGAATTAAGAGAGTGAGTATAAATGTGATGCCATGTAAACCTTTATAGTGTTGTGGTTCGACCAGCCGTCCCTTAGGGGGCGTGCTAGTGCCTTGGTTTCTTCCTGTTTCTTTCAGGCAAGCCTGCGTGGAGTTGATTCCATGATTTGCTCCACCTGCTCTCCCCACACTCCTGCAGCCACTCACTCATTACCCACCTGCACTTAAGGACTCTGCCTGGATCAGTCACTTGCCAGATCTTCCACTACCGGTCTGCAGTCTTCTCGTCTCCTCAGTATTCCTCCAAGTTTCCTTCCCAATATCCCTCTCGGTCCTGGTTGCCTTTTGCTCCAGTGATTTTTTGTTCTCCTTTGTAAATAAACCTTTTTTTGAATCCTGCATTTGGATTCCGTTTTTGTTTCTGCACAACCGTAACATATAGGGAATTAAAATTCCCATGTAAACTCGAAGCCAAGAAGAATTTAATTCGGAATTAGTTAATTCAGAATTAATAATTTGAAATTAAAATTTGGAATTAAAAGCATCATGTAACCGTACCCATTTACCTTAAATCTAGTGCAAATAAAGTTCATGACCTCAGGATGCATCCTGTCCTGAAGCTGTATTGGGCTTGTTCAAAATTTCAACACCAGGTGGAGCTTTGTAACTGAACATGTGCGGCTTTATATTCTTGTATTGTGTCTATTCGAGGATTGGGAAATTGGAGGATATACTCCTAGCCGCGCTTCCGACGACATAGGCCTTCTTATGCCCATCTTCTAGTTGTAAGCATTACACATTACAGTTGACAAGTATGATGTTCTTGAAGTGCACCAGTTCCTCTCCTCACAGTATTCGCGAGCAGTGATGGATAATATGACCTTAAAATGAAAGAGGTTTCTAGATTTGTTTCACCAAAAAACTTGATTCCAGTCATTGTTATCGGAAGGGCTTCTTTTAATCAGCAAAAAGTTTTTGAACGCTTTCTGAAGACTAAAGTGTCAATAGAAAAACAATAAAGAAATCTTCTGACTGATCCCAACACCTATAGGACTTGACAAAATGTATCTAGTCATCCTTCAATAACTCAGTTTTTCCTTTAAATGAACAAACAATGATTTCTGAATTATCTGCTTTCTATTTGATAATGTGATAAATTAAACATTTTTTGCCATCTGGGATTAAATTTGCTGTTGGTCTTTAAAACTGAGTTTCCTTTTAACAAGTTTTCTACAAACTTCAATGATCTGTTCTTGCGTGACCTAATTTTTCTTTTATGAAAATGTTCTTCATTAAGAAAAAGTAAGTTATTACAGTGAGGACCAGCAGACTACTCTCTGTCCAGTACCACAGGTGCCAAGGTGCAGCAACTAAGCTGATAGAGAAAATATTATCTGCCCACACAGCTGCCGAACTGAACATTTTTAGTACAATTGCAAATGTCAGATTTAAATAATCCTCAAAAGCTTTCATTACTTGGTAATGGGACCATAGTACATGAAGTAGGTAAGTAGTGAGTTTTAATCAGTGTTCTGTTGATGCATTGTGTTTCTAATAATATTGTAGTAAATATAAATGAACACTGAATGTACAGAGGGTACTTAAAAAAAGTGTTTAATACACACATTATACAGGTACTCCACACATTGCTGCTCTGAAGACTACAGGATTAGCTGCTTTATTAACCAGTTCATCCTGTAGTAAGACAGACTGACATATATTTGTGCCTAGTACCACAAATAATGTATTCTCTTCAAATTATTTATGTATTTTTTGCTTCTTGTGTGTTTATTTAGCTATAAGAGACATGGTATTTTGACTCTAATGCACCTTGCACACGCAACACATTTATCATCATATACAACACCTTCCATGCTAATATGCAGGATAGACAGATGTGTAAAACCACCAATCCTCCATGCATTCTAAAGAACACAAATAAGATTTTTTCAGGGAAAAACTAACTTTTTTTCCTCACAAGTACTAAATCACTGCGTTTTACTTTGGGTGAAAATCATCTACACAACCAGTGCACCCTTCTGCAAAGATGCCGACGCTGTTACACACACAAATACACACACACACACACACACACCTACACACACACACACACACACAATTTGACACAGATGACACAAATTAGATTGACTAAAAACAGAAAAAGCATTTATAAAGAGAGGCAAAGTTTAACAACATCTAGAAAACTCATTGCTCTACAGGGTTTCTAATTAGCTTTTGCACAGCCAAAAACATAACAGCCAACTTTTCTTCAGCTAAAAAATAAAGTCGGACATCTTTTCGTCATGTATTTAAGCATACAGGTGGTGTTGATTGTGCTGATTTTTTTCATATCTTACCATCTACTACGTGGCATAAAAACATACTGTGAAACTAGAATGAGAGATAATTTAAATTTCCAATAAGATTTTGTTTTGTTCAGATTTATTCAAGAAGACAAGGTGACAAAGATAGCTATGTCCCAGTAAGTGAACTCAAATGGATGTTCCTCTTATGTCAAAATAACAACATTTGAACCATCACAAGGAGTGTGGATAACAGCTGTTCCTTCCTTTATGTGATTCCTGGTATATCAAATAACTTCTGTCTAAAGTGACAAGTATGTAAGTGTACATCTAAGTGTGTACATCCAATCAACAAACCATTTGTCCAAGCGCTATGGAGTAGCTTAGTGTTCTGGAAATACTCAAAAGTTCCATGTTTTACAAAAAAAGTCTCTTTCGTTTCTAATATTCACATATTTCTGCATGATCAACTTTCTAATAGTTATGATCAAATTTAAATTTAAAATTTGGTGCACTACTACCACCAACTGGAGCAAACTGTCAGATGCAACAACTAAATGGTCAGTACGTGATATGGACCATGCTTCAATCTTAATTTATTTCTCACTGGTAACAGATATACCATTATTTACACATAGCTAACTCTATGGAATGATGCATTTGATGCTCTTGATATCTGTCAAATCATAATACATTGCCAGGAAGTGACCAATCAGAGGACAAGACACATCAGCAACAGTCTTTGCCTCCTTAGTCTCAAAACTCCAGCAGAAGAGAGAGGGAGTTTGATTCAGCCAAGTGTACAGTGATAACGTACACTGGTCTCCTCTTTGAGGAAATTGTGCCATATGTATGCTTTTATGAGGTGATTATCTACTTACAAATACTGTGTTATTCCATCACAGGGTAGAAATGCTTCTTAGCGACCTGTGTTTTTACTTCCGGGTACCGAGGTAAAGTTAGTTTGATGTTTGATATTCAACAGATATTCGGACACCCAGTTCCCATGCACACACCAACACTTTCCACTGACTGTCCCCAGCCTGCACTATCAACGTGTGGGGAACTCAAGTTAGAAGCACCGCTCTAAACACTGGTAGTTTTGACTTAGGACCGTAAACAAATTACTACTCGTGAATGGCGTATGATAAAATGTTCAATAGCTCTGATCGGTGATCAGTGGACAGCTCCGCACCTCTGTTCACTCGAGTGTCCAAGACATGCGGACGCAAGTCCGACAATACGACTACAAATTTGATCATCGAACTGCGACATAGAGTGTCCTGGTGCCAAGTGCACATATGGATGCTCTTTTTTCTGAACAGGGTGTTCATTATGGACAATCTGTGATGAGTACAGAAATCCATCAATAGAATACCACTCTGGTTTAGATCGGGCCGGCCTTTTCTCCCAATCACACCCCTCCAGGTCTCACTATCATTCCCAACACAAGCATTGAAGTCCCCAAGGAGGATGAGGGAGTCCCCAGCAGGAGCACTTTCTAACACTCCCTTCAAGAACTACAAGAATAGTGGGTACCCTGAGCACATTTAAAGAATACCGTTAAAATCCAATCAGCGAAGTAGACAAATACTACTGAAATAAGCAGTGAAATAAAACAAAATTAAAAAACAGGAAATTTCCGTAAAAAATCACATCAAAGGAAGCACTGTGTCTTCTAGTTCATAGTTAGTACTACTAATATAAAGTGGATTAGATTGGTCACGTGACCTGAGAGCTATTAAACAAAAACTTTGATTTTTACTGTAAAAAAAACTATTAAAAATCAAATAATTAATAAACTTGGAAAATAAGAGCTATGCATTTTAGGACCAGGCTAGTACTACTAATATAAAGTGGGTTGGGTTGAATTGGTCATGTGACCTGAGAGCTATTGAACAAAAACCTTGATTTTTAATGTATAAAATTTTATAAAAATCAAAGAAGAGATAAACTAGGAAAATGGGAGCTATGAATTTTATTACTAGGCTAGTAATACTAATACAAAGTTGATTGGGTTGAATTGGTCATGTGACCTGAGAGCTATTAAACAAAAAAACCTTGATTTTTAATGTAAAAAATGTATTAAAAATCAAAGAAGAAATAAACTAGGAAAATAAGAGCTGTGCATTTTAGTACTATGCTAGTACTACTACTATAAAGTGTATTGGGTTGTAAAAGCCACATAACCTGAGAGTTATTGAACATTTTATCATACGCCATTCACAAGAGTAGTAATTTATTTACAGTCCCTAAGTCAAAACTACCAACGTTCAGAGCCGTGCGTCTAATGTGAGTTCCCCACACATTGATAGGGCAGGCTGGGGACAGTCAGTGGGAAGTGTCGGTGTATGCACGGGAACTGGGTGTCCGAATATCTGTTGAATATCAAACTAACTTTACCTCGGTCTTCCGGGTACTAGTTTACTCTCTCGTAACACGTACACAGTAGGCATCCACGCAGTGTTTTCCCTGCATGAGTAGTTTTCAACCCCCCTTTGGAATTAAATAAACATTATAGCTGTGGAGCCAGAATAGTCTGTGAGTGTTGTCACAGCGCCACCTGCATTTAAGATGTTGTATTTATTTCTGCTATAATTTTAGTTGTGTGAGGTACATTTTAATGACGTTTTCACAGTTATTTTTTGTCTAATTCAATGTACTTTGTCCCGATAATCTGTGTGAGTGTTTTTGATTGGAGAGTAATGTTCCAAAGCCTAATATTTGTCTTTAAAGAGGAGGAGGATAAAGTGGTTTTGGTTGGTCGCTCTGACAATGCAACTAGATGCCTGAATTCTGTTTAGCTATTTTTTTCACAGTTCCTAACCCTAACCTGAAATTTTTGGGAGACAGTAAATTACCCTGTAATGGAAATTTTAGATATGCAAAGATGAGGAGTCTGGTTCTGAAGTGAAAAATGATTAACAAAATTTATTAACAATGAGTAAAACAATGAGAAGAATATGACAACACAAAGACAAAACAGACAAATACAGCATTGCAATTCAGGAGGATTTGGCCCAAAGATCTGACAGAGCAGAAGTCTGGAGCAAATTCTGACCAGTCATGTGGGGGCATCTTCATTTAAATGTTCTGAGTGCGTCACAGAACACAAACACTGTTATCACCAACAGATAGGAATCATGTCCAGATATAAGAAACATATCATGCACTGAGTAATCATTTAGGTCTGGTTGTTCTAGGACATAAATGATAAAAGATTAAATGATGCATTCTTATGTGTAGCATTATGCTGAGGCCAAGTTTTCTCTCACTTGTGAAATGAATAACACATTAATAAAGTGAATAAAGTCAAATCTCCCACAACAACCCCAACAACAAATGTAGAAAAAAAATGTTAAAAATTGTATGTCGTGTTCTCGTTTTGCAAACCAAAACAGAAAAAAGGGATTTTTTGTGTTTTGTGCACAAAACAAAAATGTAGAAAAAAATATAACAAACCCTTAGATCTGATTTTAGATTTTTCATTTGAGGCATCGGTGTGACCTCAACGTTTTCTTTCAGACAACATGTCCCGCTTGCACCACATAAAAAACCTAACTCTAGAAAAGGGTAGAATAAACTCTCTCACAATTAAAAATTCTTTTTAGAACTTTTGGTTTACCACAATGACAATAATGAGAAAACTACTTAACTGAGGTAGATGATGGTAAAAAATCTTGTGGGACCATTTTAAGTGTTATTTAAATGCAGACTTTGAATGTTGTGTGGTTGTGAGAAAGAAAGTGGACAGGGTCTCGAGCGATTACTATAAATGAGCTATCGGACCTGAGAACTACAGAAATGTTACTCTGTGGCCAGGAATGTGGCATGAGCCAAATACAGACCCTTAAACAAATTTAATTGCATCTCAACATGCTTTATTGCCCTTTGGGGGGGGCAAAATGCATTTAATACTAGAGCAAGCTGATGCCAAGGCTCATTACCATAACTCTGTCCAGCAGAATTGTCCTTTTCAAATGCATCTCATCCAATTTAAGCAGCTGACAACAGGCAGCCTGCAGGCCAAAACTGACTTGCCACCGATACTACCTGTCCTACCAGATGAGACTAAGAAAGAAAAAACAAACAAACAAAAGAATGCAGCCTAAAAACATTCTGTTTCAGAACAGAATGTGATCATTTATTTAATTTAGGAAAATTAATATTTTACCCCCATAAAGACTGAATGATACTCCATTTTCTTTCAGCCAGTTCATTCTTATTTGTTTATATGCAGAATTTTTATTCGGTTTGAAATTTTCAAACATTACCTATGGTGTCCCTTTGGGGTCAGTGTGGGGCCCTGTTATGTAAACCTTTTGCACAATTACACACTAACCATAAGATTTCAGAAAGTTAAGGTTTGTCATTTTTGCCGAACTTCCTTGTTCACAGCACAACCTAAAACAGTCCTTGCAGTTCACCACATATAGATAAATAAATTAAAAATATAATTTGGTACGAATAAGCTGAATTTAAATCTGACCAACACAAAACTTGTTTTTTTGGAAATTGTTAAATTAACACACAAGATTAAGTTAAGATAAGTTGAAAGTGAATTTAAATCAAATCAATTTTCTCTGTGTGTTGTTGGATCACTGTGTCACCTGGAAACCTATTATAAACTATATCCAATCTATTTACAGGTATTGGGAAGATATACACACGTGGACAAAATTGTTGGTACCCCTCAGTTAAAGAAGGAAAAACCCACAATTCTCACTGAAATCACTT
>JBAMHX010000001.1:16560524-16582026 GCA_037177515.1 Pseudomugil tenellus
ACAACAACCAAGGTCTTAGCAGATGGTTTACTAAAGGTCAGAATGACATCAGTTTAGGAGCCTTATAGTCAAACCTTGCAGCTAGACATTAATTAAGAGCAAGGTAATTAAGCTAATACATGAAATTCCTCTACAACAACATAGGCATTGTGGGTGGTAACTTTCTTCTCTGCCTTGTTTGCTCTCTACTTAACAATTTCTCATTATTGGCCATTTAGATGAACACATGAACAGCAGGTAAGGTGAAAATATTTAATTTGCCTTTGCCAGACGCTGCTGGAAATAGCCTGTTTTTTTCCTACTCTTCCAGTACTGCTGAAACCTCTCCTTGGATCTATGTTGCTTTTTCCATGGCAAATCTGTCTTGTTCTCTACTTCTACTCAATTTTGGATTCTTTGACACTGTAGAGGTTTCTTTACCTGCAAGGTCCTGGCTTACTGAGTCTTGCCTTATGCCCAACGTAAAATAAAAAATATGCCAAATATTCTACATTGTGCACACCTTGTGTTTCTGTGAAGTAATTAGGATTTTTTTTAAAGGAACAAAAGCCTCAGTCACTGTATTGAACATAAACCTCCTGACACCAGAGCAAAATGCCAGCTGGACAAACTGGCAGATATACTGTATTCTGATGTCTCATTTTTTGGCCTGTGTAGCCATCTTAGATGTTGTGGGCTGAGGTGGAGGTGGAAATGGAGGTGAGGACCCAAATGCAAGATGGAGACGGCTGGCAGAATACAAAAAATCTTACCTTTATTATCATAACTAGGCCTGAGGGGCCATGAAACAACAAAAGCTACTCACTAACACAACAGCAACTACCACAAAACAACAATGATCCCACACTGAACCAAAAACCAGGGGAGTTTAAATATACAAGAATAAAAAAGGAAACAGAACAAACAAACAAACAAAATGACTAATCAAACCCAGGTGAACTAATGAACAGAGGTAGAACAGGAAATTCCACAAAATAAGACAGGAAATTAAGAAACCAACACAAAACCACCACAACACTTAGATACATCTTTTTTGCCTAAAATGGTAATCATAACTACATATTAAATAAAGGACAAGAACTACATCATACTATTTGAGAATAACAGTACTCTAAAAATTATTGATAATTCCTACTATATCCTCAGTGTCCCCACATGGGATTAGCTATTACATTACCATTTTACATTACACATATACAGACACAGATTGTTTTATATCTGACATTTACTGCAGCTGGTTCTGCTGTTAATGAAGACTGATTCATTTCTGTCTGATTTCAGATGTTGCCATCCAATATGATTAACAAAAGCTGATACTTTGATAGGAAAATGATCTGCTGAACATTGTGAAAACTTCTTTTACTCACAAAAACCTCACTTATAAAAGGGATTTAGTCAATGATTAGTAAAGTGTTTAGTGAAACAGTATATGAAAATGATGAAATAAAAAATACTTTATTAATCCCAGAGGGAAATATATGTTTTTAATCATGTCACAAGACATAGTGACATATACTATAGAATGGGAAATAATAAAAAGTGCAAAGTGCCAGGTTAAGTCCTCATTTGTTGTTATTAAAATCATATGTATGGTATGGCATTTACTTCATAAACACAGTGTGGAGTAGCATGAAGAACACTTTAAAAACAGAAAAAAAACTGGTTAAAAAAGCATTTTATTCAACAGACAGCAAGCAAAGAAAAATACATACATTTCATTACATTTTTCTTACTGTGACTCTCACTTTAAGCTATCCTTTTTTTATTTTATTTTTTTTAACCACAGAACAAATGAGAGTTTAGAAACAACTCTATGAAGTTAGATAGCAGCACTGGTCACACAAACATCTTAACCAACAGTCAACGTTTTGTTCTTTGACCCAGCAAACAGGTGGAAAAATATCTTATTTGCCAGAAAATTGTATTTTAATGAAATACAAAATGAACTCTGAATCACAATAAATCAGAAATTTAATAAAGTGGGTTATAGGCCCTCGACAATAATGCTTGTTTATCCGGTTGCTGTTTAATATGAACAATAAACACCCCAACCAAGGTAATGACCAATGCTGAATATGTCCATATCAGTGGGCCACATCAGTCCAGCTCTGAGGTCTTTATACTGGCAGCTTGTCTGTCAGAGGATATACTTTAAAATTATGTTGCTGGTTTAAACTCTGAAAGGTATAGGACCAAATTAGATAAGAGACCTCTTGACCCAGTATGAACCCCTCTGGTCATCAAAGTCTTTTATCCGTTACCAGAGTCAGAACAAGACATAAACAAGCTGCATTCAGTTTCTATGCTCCACATGTCCCAGAAAGCCTCAGATCAGCTGAAACACTCAATTTATTTGAATCCAGGTTAAATATTCACCTGTTCTCAGCTGCATTTCAATAGTTTTCATTTTACATTGTTTAAAGTTTTTTTTTATCTACAATTGACCATAATTTAATCATTTTTAATTGTAATTTCCTTCTTAATTCTTTCTTGTTTAAATGTTAAATCATGCTTGTGTTTTAATGTCTTAATGTTTCTGTAAAGCACTTTGAATCACCCTATTGTTGAATTGTGCTGTATGAGCCTTGCCTTGGCTTAGCTTTGACCACAAGAGAAGGAATGAACCATGTGAGTGAGATTAATGTAATGCTTTAGTTTGTCGGAAGAAACCTTTTTTTTTCTACTTCTGACGTAATAACTACTTATTATATAATAATTAGTTACAGACACAAAAAACAGGTACAAGTATTTACTATGTTTAAAGAAATGTGCTTGATCTGGTCCTGAGAAATTAGGATTTCACTGGAAACAATTGATATCTTTGTTGTTTTTGCAGAAGACCTAAATTATTGTTGTAAATATAATATCAGTGCTGACTTGGAAAATTGTTTCAATTACTAAGGCCTACAGTTTCTTTGGGAAGTTGCTGTTTCAGGCAATTCTTACTGCCAAAACTTTTTTAAGTACTACTTTAATGTATGTAAAAAGAAAAAAACTATTAGAGAGAAGATATATGTACACTGAGTTATGGTGTTATTCACAATTTTGATCACAGTATAATACTATATCAATTTAGTAGACAACAACTGAATTTTTTTTGCTAATGTCACAAATTCTGCCATAATACAACTTCAGTTTGATTTGATTCAGGAACCAGGACTTTATTTTAGAGAGTATCACATCTTATGTTATCACTGTCAAATCAGATAGAGCAACAATGATATCAAATATAATTTTCGTTCCGAGTTCAATCACATTTAAATGAAAATCAGTTTTATTGACAAACATGGACTCTGGTCCATTTTCTATTGAAAAGAAATCCAAAAGAATTTGTTTTTAATCGTTCACTTTAAAGCAAATATAGTGTAAACCTTACACACATCTGGCGTTTCAAAGTAATTTCAGAACTTCTTCATAATAACAAGGGTAGTGTAGTATTACACACTGCACCTGTAAGACATTTTAGTTGTGTGAATGAATCAAGTGTAAAGAATTCTACATCTTCTTTAAATTAAGTTTTTAAAACATATTCTAATGATGTTTTATAAACATTTTCAATGACGATTAACGCTATTGGATCGTTGATCACTGATTCAATTAAATATTGTAGACTGATGTATTGTTGGACCCCTAATGCTGAGAACACACAAACACATATATCTAACTTACTGTCCATTTAGCATATTAGTTTCAAAAGCCAAATATATATAGACACATACTAACAAATGTTTGAAAAATGCTTTTGTCATTCAACTTGACCTTGGTTTTGAGAAAGATACAGAGAAAAATGTTAAAAAGTTCAAATGTCCAAAAATGAAATAATATTTTACCTCTAATGTCCCCAAAAATTATGAATTTTTGTAAGCTAGATCTAATTTAATTATTTCGCATTTACGTCACTAGTTTGATGACATGCTGCAATAATTTCTAAGAAAAAGAGACGTCCAATATTATCGGCATACCAATATTATCGGCATACCAATATTATCCGCTAATATCAGCATTAAAATGTGTTCTGGACAATTTGGTATCGGTATTTACTTTTTTTAATGGAATTTTTAACATACCATGTACATATTATATATCTAACTCTACAGCAAGTCTTTTCTAACTTTAAATGACTATGATAAATATGAGAGATGTCATCTATAATTTTCCAGATATTCATGTTTGTTAAACTCAATTTCAATAAATCCTCTGGCTGTGACATCATCAAACTGCGTCATCACTTGCAGCAAAAGGAGCTAGGAAGTGGGCTCTTCACCATGTTTTGGAATTATTTTAAAGTGTCTACAAAGACCACATTTTTTGCAAAGCAGAGGAGATATCTGATTTTCCCGAATGTTTTTTTTTCTTTTTTGTCTTGATACAGGACAAAAAAAAGTAATTATATCACTTAATATTGGCTTCAGAAATTAAGACGTGTACTAAATCAGTGTATCATATTTTGCTAAAAAGCCAACATTGAGCATCCCTACTAACAAATATGAATTTCTTGTCATATTGCTCAAAGCATCTCAGTCTAAGTTGCAACTAGTTAAAATCCTCTTATGTGTGACAATATCTTATATTTGCATTTGGACATATTTGCTTCACTAATGGAAAACCTTATAATTGATGAACATGATAATGAAAAACAATATATGAAGATATAAAATATTTAAAATAACACTGGCTAACAATAAGCTAAATTAATAATTTTGTTTCAACATTTTTTTCAGAAAACTAGCCCTATTATGTAACTTCACTTCATGCACAAAATCTACTATCATAGGTAGCAGTCTTTGGAATAATTACTAGATTTAACATTAAAGTATAAATATTACACATTTAAATGAATGTTAGAGATAATGGGACACAAAAACTGCCAGTCAAGATTTAATTACTCCTGTAAATACATCGCAATAATAAAATTAATCTTGACATTTTCTTGGCATCGTTACATGTCTTAAAAAAGATGAATAATAAAATGCAAAATGAGAATCCTAATGACAAAAATAGCACTAGACACCATAAACCACGTTAAATAACGAGCTGGAATAAAGAACTGGAACAGAGAGCACTAACAGCCAAAAAGTGACATTTTACAGTAAGAGGTGCAAATAGTTCTATAAGCTGATGTTTTTTCTTTCTGTCATTCCAGGAAGATACACTTTACCCCTTTTAACCATATACATCGTACTTACATAATGCATTTTTTGTGTCTCTAATTACCCTTTACTACTTAGACACAAATGTTTGCCACAAAAGAGTCTCTGTCCAGCAAAAAAGAAACAGATGGCCCTTCATACTTACACAGAATTGGGCACACTGTGTTTGTGTCCAGTAGGGTGGTCTTTCCACATACACTTTTGTACAATCACAATTATGGCAGTGTCCCAGCATTAAGGAAGATTCCATCACAGAGACAGTAGAAATCAGAACATTAGAACATTATGTGGAGATTTCTGTGGTCAAAGGCCTGGAGAAGAAATTAAAAAAAGAAATAAATAAAGTGATTCTTTTTTTCTATTCATGTCCTCCGTGCAGTAGTAAAAGCTTTTTCCAGCTTTTTCCCTTGTGGCTTTTTTCTCCAGAACAAAGTAGAGTGGTGTCTATTGCAATCAGCTTGATATTAAATATGCAAAGCAGGCCAATCATTACGAACGGTTCGTAATGGAATAATTGCAGCAAATACGATCCTGCGCGACGAGAAAAGCCCAAACAACTAACCTGGAATTTAAATCACACATGACGATACCTAATCGTAGTCTTCCTGGATATAGTCTGTGTGGAGTGGTGGCATCCTAGGGCACTATAGAGACAGGCTGGAGCCCACACATGCATTGAGATTTAGCCTCTCTCTCTCTCTTTCTGTGTTTCTCTCTTCTTTCAATCCCAGTCAACTGTTAGCCGCCCTCATGCAACGGACTCATAAGGAAATCCTCCACAAGAAGAAAAAGCTGATAGGTCCAATGGTTGTGAAAAAAGGGAAAAAACATCAGTCAAAAGTGGGCATCAAAGATAAGAGCACACAACAAACGCTATCACCAACAAGACAAAAAGAAATCTGTCGCTCCACCCAGTCGAAATCTTCTGCCTTTGTTTTGAATCTTTCATTTTATTTACTTTCGCAGTTGTTTTAAAGAAATTGCATCTGCTACTGAGCCTTTATAGAGGGATTTATGTGCCCTCCTACATATTTCTCCTATACCACCCATCTCCTCCCCTTGCCCTCTTATCTCCTATCAGTCTGCCAGACAAGTTTTCCCACTCAGTCAAAGTACCCATCCAGCAAATCCTTTTGTGGGTGTGCTTGTTTAGTGAAGGTCTGGTCTGCGAGTGTAGTGCATGTCCTGCCAGCTTGGATAGGAGGAGAGACAAGGTGAAAAAAAAGAAAAAAACTCTTTGTAAGTTATGGGAACACTGAAGCAGATGCAGGCGCTCATAAATTATACGGTTCATTTGCATATTCTTGGCATAAGACATTATGCAAATCATAGTCAATTTGCATAATGAATTCCTCTTGTTGCCTCAATTGCCCAGTTGCTGCTTTTGATTTAATAATAAAAAGGGGGAAAGCGAGTAAAACAATATAGAAAAGCATTTTCTCCCCATGAAGTTCTTAGCTGCTTAAATTCGGAATAATCTTTAAGGAGACTTAAATTCTACACAGACATAATGTTAGGTGCTTATAAGAACTGAAATCATATTTAGTCAGATTCTGATTACAGGCATCCATTAAAACCTCATTTAATTAGTGAGCTACGTTCACATTTTTAAGCAAGCCACCATTTTACTAATAATCAGCAGTAGGCAACCCCTTTACACGAAAAGGTAATCTTATTAAATAATTTAACAATTCTGTCTCCTGCTTTCATCCTCATCAGCTTGGTAGCAAAAGACAAGAAATAAGATATACCATACAGAAAACACATATCTCTAGGATAACTAATTAGTTCATTAAAAACCCAATGTCCACAAAAACAAACAAATAAACAGTGAAAAGATTTTTTGAAAAAAATGCCACTATACATTTAAAATAAGAATATACTGACAAAGCAGATGATCAAAATATGAGAAATATAAAGAGAAAATAAAAATCAGTGAATGGCAAAAGAAAGGATTATGCAGAACAGTTTGGGAGGTAGGACAAGAAACTAAATGTAGGAAATAAAGCAGGAACAACACAGGAAATCTTAAATCAACTACAGTCATATAGCTTGAGATACAGTTTGATAGCTATTCAAGTGTATTTTGGCACAAATAGACAGCTTGCCCTGATCTCACTGCACAACACTAGAGATGCTGGTTTTTATGTTGAGATCCAGTGCAGAGGAAAGACAAAGCATATGCCAGTGATAAAGAATACACAGTTGGGCACTGACCAGGATGCCATACAAAACTGTAATAAGAAATTACAATCTTTAAAATCAATTAGCAGAAATGTTAATTAATGTCATACTCATGAAGTAGAGAGGGTGAGCGAAGGTGGGTGTACTTGGCACGTAAAAGGAAAGCCAATGGAGAGGAGGAGGGTGAGAAAGAGAGGGACTGAGATAGAAAGGGGATGGGCAAATAAGGGAAACAAGCAGTGAATGCGGTTGATGGCAGGGAGAAGTTGGCACAGTGCCATCCATTCACTGGTAGCACGAAGGCGTACTTCTGTTCAGTCTCTAGGGTAGGTAGTTAGATGTAGCCCCGCGACAGAAGGCTGCTGACCACATTACAGGGTTTGAGCTATCCTATTATGATGTTTTTCCAGTGCTTTTTTCTTGTCTCACCTTTTTGCATTTTTTTTTTAGTCTTGGTACTTTTTAAACAAAGATATGGATCATATGTGCCACTTTGGAGGACAGGCGACAACTGAGGACATGACGATGTGGCCTACAGGCCTGAAAAGCTGCTTCGGGATCATGCATTTTGATGAAATTAGATGTTTGGGTTTGGCATCACAAGACTGGTAAATGGGTGGATATTCAAAACTCCAGACTATAACCGCATAGTTAATTACAGATGACATGACAGAAATGCACACTTCTTCATGGTGTATAGTGCACAAGGGTGGGAAAAAGAGGCAGTGTGTGATTCGATTCATGTTGAATATTGCAGTCCAAGAACAAAAACAACAGAAACTTGAAGCTGTTTTGTTATCATTCGGACAAGTGGGGGTGTGATGATGTGATGGCGGCATAAGTAAAAGCTCCTCCCACTCTCCTTCTCACTCTCTCACTACCCATCTGAAGCACAGTGCTTTGTGCCAGGAAGCCAGCCATCTGGGCAGGAGACACCATGCCAATCCGCTCATTAGCAATTAAGGATGCAACCTTGGAAACTGACAAACCAATCTGACAAGTTGGCTTTAATAGACTTGGGCAAACATCACTGGGTTTGGAGGATGGCCAAGGAACAATAGTTTGGCGATTCGGAGCCTTAAGTGATATGCCAGCGGGAATGTGATGGCATCTGGCTTAAAAACTGGTTAAGGACACAGGAGATATACCACGACCATACCAAATCAACACGATTGGATACCCTTCGCATGTTGGCTGCAAAAAACAAAAGAGAAGAGAACAAACAGAGAGTCCTTGCAGAATAGATAGGACTAAATAGAGCTAATTTTGTTTCATTAATTAGACAGCATCACTCAAACAAAGGAGCAATCTGAATCATCAACAACAGATTCCATAATGAGGATTGAAGAACAACAAAAAAGAGAAGCGGCGATATGTTCAACTAATAATAAAAAGGTTGTTAAGTGAGTGGCTTTTTGTGTGCCAACTCCCTTCCGCTTTTTTCAACATTTTCCCCAGTGTAAGAAGCCATTTTACACTGATTGCCAGCCACATTCTATGTCTACCACTGCAACAGAAGCCACCAGTCTGCCAATCGCTTAGAAGAGGAGGGGTGAGGAATGGACCTGAGGGACTGTGCCTAAAGCTCAATAGCAGCCGTTTACAAAATCTCAAACACAGCAGAGAGGAAAGTCATGCAAACAAGGAGATGCATATTAATGACTTGCTAAATCTAATTACAATTAATGAACAGAAAGGAATTAATTAACCTTTTTTCCCCTTTGTTTTAAACATGTGTTGATCAAAACCGATCACGCATCAGGATTTTCTTTAAATAAAGTTTTTTTTTTCTACAGGATCAACTTTGGAGACAAGAAAATTTTGTATGTAAAGAGATTAGGATTTTCTTTTATGCCTAGCAAGACAATCAATAACAGAAAGGAATGTAGGCATTTCTGTTATTCATCCATGTTTAAATAGATCAATATCAACTTCTAACTCCTCTAGGCTTAGCATAGTTCGAGCTACATTACAGCCAGTGAGAGAGTTGGCACAGAGTCTCCTGGAACTTGGAGGAATGGGCACAGAAAGTATCGCAATGAGGAAACCTGAATTTAAGAGTCACCAGAGGGGGAGGTGCTGGCCTGCTTGCAACCACACTGAGGGTAGTGAGGCCGTGGGAACTCATTACCTCCTCCACACCCACATCTTCACGACTTTTCTTGCCCCCTTCCTACCATCCACCCAAAGAATTGAACAAACTCCACCCTTAGAGGTTTCTCTCTCCTGCGCTAAACTATCATAAACAGATGCAACACAGACTTACCAGCTGGTTTGTATCACAGTTTTGGGGTACTCTCTGGGTCGTGAGGAATCTTTCTGTGGTTCCAGCGACGTCTGCTGGCACTGGGCACGGAGCCAAGGATGGGCATCGCTGCAAAGACATAACGGAGGATTTCATTAAGTTCGCTATTAATATGCGTATCCGGAATTAAAACAGTAATTAGCAACGCATGGATATGCATCTTCTGGCATCCAATGATTATACCAATTTCTTTTTTTCATGGAATTCTTTGGACAAGAAGCTTGGTTGTGCAATATGAATAATTAAGCAAGTCATCCAAAGGGAGGGATTATAGCATCTTTGTGCTTGCTACACTACGTTGGTGCTACCAATATCTGAATGTGGTGGTTCCGTGGTTCCAGTACTGAGGAAAAGGCGCTTGAAAGATGGCATCTTTTCGGGCATTTCAAATACAATAATCGCAATCGCAACAAACACGATTAACAATCTAATTAGCACTTGGCGTATTTCTTCAATATTCATCAAGGGGAAGCACGTGGATATTCTAATCTTTCGGAACTAATCAACTTTGGATAATCACCCTTTTATTTGATTCCACAGGGATGTCAATTGTGGAGTGTCTTCATTACACAAATGGATTACAAAAAAGAAGGCTTGCACAAGAAGGCAGGATGAAATGGGGGTGGTGTGTGTGTATGTGTGCGTGTGTTTGAGAGAGTCAGAGAGAGAGAGTGAGAGAGAGTGAGGAGAGAGAGAGAGAGAGAGAGAGAGAGAGAGAGAGAGCAACAACGGGGATATTTTTCTTCCTTCGTTATATGCCACTATTCAAATAATGCCACAATTCTCACAAACACGGTGAGAAAAGCTCCTCCAATGCAAGTAATGTTCAAGTACTCCTGGAAAAGCGGGTCTATTTGCTCTGTGCACCAACTCTGACATATGAAGACATCTGCCTTTTCTGGTTCTGGATTTTACAAAACTGGGGTGAGAAGACACATTCCTGGGATCTAATTTCTGTCAAATTGGATACCATTCGTTGTATTCTAACGATGTATGCATTAGCGGCATTAATATTTGAAAGAATGGTGTTAGTGCTTGGTCGAAGCGGGATGCAGAAGAGACAACAGACACTGTGGCAGGCACTGGCTAATGTCTCCTGTGCTTAATCATCCTACAGCAGAATGGTTTTTATGCATATTTCATTTGCATATCATTAAACTGCTAATGTATACTGGCAAATGGCAGCGGAGAGTGAGGGAGTGGGAAGAGAAAAGCATTAAATCCTAAGAAGGCAAAAAGCGACTCATTATGAGATGACGATCTTTCAAAACTGTGCACCTGATTCAGGAAACTTGCCTATTTGTTTATTTCAATATCTAAAAAAAGAAAAGACAGACAACAGTCAGTGCTGTCAGTTTTTCCAGCATGGATTAATCGAGATTTCAAGTCACAATCTGTGAAAGAACCTATTGTGGATACAGATGATCTCTATTCATGTAAAGCTAATGGGTGTTTATGAATACATAAATGCCACTGAAATTAAATTATTTCTTTAATTTGTCTTGTTGCTAAGTAAGAAAAAACAGAATTTTCTGAAAGAACATGTTACCATCAATTTGGAAGAAAAACTTGCAAAGACCTCATATCTTATACACTGTATCGCTGTAATCACGGTAAGTGATAGAAAAATGCCGTTTTAATACAGGTAAAGTCAACGTGAAAACAAAGACTAATGAAAACTTCTTAATTAAAAAGAGCAACCAGAGCTTTTCTGTTAAATCTTTTCCCCACGATCACTGTAGTGCAACAAAGGTTTATAGCTTCAAACTTTAGTTTCAAAGCTGATTTCTCACAAAAACATCTCTAAAACCTAAACCCAATTCTTCTCCTTCAGTAAACAGTGCAATTAAAATAATTGATCCAACACATATGCATGCGAGGCATAAAGATTAAACATCATAAATACAAAAAAAGTAATTTAAAAAGACAAACACACATTAAAGTGCTCCACTAGATACTTTATTTGTATAAAGTGACAATAATATTAAGAGATTGTGATAAGCCTCTTTTCTAGAAAATCACAATATACAAAAAAAATCACGATATAAAAGAAAATGCTTATCAATTAATAATTGTTTTTAATAAAAAAGAGGCCACTAAATTTATTTCAGTTTTCAACAGCACAAAATCGCAAATCTTTTAAAACAATCCCCAAGTTACACACAACATTAGACCTATAAAAAAACAACCACTGGCATAATTTTACTCTACTGAGACCAGTCGTTGTAATTGCGAATCCTTCCTTTTCCAGACATCCTTGCTTAATTCTTCCACTATGCAGAAGAAATGTTCCCCTCAAGCCATATGTAAATGAATTGCACTTCACGCCTCACACAATTAGGCATGTTTGGTAATTTGAGAAACGAGTGCCGCAGGGACGAGGGGGAGGAGTTGTAGAAATGGGTAGCAGGTTGGCAAGGGAAGCCCTGTGAATCGGGTGCATAAGAGCATGGCGTTTTGTAATCATGGCACATGCAGATGTCGCTGTAGTTCTTCCAAAAGCGCCTGTTAACTGAGTGGGAGGGGGTAACGAAGAACTCACTTGGCATCACATACCTCCACCATGCGTTTCTAATGAGTGAAAATTGGTGGAGTGTGGGAAAGAGACTGGCAGCCAGGGCCAGAGGAGCTGACATGGGCGAGACCACACTTAGGGGAGATCCCTCCCAGTATGCAAGCATGTGGATGCAAATAATGTAGCAGAAGAGATTAAGCAATACCAATGAGGTGGCTGTGTATTTCTCTGTCATAAAACGGAGACATTATGCAGAGGGTTGATATCAATATGCATACAGGCCCTCTTTATTATGCAGCTCAGCATGAGCTAATATTGCTGGGCTTTTCTGCTATGCTTTGGTTATTTTGTAAGAATGTTATCTCTCTGAACAAACACAATCCTCATTTCCACCCTCTCCTATCTAAATGTTTAATTACCAATGATAAGCAGCGGTCAATATGAAATAGAAAAGAAGCTCAATGGAAACGCTCCATCATTAACAGGGAGGGTAAAAATTGGAAATATAATCACACGGTCTACATACAATATGTAATTTTATGGCTACTTTTAGAAGCACACATGAATAAATACTTCAAAAATCAATTGCACTTCATGACAATGTCACCTAGACAAGTTCCTTTTACTCACAACTAATCAAAGTTCAAAGTAGGGAAATTCAAGTAAGATTTGCTGTTCATAGTTTCTTTTTTTCCCCCTAAGTGTTACAATTATCACTTCAGCTACTCATCTGAGAATAGACTCCACTAGCTAAGAATTATTGCAAAAAAAAAACACAAAAATAGTTCATGTATTATGCGTCATTTAGGTCCAAATAATAATAATATATGCTTGGACCGATTTTTTGACCAAGTCTCATTGCTGCATCAGATATTCTCCTTTAAATTTAACTGGATCAAAGTAACCTCATCACGGCTTCTACACATAATACCTGTTATTTAATATCAAAATAAACTATTTCCTTAGAATTAAATCCTGTTTCTTCCACATGTCTCCACCAAGCTTAAAGGTAGAACTCTCTCTTTAACTACCTCCTTGTCATTGGGTCTGAAGATGAATTGGTTCCTGGTAATTCTATCAGATTATTAATAACATGCTGTCATATAGACAATCACGTTGACCCACACTATCTGGCTGGCTCTTCATAAAATGTTGTGAAGGTCAACTGTCAATCAGCCTACACAATATTATAATCAGTCTTTAAAGTCACAGTGAAGATGCTGTTACACGAGCAGTAATGTCTCATGACAAAACTTTGATAATTGATAGCCTCCATTGAATACTCAAAGACTAACTATGTGAAGATAAAAAAAGAGGTTCTCCAGCTCAGCCAAGGAGATAATACGTTTGTGACAACACACGTGATCATGCCACTGCACATCATCAGTAAATACAGTTCTATTAATTAGCATTGACTATCTAGTGGCCATGTTTTGCATCTTTACAAATACAAAAATTAAATGTCAGAGTTACAATTTCATTCTTATGTGAAAGAAGAAAAAAGTAACTCGCTTCAGTAGGAAGTCAGCAGAAGTTCCTTCACTGTCATAACAGCCCTTAAAGCGTGCCATAGATGTCAGAGAAATAAAGATGTTTCATCAGAGTGTAACTATTCTGCTTGGTTTGGTGAAAAGAATCATGTTTCATTGAGGGAAGACTTGGCTGCCCATGAGAAATCCAGTGTACACTGAGCAGAGGAGGCCATCCTATGGGATATAGTCACTAAATTCCCCTCATGAATCCTGCATGCTCTGATGGGTTCGTCTCTGTGTTTGATTGTTGGCCAGAGGACAATTTATTGCCTGTACATTTCAAAGACACAAAAGATACCTGAAACTTGACATAGTCCCTGTTCAGGTCAGAGTTTAACACAGGAAGTGAGCAAAGACGAAAGAAAAGGCAGAGATGGGGGCAGGGAAACAAACAGAAAGGAGGGAGAAACTTGTGTGAGTACAGAAGATGAGACAGTGTGAAGAAACGGTTTGTCTGTGCTGATCCCACAGGGCCTGAACTGGGCGACTGGCAAGGGAGCCATTATACGCATGTCTCTGACAGCTCACTCTCATTACACCAGCAGAAAGTTAGCACCACCACTCGCACACTGCAGCTTTGTAATGCAGACTATATCATCACCCGCTGCATATATTTTAACAGTTTCAGTGATGATACATTACATTTGATGTAGTAGACCTTCAAAATCTAACTCAGAGTTGACAACCTTCTTACCAAAGATAAAAAACAACCATGGCACTAGGAAGCCCCATGTTGTGTCACCACGGCTTGCCCCTTCACATTCTACAGATCCAACACAGGTAGTATACCACGATCATTCTGTTTTCAAAGGTTTCAAATTAGTACAGTGAGTCACAGAGTACAGAAGTCATCTGTATTTAGTTCTCCTCAAAACATGTCTACCAATACCAAGTTCTGAGGGGGGATAATGTATCTTTTATGGGACAGCACCTTTGGCTGCCTATCTTTTGCAAAGTCATTGTGTTCCAGTATATGCATAATGATCGAAGAAAAATATTGGTTTGCACTTTGGCTATTAATTAAAGTTCAAAATTTCTGGATGGCAAATTTTTTAGTATCAGGAAAAAAACCCTTTTAAGTGTATTTCTATTCATTCTGTAAGGACTTCTCCTTAGCTCGTCCACTTCCTGTTTTGATTTCACTTTATTTAAGGGTCTAGTTCTAGCATGAAATATGCATATACTTGGCTTAACCTCTGTTACTCTTCTGGTTCTGTCGAATCTGATAGCATCATACTGATGTTGTTCTGTGTGCCAATGCCACAACTATCATTCAGTAAATAAGTCTTGCTGAAACTCTATGAACCTATGACAATATAGGGGCAATATAGGGGTAAGAGACAACAAGACATGTACAAAACCTGTAGTGTGAAGGAAAAACTACCACCAAATTGCTATAACAACTCAACTCTAGTAGAAACCGATAATTTCTAACCATTTAACTGACTGCTCTACCATTTGTAGAATGACTATGTGTCTATAGTGAATTTTATGAAAAATTTGTGAAAATAAACCTGCCTGATCTGTCTCTACCTATTGGTTTGGGTATTTAATACCAAATCTTACTGTTGTTAGGTTTTTAACCGTCATCTCACCCATTTGGTGAAAAATTGTATTCCTATGACTATACAAAGGACAAAAAAATGCAAAGGAACATTTTTTTCTTGCTTTTTCTTAAGTGCAAACTTTAAAGGATCATAGATTTTTCGGCATGTCTTTGACTACAGTCACCAAGAAAATCCATCACCAAACAATGAATGGACAGAAATGATGAATAATATTCTCTTTTTGGCCTATAGCTAGAAATAGTCACTCTATTTGTTAACTTGATATCTGATAAAATGATCAATATAAATAAACTTGCCTATTGCTAAATGGGGCATACAACAAAATCTTTTAAAATTTGTTTTTTTAATCAGAGAACATACAAAAAAGATATAAACACAAGAATGCGACCTAATTGAACTATGAATAGACACACAGTGTTGTATCTAAGCTACATGTAAAATCAAACATGCTGCTCATAAAACTTCATTACCCAAACATTAAGGTTTGCAGCTGTCTTTTGTATTAGTTTCTCTCTTTTGCACATCTTACCACAGCGTCTTAAAAAGTCAAAGGTTGATAGATAAATAATTTTAGTCACACATTGTTTTTAATTGGCAAATTATAAGTTTGACTGCATTGCTGTACTTACAAGAGTTAAAACACTGAGGAATATACTGATCATGCCAGGTATCCTGCTGAAGTGAGCACAAACCTTTGAAATATCACTTAAATATCGTTATATGATTTAAATGTGTGAAATCTGATTGTATTTGCTCTCCTAAGAGTTTTGGTCTTTACACATATTCATGAAAAATATTAGTAAAATATGAGGCTGTCAGACTGACATCTAAAACTTAATCCTTTAGGTCAAGCGTGGCGGGTCAAAGCACCTGTTAACAATCCTTCCAGTGGGGAATTTTCAAGGCCTTAGAGGGAGCCAGATTTGATAATAGCACTCTGTTTGGGTTTGTTGTTTACTGACCCTGAGTCTGTTAACTGATCTCTCAGAATCCAAAACAACCGAATGATGATAAATTTTCAGTATCCAAGTTAGCACCTCTCCATTGTTGTTACACCCTGGACAAGTTCAAAAACCCCAGCCAGTCTGCCCAATGGCATCCAGCTAGCTGTTTAGCTTGTTCAGAGCAAGAGTTCAGTTTCCAGCATGGTTACATGTGTCTCCTTTCTGCGTCAGTCCGGTCCACAGCAGTTCCAAGTTGAGACTCACCAGATATCCACTAAATTCCAAACATTGGGAAACCGGTGGTCATAAGCCGATAAGATAATCATCCAGAGACATCACTGTAAGACACAGGGCCATTAGGGCCATAAGAAATGTCAGTATCCATATATGTATCAATATCATAGTAGTAATACTCCTATCAATGGCTGCTGAAATGGCACTATGGATCTACATGATGGATATGTCATGGTAGGCAGGACAAGGTTAAGGACATGCTGCTTTGACTGGCCCCCTAAGAAACAGAAGATGGTGGTGGTGCATCTCTCAAAGGTACCCTGGAAATCCTTCTTAATAGAAGCTTTTCCATGTCCTTTTGTAATGCTGCTCTGTATTATCAGTATGTCGCAGCTAAGTGTTGCAATTAGGGCAGCCTTTTTCATGCAAATCAATTTGACAGCACAACAATCAGTTAGTTATGCTAGCTCCTGCTCTCTCATTCTCCACTCTGCTCTTTCACTTCCCTGCCCTCTTTCTCCCCTCTCCCTAATTTTCTCTGGCATTTGCAGAGGTTGCAACATTTGCATTATTTATCATATAAGGTTAGAATATGCATTACTCAAAGCAAGACTGTATGGTTATTAGTGCCATATAACAAATGCTAAATACAAAATGCAGTCATTTGCCTCATTCATGCCACAACCTTTGGCAAAAATGATGAAATAAACACTCTTGGAGGATGTTCATTCAGTTGTTTTGTTTTATAAATATAGAAAATAAAAACCTTTCAGATATAATGCAAAAGTATTATATTTAAAAGCTGAATTCCTTGGTTGTATAAAGAATTAAATAAAAATGAATGCAATTTTTTAGCTTATTGGTAAATCTATGTTCAGAAAAAAGGGTCATTCCATTCGGAGGAGACGTTTTATAGAGAATCCTCTTTCAAAACAAATACATGACTGTGTAACTATATAAGTTGGCCACCAGTGTCGAGAAAAGATAATAATCTTGTGTACCTGGCTGATTGACATAAAAACATTACCAGCTTTAAACAATGGACAGTATATAGAATATTTCTTGGACAGAGGCGTCCAGCTTCTATCCTTGTTGGTTGCGATCCTGCAGGTTTTCACTAAATCCCTGCTTCAACGCACCTGATTTAAATGTATAATTTATTGTGTTGAACTTCATAGGCTGTTAGAGACATTCAATTTGAGTCAGGGTTACATTGAAAGCTTGCAGAACAGCAGACATTAAGGACCAAGTTTGGACACTCTTGTTCCAGAAGGTTATACAATCCAAAGCACAGCTAAATCTGTTCCCAGTCATTTGATAATTTTTACATTTGTACAAACAAATAGGAATCTTGTCAAATATTAATGTAAAATGATTACGCCATCAAACCATGGTGAAATTTCTATTTCAGTGAAAACAACTTTAACCAATATACCTAAAAAAAAACTAGAAATGCACATGTCAATGAAAACCAAAGCCAATGTTCTTGGGTAATGCCAGTCATTACCATGATAGGAAATACAGAAATGTGCACACTTTTCTTATTTATCAGTCAAAAGCATGCTTGGTGGTGATAAAGTCCCCCCCCCCCCACCCCCCTCAGGATTGTGTGCATCTAAAGCAGAGAACAAAAACTTGCTTCTTCAAAAAGACCAATGACATGGCCAGGAAGCAGTTTTGATCACATTCATGGTTCAGCTTTTTAGTAGGAATGAAAAAAATTAAAATTGAAGGAAGTTAGAACTTAATTAAAACAGCAAATTGCATCTGTGAATTCATGACCTTGCTAATTAAAAGAGTCATTACAGCAAGAGCAGCAAAAGAAAAAGTACTAATAATGCTCTTTTCTTTTGCTTTCTCTCTCTCTTCCTCACTCTTTCCATGCTGTAAAATAACACATCTGAAATAACATTGTTTAAGAATTTTGCCAGGTGTTGTAATAATTAGTACCCAATTTTTTGACAGGGAATTTATTAGATTTAATTTATTTTCATTAATTTCATTAATTAATTATTTATTAATTTATTTCAAAGCTGTAATGTATATTAATAGAAATGTATATATAAAGCCAATATATAAAGCCAAGTAAAAGATCAAAATTCACATTTTTTCTGATGTTTACACTGCATCCTTGCCTTGTCTGTGTGTGGGATCCTGATACTTAAGCAGCAGCTGCCCCATAAGACAGATGAATGCTGCTGAGTGACAATATACCATTTTCCCCAAAGAACATTGGTTGTTTTACCATTTAAAAAAGTCATTTTCAAAACAAATAAGTACTTTCAGAATTATTGTTACTTTATAACTCGCTGGATCAGGAGTCAAACTAAAAAATAGTTTTATATGAAATGCTGGTTGATATTTTTTTTGCTTATTGGTGGCTACAAGCATGCCAAAGTCATTATAGTTGTTGTTCTTTCATTTAACCAATATATTCAGACATAACATGTGTGCCATGTGTGATCAGACAGCCTTTTAATTTCACTAACACACTACTATAAAAATGATATAAATTGATTTCTTTATCAAAGTTCTGAGTTAGGCACAGAAACAAAATGAGAAGACTGCTTTGTAAAATCTGAAGGAAATAACATTATGTGATCTTTTTCTTCTAGGGGTCAAATAAATTAAATTGGACAGTAGAAAATATCAGGGGAGAAATAGAAATAGAGATAAAAAAAAGACAAAAAGATGTGGGTGAAAGATAAGAGAAAGTATATGTATGTCAGGAGGGAGTTAGCAAGAGGGGAGTGGAAAGTGTGGAAAATGCTGCAGGATGGTCTGTGTGCCTTTAAACTGAAGTCTCAATCTCACGTAGTTTTGTTCTTTAAAAGGAAATCAGAGAGCTTAGCTGAGGCATTGCCTTGAAAGTCATGAATAAACATTGGATTGCCTTTCTGTGCATACATCATACATCACAAGATGACACTACCTAATGGAGGATTCCTCACCCTCAGACACATGAAAAGGCACTGAAATTACCCACCAAAACCATTCAGCCGCATGGTTCTAAAATGGACCGCTGAGGGAGAGAAAAGGAGGCCTAATAGGGAGAGATGGGGAGCACTGAGAAAAGGAATTTCTGAGTAAAGTGGAATCCTGTGATAACCACAATCTTCTGCACTGTGCATGTTTAATGCTGGTAAAAATTAAACATGCCACAATAATCACAACAGGGTTCTTTCTTGTAGTCTTTCGGAGACTTTGATTAATTACTGTTCTCCTTGAGACATAAAAGGAGAAGAATCCAAACATTCAATTTATTATCATACATTTGGTGAGTAGTAAGCATACATACTACCTCTTTAAAAACAACTGCATCCTCTAGATGCAGAAAAAAAAATCAAGCTGTGTAATTTGGTGCAGCTGAACAAGACAATTATGTACATAAATTCCCAGTGTACATATGTACACTGGGAATTGCATAACGTATTTTATGTTGTTTTATGTTGTTGTCATGTGGACCAACTCTGACAGTTTACGCTTGCAATTTTAATAGTCCCATATTTTGAAACAAAAGGACTTTCGAGGTTGTAATGTAACTAAAAAGATATCAGATAGTTACCTGAAACAAAACCAACTAAACAGTGATTCCAAATAAAATTACGATTTACTGGCTAAAAACGACCAAATCAATCATTGCATATTTTAAAACGTTATGCATAAAATTGTTTTAAATGACTCAACTACAATGAAAATGTCTTAGAATAATACCAGTCCAGTTGGGGTAATGTGTCCATAAATAATTTGTCATACGGGTATGGAGAACAGACCATCAGTTTGAACTCCTGCATGTTCTCCATTTCCTCTTTGCAAGCGTGGGGGCATCAGCTTTAAAGAGCCTTAGGCAACTATGTGCAGGACATTTCCACAGAGGATCATTTGGAAAATATCCATCAGAGGGAGATACTAATTAGACTTAGCCTATGTGTGCATGGGGGTCTTTGCATGTGAGTGCATGCCTGTGCATGTGCATGTTGGGAGCAGAAGGATATACACCTAGCCAGGCGTGAGAGCAGCGTTGTGCAGCCAAGTGCAGTAATTTCTTTGATCATTTTTAATGGCCACTCTTTCATGTGAGGCTGCCACTCACACACAGCTCCCTGCAGGTGTCATCTCGTTCCTTCTGTTGCGAGATTAGTATGCAGCAGGCAATAAAAAGCAAGGCTATTACAGTGAGCCGCACACATGCATAATCTCAACACAGTGGGATCATTACCTTTTCAAAGGATGATATGAGCTCACAGTCTACAGAGAGACACAACGAAAGCAATACAAGCTGAACAGAAAAAGAGAAGGAACAAAAATGAGACATAAAAAAAAGGAAGAAAAGCATAGCTGAGGTATGGCATAGAAATGAGTGAAACAAAGCTATATTTATCAGCATTGCAAACGTTAGATGACAGCCAGGAATGCACCTATATATGCAGGCTTCGTGTTGACATACAGTTACCTGTTGCATACTGGGATTTAGTGAAAACATTGTATGGTATATCACTCTGTAGATCCGAGGGAAATTGTTTTTCTTTTTCTTTTTTTATTTTTCTGAAAGCGTCCTCTTACTGAACTGCACAAATTCAATGAAATACCAGAAGGATCCTATGTAAATTCAAACTAAAATTGGAATTTTCCACAAAAAACAGAACAAAGAAAAAAAATGTGCTAGTGATGAAACAAGTATGGCATTGGCTATGGCAAAACATCTTAAACATCTTTTCTACAGCTCTAATAACACTAAACACACATTTCCACCAGCTATTTTCCCAGGATTATAAACTCTACCCACTGTACATCCTACAAAATGCGTAAGCTGACTTTACAGGTAAAAATGTTTAAAACATTGACTAAAGAAAAGTATTATTGAAACATATGAATTTGTATAAACAAGTGTATTTTACTTAGCTATGAGCTACAGCTGAGATACAGGTATCAGTTAGTGTCATTGAGAAAATGGTCTATCCATTCACACAGTTCATTTTTCATGTGGTCCAAAGAATGAACATTTTTCACTCAGTGGAAAAAAGAATTAACTTGTGTTGAAAAGGTTTCCCTCTCTCTCATATATATATA
>JBAMHX010000001.1:16582126-16599549 GCA_037177515.1 Pseudomugil tenellus
GGAGGAAGCCAGAGAACCCAGTGAGAACCCACGCTAACACGGGGAGAACATGCAAACTCCACACAGATAGGCCACCGTCCGAGCCAGGGATCGAACCTGCAACCTGCTTGTTGTGAGGCTGCAGTGCTAAACACCTCGCCACCGTGCAGCTTCCCCATTCAAATTAATTCAAATTCTATTCCATTATCGCAAAAAACAACTTCAGCCAATAGAAGATGTACATGGAGGTTGAGGGAGGAGTTGAGAGGGATGTTTACTAACAGTTTAACTTTCATTGTCTTACTTGTTACTGTAAACCCCAAATGCCTCTTTACCCTTAACAAAGCGAACTCCACAAACATTAAACGAGTGATATGAGGGAAGCTGAGGTGAGGGAAACAGCAGATGTTGTTGCTGTGGCTCTTTGTTTTCGAGATGGTGGATCGGATGCTGGTATCTCAAAATTTGTTTGTATCTTAAAACATAAATTTGGTTGAATCACAGCTCATATCTAAAACATGTATATGTCAGTGCACCCATATCTCGATGTATGACATACATTTACTGTTGTATATCATAAGATGGCTCACTTAATATTTCTCAAGTAGATTCCTGCTTTTATCTAATTATAGCTATGCATTTAACTTTACAATCCTGAGTTATTGCTAGTTTAGTGATTTCTTACTAGAAATCTTACTAGATTCTTATTTATTGAATCCAGTTGTCCAAAAGCTATCTAACCTAGTAAAATGTATCAAAACATTTATATTTCATCTTGAGATGTGTTGTCTAGGTTGAGCTGTTCTCCATTTCTGTGTACATGTTATTTTATTTGTATTTAGATGGGAAAAAAATTACCCCATGGTCATCACTGATCACTCATAGCACCATCTAATTGGAAGAAGTAAAATATCAGCCACAGAAATGTCATAAAAGTAAGGCAAATTAATATAGTATACAGCAGTTTTAAATAACAACAGAACTTAAAGTGATATTTTAATTTGATGTAAGATAAACACTCGCCCCCTTCATCTCTTTTTCATCTGAGTCTGGCTCAACAAAGCAATTAAGTGACCCCATGGGCATTTTTAGAATGATTCTTTAGCTTATCGTTCAAGCAAAGCTGCTGAGCATAGGCATATGTTAGTAAGCCCCATTAATCACCAAGAATTTGATCATATCAACTATTACTGTAAGCTGTAAGTTTAAGCTTTTGCCCTTTATCCAATCCCTGCATTAAATCAGCACAAAGATAGATTTAGAAGCTAATTAGAGTCAAATAGAGCTTTCTGAGAAAACCTGAACATTTCTGTACTGTCTGTAATTATGTCTGTCTGTAAAACTATAATACCATGTTCCACAAACACCGTTGCTTCGTAAAATCTAATTAAAGAATAGAATGCAATGTGCAAATCTATCCATATTTCATTCAAAATAGATCACATGCCGAAAATTTATGACACACTTTTACATGAAAAATATCACTACATGTCAAATTTAATCTAATTATTACATAGTTTCAAAAGTTTGGACAGAGTGATCATGTTGGCGATCCCACTATTGGGACCGGGACCCAATGGAAATCATCCAGGCATGGGCAGCTTGAAGGTTGTATAGATTATGTCTATCTACCATCTGACTTTACGGTCAGACAAGAACTTTGTTTGTCATCAGGAAAAGAATTTAAAAGCAGTCTAGTCAAGCTGGACAAGTTTGTTTATGTAACGACTGCAAGGATGGAAGATCTTAATTTTTTCTCTTCTCTCTTATTGCTTATTTATATGTGTTGAGGGTCTGAAAGGCACCTATAAATGCAATGCATTACTATTATTACTTTTAAAGGTTTGTGTGGCCATGAGGAAGGAGCACAAAGATGGCACATAGAAAGGCAGGATGCTCACCCATAAGTCCTTGTATTGTGGATGTCTGAATGAGGAAGAATTTGTAAAACTATTGCCCATGTGTTATATTGTGGTATGTTGTGTTACATATGTAAGTGTTTGTAAGGAATAGGAGAGAAAAGTTTACAGTTCAGCCCAGTTTATCAAAATGCTTTCTGTCTATATGGACATTACAATATATAGGCTCTAGCCTTTGTTCAAATAAATGTGATAATTTACACATTTATTTGTAAATACATTTGTTTAACAGATTTTGATCTTTTTTTATTTAATAACTGTAGATTTAGACAGTCTTTGTGAACATTTGAATTTAAAGCATAGATTATTGTTGAATATATTTTGATTTATTTTTCTGTGTAGGCCAGCAAACAAACATGTGCTTATTTAACTTATGTCAGCGGGAGGAGGATTGTTAAAACTATGGAGCATCTCTGTCATGGTTCATGCTCGGCCAGGCCTCCACTCTAATTTCATTTTTGGATTTTTGCTGTTGTTATCTTTTGCTTCTTGTTTAATGCTTTCAATGTTTCAAAGGAAGCGTTATGAATTGTCCTGTATAGGAAAGGTGCTATACAAAAAAACTTCCCTTGTCTTTCCTTTTGAGAGGAATTTCATGTATTAGCTTAATTACTTTGCTCTTAATTAATGTCTAGCTGAAAGGTCCGACCATAGGGCTCCTAAACTGATGTCCTTCTGAACTTTAGTAAACCACCTGTTAAGACCTTGGTTGTTGTAGCAAAGCAAGGCTGGTGTCCTTCGATCAGGGAAATGTTTAGAAACAGATTGACGCATGTGACCAAAGTCTTTAAACAAAGCTCCCCTATCTGACTGGGTCAGAATAGTTCCAGACTTCTGTGGGATCCACAGATCTTTGGCAAATGTTCTCCCCGGGTTATGACTTCGTACCATGTCTGTATGTCTTAATGTTTTGTCCCTTCATGTTTCAATGTTTAATGTATGTTCAACTTCTTTTATCTTCATTATTAAATTTATATTCTTCTTAATCTAAAGACACCAGTGTCCTCGTCCTTGACAAGAATAAAGGTCATCTACACCTTGCTGACTGATTGCTTCCTTAATCAAGTTAATTTGTTCAACCTGGGCTGAGTTGCTCCCTCTTCTCACCTGTACCTTCACCTACTTAAACTCTTTCCAGTTTGCTTGCCAGCTTGTCACCAGCATTGTGAAAGGCTGAGATCCAGACGTTTTTGTCGATCGGTCAGTCTTCCAGTTCCTTGGATTAGCCTCGCCTGTCTTGGATCTTTCTCACCCTGTGATTATTTAGGCCATGTCCACACATAGCCGGGTTTTTGTAAAACCGAATATCTTACCCCCTCCGTCTAGTAGAAAAAACATGTCCACACCACCTTGTTTTTAATAAAAATCCATCCATACCTATCCGCAGAACTGTAATGTAAAGCACATTCATAACTAAAAACATTTTATTGTACTCTACTCTCATCACCTCAAAAGTACAGTGTACAGGCAACATTAATGACAAAATTGACAACAAAGGTCACACATGTGACATCATCGTATTCTGCGTTGCAGAAAGTGATTCACACCAAAAACCCAGGGTATAACTGTCCATATGCAGATTTATCACCGGAGATTTAGAAAAATGTTCACTTTGGTCTGAGTTTTTAAACAATTGTTTTTGTTGAGTAAATAAACGTTTTAGTGTGGATGACAGTCCAAATCGAAGAAAAATATATTAATTTTGTGAGATACCCGGCTAGGTGTGGACAAGGTATTTGACACAAACTCCTGCTCTAACCGGTGAAACACCAATTCTTACCTACCTACACCCTTGGGAAAGTATCTTGGTCTCTGACTCTGTGTGTGTGGCCATCTTGAAGTACACTTCTACCCCACATGACCAGACATGTCTTCCAGGATCATTTTAGCAACCTGTCTATGTGAGGCTCACTTTCTGGGTCCTCAGTTACCATTTACAATCTCCTCATGTTATTAAATGGCAATCTGTAACGATCTGTGAACTGAGGAGACATTTGCTAGATGTTTTAGGTTAATGTTGCCCTTGTCTATAATATCAGTGTGACTCAACTATCCTTGCTGTCCATTGGTGTATTTTGAGTTCTACTCTAAAGACTATACCTTTTTTATTTTTTTTAAGCACAAATGGTACCAAATCAGATGTTTAAGGTACAGCAGCATTAATGCACCACGGTACCATAAGAGAACCGAGTGCTAATCACAAACTGGAATATCTCTCTCTTAGTTCAGTAGACATCCATGCATCCATGATTTTTAATTCCTGTGACAACATAAGTTTCTTACTTTGCCACAGTACATTTTAACTGACTGAGCCCAAATACAGACTTTTCTGTATTATAGTTTAACATTGCTTCTTTTCTACAAAATAAGAGATTTTTACTTGTATATGTGAATGACAAGTATTTCTGAGGACATGTAGTAATTTCCATGACAGAACTATACTTATGTACAGTGGTTCCAACATTATGAGGAGTACTGATTTCTGACTGGGTCATTCATGCAATATAAAATCTTAACATTATTTTGTATGATTGTATGATTAAAAAAATTGATAAACATTGCTCCATAATTTGTAAACCATTTCCCTATCTTTATTTTTCGAAGACTGTGTTTCCACAGTGCTTTTATAATACCCAATAACATAACTGTCCTGCTGTTAAATAAATTAATTCATTAATGTTATCCAAAAATCCTACCACAAACATATCCAAATTGTCATCTTATTGAATCCCATCCAGGCATGTCCAGTGGTGAATGATAGAGTAATCGATGTGCTGCCTAATCAGCAAGCTTAACTCTAATACCCTGGACAGGTCTACATCATTATCATATCAGCTTCCACACATTTCGAGGTGACATCGAAGGCAAAAGATTAAAGACAATCTTGTAAAGAGGCGGCACAATTTTCAATAACAAAAGATCCAAGTAAGCTGGCAGCTGTGAAAAAGCCACTAAGGGTAGTGACAGCAAAAATAGAAGAAAAAAGTCAATCAGATAAAAATTTCATATCAGGATGTTGTTGCCATCTTTTCTACAAACAATGCAAACATTTGCCCTCAAACACTCTGGTGTAATTATTTATTAAAGTACATGTATCTGTAGATTGTTTATGATAGAAGTTGCTTGATGATTTGTCCAGGTTGTACCCAACCTCTCACCTGTTAACTGCTGGAATTGCCTCGTGACATGGAAGGTGAGGAACCAAATGCAGGCAACAGAGACAGAAGGGATTCAGATAACTTGATTTATTAATCAAAAACTTGTCAGAAGTACAACTCACCCAACTGAAGCAAGGCAGTAAACACAAACTCGCAAGATTACATTACATTACAGTAATTTAGCAGATGCTTTTATCCAAAGCAACTTACAATTTTTTTTTTGGGGGGGGGGGGGTGTCTTAGGTTTCAGTGTCTTGCCCAAGGACACTCCAGCATGTTGTCAGGGGGAGCCTGGAAATGAACCACCAACCTCCAGGTTGACAGACAACTGCTCTTACCCCCCCGAGCTACAGCCTTATTACAAGAACCAGCCAAGAACTGAAAAAAGGACCAAGGGACTTAAGTATAGAAGACTAAACATGGCACAGGTGAACATAATTGCCAACTCAGGTGAAACCAATGAACAGAACATGAAGCCGAACCGAAACATAGCACAACCAGGAACACTATCAAAATAAAACAGGAAACCATAACACTAAACCAAACCCCACAAAGTCCAACTAGTTCAAACCGTGACAGGAATAGGCTCAAGCGATCATCTAATAACAGCGACTTTGGCTCTATATTTAGGGATTTTTGCGAGTTAAAGATGAAAAAAAAATTCTGGTGGAATTGGAAATTGTTTGTTAGTGACTAGTATGAAAGCACATTCCCATATTTTCACGACCATAAGGCGCACTCAAAATGTATGGCGCACTGCAAAATGTACTCAAAATGTATGGCGCACTGCAAAATGTATGGAGTGCCTTATGGTGCGGTGCGCCTAATCTGCTGTTGTGTGGCTTGGCAAAGCAGAAATTCACTTGCCATAGATGTAGGAGAGGACAGCATGAGAAAAGGAGGAAGTGTGGCCACTGTACAAAAACAAGTGAAGCAAATAAACACTGACCAACAGCTTAATAGAAGGAAGAAATGGACTATAAAAACTTATTTTGGACCTCAAAAAACCAAAAAACACAGACTTCTTGGCAGCGATCCAATGTAAACAATGCAGCAGGCAAGGACAGACCAGCTGGAACCGGCTGTGCATCGACAAGCTACTGGTAATAAACAACTTAAATAAAGTTTAATAAGATCCATGGACCATAAAAGCCGCAATAAGGGATCCAGAAGAAACACACATTTTTCACATCCTGAATTCTGATGCAGTGAACAAGACAAACAACCAGCGCCTTAAACTCCATCGCTGTTGAGTTAAACCTCTGGTCTATGGTGGAAGATAGTGTGCTGAAATCTCAAAAATCCAGTAAAACTGAATCTGCTAAGTGTTGTTGTCTTATTATATTACTCATATGCGACAGGGGAGTGGGGGATGTTAGATATTAAGTGGTAGGCTACATGCATGTTTTATGGTAGGTTTTAAGTGCCTGTTCCCTATAACATCTTATGTGTGTGCTAAATACAGAAAAAGCACCCGTAAATGAAACTGCGCCCTGTAACCCTGTGTGCCCCCTTGGTTGTGATAATATGGTAGTTTACTTTTCTCAGCAAGCAGCCACCCTCACTTAGAGCAGAAGATGATCACATCTGCTCCAATAGCAGACTGAAGTTGTCACATTCCAATCCCACCCTGGTTTACTTTCACAGATTAAAGCTCATTAGTGAATAGTGTTGGGAATTTTTTTTTTAAACATTAAGATAACTAACATACTGTAGACTGGACCTACTATTTAAAGTGCTTAAAATGATTTCAAACTTTAGGATCCTCATTTACAAATTAATTGACAATAAAAACTGGCAGAATTAGTCTGAGAAGTGGACTCCATGTTTACTTTGGATCTCTGGTAGGAAGCATGGACTTCTTGGCAGAGATCCAAAGTAAATAAAACGTGGAAATCTGAGCTGCTGCTGGGAGAGAGAGAGAGAGAGATGGCTGATCCACAAATTAAATAAAGTTTAAAAAGATTTCATGGACCAGAAAATGAAGCTGGGACGCAGCAGCAACGAGCGACCCAAAAGAAACCAACATTTTTCACATCCTGAATTCTGATCGCGGTGAACTAAGCTAAATAACCGGCACCATGATCTGTGTCGCAGTTGAGTAAAACATGTCCATGATGGATGATAACATTGCAGGAAGCTCAAAACTCCAACAACACTGAATCTGGTAAGTGTTGCTGGCTTATTGTGTTACTCACATGCGATGGGAGAGGGGGCTGTGACATTAGATATTATGCAGCTACAGTTATGTTTTAAAGTGCCCTTGCCCTAAAACCCAGTGCAGCTTTAGTACATGTTAAAAACAGAAAAGGACCTGTGACTGGCACTGTGCTCTATAATCCAGTGTGCCCTAGTGGTTGTGAAAATACGGTACACATGCGCCAAACGTTAGTGTAAATTAAACTCCTGATAGTGCAATCAAACAAACACCAAACTTACAGCAACATATAAGATTCCTGTGCGCAGACAACTAGCTATGCAACCAAGGGGAAGTGACAGCGGGGACAGCCAATCACACAAGAAATGACAGAGCCAATGTAGGAGCTTGGATCCTAGTGCTCGACACAACTCTGTTTATTATAGCAAAATATTGTTTTTGTACAGTAAAAAGTGTGTGGGACCAAAACAGCCATACAAAAAATTGCAGGGGAAATTTCCCCTGTATTAGGTTTCTAAAAATAGAAACTCCAACACTGCATAAACTTAGTATTGCTCCAATACTTAATCGCAGGGAATAAACTGTTTTCAGGCATGGCCAATTAATAAACTGCCTTCTCTTCTTGTTGCTTCTTCCAACTTGTTAGAAAAAAAGTTCATGTCAAAATTCCCAAAACCTCCTAGTTTTCACATAATCTATATAGTTGAATACATTAATTGGATTAAAGTTCTTTTGGCACTGTAATAAGTTTAAACTGAACATTGAAGGTTTACACACTGGTTTACACACATGAAGCAGCAGCAAAAGTACATCACAGTGAGGTGTGCATTTTAATTAGTTTTCAAGTTTTTGATAATATCTTTCATTAGCAATGACGCTAAGATTAAAAATAAATGTATCTATTACCTGGAGTGCAACTTGGAGCACCAGCAGCTCCACATTATCAATAATGCTGAGGATTCCTTACAACTGCGATGTCAACAGCTACCCAGATAGTCAATGTGTCAATCAATAATAGGTGTGAAGCCAGCTTTTAGAGCATCCCTAATGTGGTTGCTCAGAGCACGCTCAGTTTAACTTCGCAGCAGCGGGAGAGTGTAAACAGAGAAGTATATAGACTCCAGGATTGAGTGGCTGATCAATGCCATTGATCACTTGACCCACGTACTTCGACTACTTTCATTCTTCTCAGACTTCAAGCGATAGATCACGACTATAATAACGTATGATTTGTTCACCATTGGCTGCAACATACACACTAGAGGGAGACAAAGGAAAGTTCTAACTAAAAAAAATGTTGACTACATCCTCCTAAAGCCTTCATCCAGCTAAGGTTTTGATTACACACGCACAAATATGTGTGTGTGTGTGTATTTATATACATATTTATATATATACACACACATACACACACACACATATATATATATGTTTGTATGTATGTTTTATGAAAACCAAATGCCATCTGTTAATCGATTTGATGAAAAACAGATAATTAAAGCTTTTTTAAAAGGATCATTAAAAAGAACAGTTTCCCTTTTCATTTTTGGAAATACAAAAAAATGCTTATGTAGAGACGAAGTAACAGCAGAAGCAGACTATCTCTTAAAACATTCAAAAAATATCATATGTAATAGTACAGACTACTTAAGGCAATCAACTGAATTCAGGACAAAAGGTTTCTATACCTATATACAGTTCCATCAAATCTACATTGATGATGGATTTCATACTTGCTCTTTTCTCACAGCATCCATTTCAGATGAGATGAAAAAGTAATATTCCAGCAATAAACCTTGATTTACATCCCCTTCACTGTTCTTCCTCTTCCTTTTTTTATTTGATCATTTAGCCAGGATCATATAACTGTATATCAGACACAAATGAAATCAGGTCTCATGCACATTAAGGCCATGTCTTTCTACAGCTTACATCCACTCGAACCAAACCACCCAGCTCAACAGCAAGCCAGGGGCAGAGTTCCATTCATTTTCGGGCCCATTTCCTCCTATGATTAGGCGATCAATCAATCCCAGCATTCAATCTCATCAGGCAGACGGGATTATCTGCCCATCTTCCCCTCTGCCTCTTTCAACTCACTCCCTCCCACACACACAGCAGCACATTAACATCAGATCAAGTATCGCACAACACAAGAACTATGCCAGATCCTGACCACAAACAGACAGCTTCTCATCTTTGCCATCTCATAGCCTCATCCATTCCATCTCCACCAACTGACTGTTCTCACTCACATTCATTCACACACACATGCACACACTCACACACTCAAAACCAGATATGCAAACAAAATCTAAGAGCTGCTTATTCATTTTTTGGATTTTTGATATATTGCTTTGTGATTAAAAATGTTTAACGAAAGTGGTGGTAGCATGAGATTTTTTTTTTTTAAAAAGATGTTAATTTAGCTTTTGACATATCAGTGGTATTTAACATATTCTCGTAAGAAAGTGGCATAGTTTAATTTGTGGACTACATAGGTCTGCAAAATCAATGATGGTCTATGTTTTTTTTTTTTTGCAAACACAACCTGTTAAACACATCATATATGTCCGGGTGGGGGTGGTGGTGGTGGTGGTGGTGGTGGGGGGGGAGGGGGGGGGTTTAAACAAACCTTCTCACCATCTTTGATTTCTTATATCAAATCTCATATATTGATGATTGCTGTCATATTCCCTGATTTTTGTGAATGCATCATTGTTTTAACCGACACATTACTCCCTCAAGTAGAAACTAGTAAGTAACCAGTATTTAGGAATTTAAGACAATCAAAGTGCATGACACATGCCGAATAAGTGGAGAAAAATACACATCTTCATGTGATATGTTAAGGTTGTAACTTTTTATTCATGTACCATTCAGCAATGTTTGGGTACATGTAGAAGTATAGATTGTCACCCAGAATTTCAGAAGATAAGATATGGTATCAAATCAATACTCATGTTTATTATTCCACTGAGTAACTGATGCAGCTATAAAAACATTAGATATTCATCTCAAACACCAATGAAAAACTATCAAATTGTCAAATGATGCACATAGGATTTTAAAAGAAAAGTCTTTTTAAAAGAAATTAGGATTCACATCATTACTGTACCTCACAGTTAGATTCACTATTTCATTTCAGAGCTCTTATTCTACGCCCAAAACAGATTCAAAATTGCATAAATATAAATACTAAAGGACAAAACAAAACACATCTAAGTCAGTACAATTTATTCTGTTGTATTTCTATTATTTCAGCTACTACTAAATGTGGTTCCATGAAAGCTGTAGATCTGTAGTTTATCTAAGTATTTCTGTTCCATCCCACCTGCTCAAATTATATGGATCCAAAATCTGAAGTTCTGCACAGTAACTCATTCATTTGAGTCAGGTGTGTGTTCCTGATGGGACCACAATGAGTAGCCCTGATCAAGACCATCCACCCCCATCTTGTGGGCTGATCAGACATTTTTTTTAAATGCTAAAGAAGAAGAATACCAAGTTTTCTTTTTTGTTTCTTTTTTTTTGTAACAGGTTATCTAAAAACCCCTTATCACAGCTATCATCATAGAAACTGTGCTTGTGGTCATCGTGAAAGCAATATCTTATCTCACAGTCAGTGACACAATGTGCAGACTTAGAAGGGCTAGTATTATGGTTACCCTTGTAATGGTCAGTATTCTGGAAGATGATAATGATAAAAACATTATATTGTAAAAGGCAGGGGAAAAAATGAATAAATAATGAACTTACTTTGAATAAGGACACTAATAATTCATATTTCATTTTTTTTCAAATAAGTAGTTGGTAAAATGGACATTTTCCTAACAGCTGAAAAATATTTAATGAATTTTCCTCCATGGCAAAAAGCCTTTTGATGTAGCAGTGCTAATTCATAAAACAACACTGATGAACCTTTCAGGCTTTTAGGACACAGTACCTGTTAGTAGCCATGTGCTGAGTTTAAACAGGATCACATCTAAAAGAATTCATGCTCGTGTCACAGAGTGGGTAAGTCACAAATTCCCAGAGGCAGATTCAAAGGTAATGTAGCTGCAATGCGTAAGTAAGGAGGAAAATAAATAAAGATAGAAATCAACATCAAAAACAGAATAACACTGTCTTACAATAGAACCTTGAAAAGGAGCCCATAGGCAGCAACTTTCCTTTTGGTAACTTAATGATGCTATAACCATGTTATATCATGCTATATGTTTTCAAAAAATCATTTATTAAAGAGATTAAGGGTTATATCATTCTAACTGTAAACCAGCCAAACAAACAAACAAAAAAAAAGCTGCAGATGAGCGTGCTGTATGTGCAAAACAAAGATGGGAGGTTGTTCTTATTATTATTTTGAACAGCTGGTGATAATCTGTGGGTGCATAAGGGTGAGGCTGCACATAAGAAATCAGGTTCGCTACATCATATCTCCTTGCAGACTTGCCTTGACCTGCTGGATGATCTTGATTGAGCTCCCGTCTATTTAATTCATATGGATACACCAACATCCCCCAGTTTGCCTTATCTCAGTCAGGACCCAGTAATATATTTGGGATTGGATTAGAGTGATCGAACTATGTGTGTGTGTGTGTGAGAGAGAGAGAGAGCAAGAGAGAGAGAGAGAGAAATAAGTGCAGGCTGACAGAATTGATGTTAAAAACATCAGTATGTAACCTTCAAAAGTTTAAAATCATCATAAGGAATCTTTTAACTTTAGCAAAGTAGAAAAAATAAACAATTCATATTTCCGCAATTTGATGTCCTGACTTGAGTCAAGAAAAGCACAGGTGAAAATATGAAACTGACAGTTTGGTTATTTCATTTTAAATGTCTTGCTTTGTGGTAATAATTATGCGCACACTGATCTGCTGATGCATTTATGTGACAAAGGAATTCATGCCTACATGTTTGTGTTTCTAGGGACTAGAAATAAGATTTAATTACAAAGTTACTTTCATTTATAAAGGCTTACAATAACAAACTTTCCCAGATTAAAATGAACAAACAATAATGCATGCTCTGTTAGCTCAGTACAACCTGAAACAGGTACACAGACTAGTGGTTTCAGACTCACTATGATGAGAGTACCATGAAAACTGCTTCTTAACATACTTACACTTTCAACACATCCAAAACATTGACCTTTTCAGTTGTTTATATTATTTATGGTTTTGCATGTTCCAGTTCCTGGACAGAGGAGATCAGAATAATTTGTCATTTGTAAGATGACGAACGGCTTTATAGTTTAGCTCAGGATACTAGCAAAGGACTCTAGTACCCGTCTACTTGCGGTGCTTTTAGTTAGAAATTATATGACAACATTACTTGTTTTGGGGTTTTCATCTTAAACCTACTATAAACAAGAGAAACACAAGTATTTTTTTTAAGAAAGATGGCGCAAAGACATTCCATCTTGGGCATCTTCCATGGTCAAGTAGGTTATCTTGACTCAGATAACAAGCGGCCATTTGCTACATGACCAATGGTGACGATAATGGACACATAGCTCTCATAGGAAATTGAGTTAAATACTGATACATGTACATTTTTAACCATATAAAACCATGTAAAAATTGTAACAAAATTGTATTGTGTTGCAGCTTATTTTCTTTTACACTCCAAAAACTGGATCAACACACTGACCATTTTGAATGCACACAGTGGCTAATTTGGAAAAGAAACATAATTGGATAATATTGGTGAAAACCAAGAAGAGAAAGAAAGACAGTGAGTGACACGGCAATAGTCAAGAGGTAACATGAATTACATGAAATTTTTCGGGCTAGAAAAAGCTCAGAGAAGAAATAGGATGCAAGATGAATACCATCTTGTATTATAACTGCATGCCAGTGTGTAAAAATTGGGCAAAGTTTATTCGTATAACTTTAGTTTAAAGCCATCTTGCAGTTCATACACTAATTAAAACCACTGGAAAAATCAAAGCCACTGATAGGTAAGATGAGCCCCACTGCTATTGTTACAATATCTTGCATGAAAAACTTGCAGCCTGGCACTCTGATGGACTTTCTTTGACTTTTACAGTTTTGTATTCACCCAGTCTCTCAGCTACTAATATGCAAATCTGATTAAATGTAATGGCATCCAGCCCAATATATAAAACCTCACATCACAACCCAAAGGGCCCAAAGGATTTATTATAAATGTCCCAGATCCAGACACCTCAGGACATCATCAGATGTTCTCTGTTCACGCTTCAACTGGTCAGAGCTTTTTGGCAAAATGATGAAGATAAATTCTTAATCTATGATACATTCCAGTTTAAATATGATGGTCATAATGTTATAGCTGATTAGATCTCTCTGTCTTTGATAAACCAGAATCTTAAAGTATTTTCTTGGTAGATTTTTAGCAGATAATCAAAAAAAGAGGGGAAAAAGAAGAAAGCTGCCGATAGAATTTTGGTATATATTATTATTGCGTTATTTAATTTGATCTTTTTTTCTATTGTACAGCACATCTGTCAGTCACTTTGTTGTTTTTAAAGTGTTTTATAAATAAAGATTGTTTAGTATTATTGGGTATGTATCATATTTAATCTTTTGTCATTTTGAATCTTAGCAAAGCAAGGCCTATACATATAATTTAGAGTTTTTCATGACCTTAATATCCATTTTACATGTTTCAATTGACTTACTTTGGTACAGACAGTTGCATAGCAATCTGTCCTGTATCAGACTAAATGTTGCCTGACAGTTTATACACAATCATCCTGCTACAGGTCAGCTCCCATCGCTCATCTGCAGGTATCTGTATCTGACTGAGATTAGCAGGACTGCTGAGGATGCAGAGAGCTGCCCCTGACCTTGTGGCCTCTCTTACAACTCTGACGATGAATAACAAATCTGTACTAAATCAAGCATGTGTTTGAGAACAGCTCACAGCTACCAGTTTTTATTTGATTTTATTAGCTGTTACTTGTTAAAAATATATTTTTTCTTTAAAAGAGGAAGCTCTAGCTCTTATTGTCCACTCAAATGATTTGATATGTTCCCACCAAAAAGTTTTATTTCTCAATTCACTTTAAAACTTCTAGATTAACAAGCAATGTATAATAAGTTATATGAAAACGCTTAAAACATAAAACATGTTCAAAGTGTAAGGCTCAATTTGTAACCATCATCCTCTCTGTGTAATGCTGTTTAGCACATGCCTTAGTTTGTTACTTCACCACAAGTGAGCAATTCCTGATAAAATATTTATTTTAGTAAAACATCTGATGAAATATTTAACTTTTTAAAGGAGGAATTAGATCTTTGAAGTGATGCTTTTTTTCAGTCTCTGGATGCATTCAGTGAGAGTTTCACACTCAAGAATAACTCTCTCTCTCTCTATGTATATATATATATATATATATATATATATATATTGATTGATTGTCAGTGACAGCTTTAACGTTTTAAAGAGGACACATTTTGGAACAGATGGTGTTTTGCTATCGTCGATTTGGTAACATTTTAACCTTTGACATCATGCAGTTTGCAGAATAATTCAATGTATGAGACAACTGTAACATATGAGGTTTTACCATAGCAACTGCAGGTCCTGTTGGGATCCACAAAGTGTAAATACGGAAAAACTCAATTTATTCATCAACTTCTTTTTTGATTACAGTTTGCTTCCATTCTAACAGATCAAATGGTGCTTATTCTTATAATACTGAATAAAATAAAATAACTGGAAAACATATATTACATTATGTTTCACATAAACACAGAGTAATGTATTAACTGGAGCTATTGTTGGTATTGGTCTCAAATTTGAGCCCCGATTTGTAAACATGTACATGTTTATGTGCATGTTTACAAAGGGTATCAGCATTATACACACACACACACACACACACACACAAATATATACAAAGATATAGATGAAAGAATACAGAGAATGACCTCAGTATGATGTACAGATGATCTGTAAGGAGAAGAGAGCATGTGGCATGAACAAAATGCGAAAGCAGAGCTATTTTACAGGGTGATTTGTAAGCTGGTTCTTCTCTAACTTATTGTCAGTTATTTCCTTTCATGACATAATAGGTAACAGAAAGAGACTGATACCAACATGCTTTGATCAGTAAAATGATAGCCTTTTTAAATGGGCTGGCTAACTTATCACATACTGTGAAATGTAGTCAGTGAAGCTATGTTCATTGGAAACATGCTGAATGAACATGAGTTACTCAATGACAGAGACCCACCTTGAAAGAATCAAACTTAAATGTCTGTGTTTTTTGTGGTGATGCTGGTGAGTAAATCCTGCTTGATAGTGAACATAATGTTCTAACAACAGAACTATCTCCAATTTAAAGACAGCAAAAGCTTTGGTATACTTAAATAAAAAATATTGCAGCAATGACAATATTTTGAAAGCAGATTTCACAAATTTGTTGATGTTAATTAACAGTGATGGCCGAAATGAAATCATCAGTTTAGTCAGAAGATTGGAGAAGTTCTCCTTGGGGCCGGTGTGAATTATCTGGCCGGTATAAGTTCATGGCTATGTAAGGCTCATAATGCAACTATGACTTTGCGCCATCTTTCTTACAAAATAAGATTATTAAAAAAATGCCCCTTGGCATCTCATTATACTATCAACTCAGGCCATTTTCTCTTCAAGCCTTTAATTAAATTTGAATTATTACAAAAGTACAGAACAGTCAACAGCTACATACAGGACTTTCAGCTAGAACTGCCTTATGCCTGCTGGCAGATGACTTAGCATGGTTTTAAAAATGGTTTTTACACACTTACAGCTTCTTGGCGTGATTTTTTGTCTTTTTAATTTTTAACATTTAGTACTATCATGCTTCTCTCATGTTTTGGATCGTTAGGATATATGAATATGTCAGGTACCCTCAAAATACTTTTTGTGGACTAATGAGGGTACAATGCTATTGAAAAACAAGGTTTGGCAAACAGTACAGACTAATAAATGTGAAGTACATTAAATCCAGGCCTGCTTTCAGTGTGTTCAGTTATAGTGATTTATTTACATGTAAAACTTTACTGTAACTCTAATTAGGAGAGAAATAAACTTTCGATTTGCCATGATAAGGGTGAGCATGTCAATATTTTATTAAGTGGGCTCATTGCTAAGAAGTTCAGAAACTACATTGTGAGTTCTAATGTAAACTATGTTAAAATTAAGCACTGTCGATGTGGCTTAAAATTAAACTGTCTTATGCTCTTGAAAAAATGAGATTAAATTAAATTCACTACCTTACAATATACAGTACAATTTGCAGTCATGTAATATCATCTTAATGGAAGCATTGTAATCAAACATATTTATATGTAAAACATATAAAGACTTTGGACAAGGTTTTCAATAACAAGAGTTTATTTGGCTTTCTCTGTAAGTGAGAGCCTTTTAAAAAAAGTCAAGTCAAGAGTCAAGATCTGGGATACATTAGAACCAGGATTGCTTGATCATTATAAACTGTTTGCTTTTTTTGCTTTTGCTACTTACAAATCTCAATGAAACATGAAGAACTTTGCAAAAGTTGGAATGTCATGGCACAAATTGATTGTCTTGTACCCACCACTAACTTGCTCTCAATGAACCATTATCCTAAGAGTTTTCTTTTTACATTAAGAATAACATGAGGCATGCTGAATACAAGCATCATCAAGGTAACTCTGAACTCTGAATAGTTTTTTAGTTGTCTTCAGATCCTGTGAAATGAAAAATAAAGGATTAACAACATAGAAGATCTGTGTGTAGTTTTTGCACTCAGCACTAGTCACAAGATGTTACAAAATTGAAAGGTAGGCATAAACAATTAAGATAGGAACCTTACCAAGGTATAAAAGCAGATAACAAAATATGAATTAGCTCTACATAAGATGGCATATGATGTGTGCAAACAGGCACAGTGAAAACTCATCACAAAAAGTTTTCAAATCAAATACATTGTACGATTTACTTTACCAAACACACCTTTCAAGCTGCGGAGGTAGAGGAAAAGTATGATAACAGAAGTAGTAACACCTCTTTACTGTTTATGTCGATAATGAGAAAATAAACAAAACAGCAGTAAAAGTTAACCAGGCAAATGGTATAGCTGTATTCACTTCAGATGGAATTTCCTGTGCTAATTGCTAAGATAGAAATTGATGGGTTTGACGTGTTGATCCATTCTGACCTCACAGGCTCTAGTGTACATGAAAATAAACAGAAAAA
>JBAMHX010000001.1:16603013-16640762 GCA_037177515.1 Pseudomugil tenellus
TATATATATATTTGGGAAAGAAAATTTGCTCTGCAATTTCAACAAAGGCAATTCATCAGTTTAGTATGTATCTGCCTAAAGTTGCTGAAATGTTACAGCTTGTGGAACAGTATATGCCAAATTTAAGGATGGATTATCAGTCTGTATTATGCTTACAAGTAATTACAATTATTTTCTTTTGAAGCCCTGCAGAAAGACACAGGGCGGGGGTGACAGGTTAATTGAGGAATAATACCCTTCAGAATGATGGATTTTGGTGACTTGCGATGTCAGGATCCATTATATGAAATTCAAATTTGCAATTAAATTGGGTGGTTAGGTCCAGAATTCTTTCATTTTAATTCCCTGTTGCCTCCTCCTGTTATTATTAATGTTCTTCAAATCCAAATTTTTTCTTCTCTCCTTTGGCATTGGCCCATTTTACAACACAGTTTGCCAAAATGAGTCTTAATTAATGAACTCATACATATGTCAACTAAAGACGGTTCTGGAAATTAAAGATGCTGAAGTATATGCATATTTTTAACCAGATAGTTAAGAAAAACTGGAAAAACATCAGCAACCTAAGAGAAAGACATTAAAAAATATGTTTATTTCACAAACTATTGCATTATTCTTTCTCCCATTAGATATTTTAAAAGTAATATTTAACCTTCAATTCAGACCCTGCAATGTTTGGCCTGTTTTCTGTCTGAACTCCTTTTCAGAATTTTTAATTTACTGGTGAAGGACAGTCACTGCAATGTAATACAAACTAGCAGCTGACTGGATAATATTTCTTCTCTTTACCTGTTATCATTGCTCATATGGGAGCTTTGACATATGGCAACACGTGTATTAGTGCAATTCTGCAAAGAAACATTTACTTGCAGACCTGAAGAGCTGGTTATGCAAAGATTTATTTAAAGAGTTCAGATGCAAAAACAGATAAATCCAGCCATCCTGCTGATGTAGGTTGCAATTGGATTGTTGCTAAGAACCAACATGAAAGTCCTAGTTGGAAAAATTTTCATTTATAATAAAATTGGAATTTGGAAAACTTTTTTTTTTTTTTTTTAGCAAAAACAGACAATGATGCTTTTTGCAAAAAGAATGCAAATCATGTCAATATTAGGTAAAAACTGATCTGTTTCTTCTGAGAAATGCTAATTCCCTCACTGTAATGGATAGATTTCATCGTAAAAATGGTTATAGATACTTGTGGCCATCCATTAAGTATGTACTGCTATGAATTAGGTTTACATGAAGTCATTGAAACCAACAGAGTATGCTGAGTTAGAGATCTGGTTAACAAGCATTCACACCCCTAAACATGCCAAATAATGTTTATTATAATAAAAAAAATGTAAGCAAAGTCTAAGAAGTAGTGAATACCATAAGTTTAATGTTGCAAGAATCAGGACAGTGTAACAAAAGTCAGCAATATCATGAATAAACAGTCAACAAGAATGAATGATATTAATAACATCAATAATATCTGTGATTGTGGCACGCATTCGGAACCAACACCAGTACTCTCTGCAGATCACCATGACAGCTTCATGATATCTCTGATCGCAGAATCATTACAGCAAAAAGATAATTACTACAAAATCAACATTGATAAATTAGGTTACATGAAGCAACCAAGCATAGGCACTGCTATGTCTGATACATCATCAAATTACTATGAGCTAATTGGCTGGATGTGTTTGGTTTTGTGAGAAAAGGGGCATGGCGTTTGCCAGTTTCTGAGGCAATAGAGAAGATTGAGTTGTGACTAACGAGGGAGGTGTTGTTTGTTGCGGAAAAAAGATTTTTCCATCTGGTAGAGAATGGTTTGTGATAACATTCTTGTGATACTCTCAGCTTAATGTTGGCGGAAATGGCTTTTATCTGTTTTTGCACCTGAACTCTTCATTTAACAATACATCTTAGAAAATACATTCTGCTTTTCTGAATTAGGAGTGAATGTTTGAATGAATGCGTTGTTTAAAAAATTGATTCAGGACCACTAAATACCAGTAATAATAATTTACTGTAAAGCAAATCGGTAACACTTTACAATAAGGGCCATAAAATTTGCTTAGCTACTCAGGAACTACAGAGGAACTACTACTACTGAGGTAATCATTCATGAATCATTAGTACCTCATTCGTTCCTCAGTAGTTCCTGAGTAGCTAAGCACATTTTGTGGCCCTTATTGTAAAGTGTTACCAGCAAATCTATAGTTGATACATTTTTAGAAAACCTTCAAAATGACATATTTGTTTAATGGCAGATTCAAACAGGGGCTTAATTATAAACATGAGTAAATTAAAAATGGATATATCCACACAAATTCCAGCTTTAAGCAAATATATTTTTTAATTTTCTATTAAAAGTAAGGGTTTTGTTTGATTAACAATATTTGGCATCTGTTGCAAAAAATAAAGGTACTGGGTGAATAAATTTAGTGTTTCTGTTTCTCTGTGTAGACTATCTCCAGCAGCAGCACATTAATGCCACTATCAGCTACTATATCAGCAGTCAAAGTGACAAATGGCAGACAAGCGCCTCTCAAATATTCAGGGAGGTTGGTGAAGTGCAGGGGATGGTAATGGGAGACAGCGTTTTTCTCAATTTGGCAGAAGTACCTGGTGTAAAATTTGCTGAGAAAGATGGTTTGAATAAAAGTGAAGAAACATTGTGAGGGTGTGCATGTTTGCATGCATACATGACAGTGTTTTAAGTCTAAAACGAACAGTTGTTTTAATGTCACGCCCCAAACCACCACCACCACCCATCTGCCCCGTCATTCGGACATCTGGAAACAGAATTCATCCGATTTGTTCTGCTGCTTTTCTCTCTCCCAACTGCCCCCCCCCCCCCACCCACCGCTCCACGATTTCCCCTCACTGTCGTAATAGGATCTGCAGGAATCATTCAAAGGCTAGATATAATTTACTGCTTGCTGTGCACAATACCCCCTCCCACTCGCACCCCCTCTCTGCATCGTACAAGGTGCCCTGCGGATGAACTAATCATACTTGAAATATTATTTCTCCTTCTTATTCCTCCATTTTATGAACAGCTCCTTTTTATGGTGCAATGGATTTAACCCCTGCCTGGTCACACTCACGCCAGTCTGTGCAACCAGAGAGTAGGTGCTGGAGTGTTTGTCGGGGGAAAGAGAGAGACAGGTGTTATGGTTGTTTTAATTTTCTTTAATTTTTTTGGCGGGGGGAGGAGGCGTGATTTGATTTTAACCTTGATTTTTCTAAGCTTAAAAGAATAAAAGAAAATATATTAATCTCAATGCATGATAGTAGATCTGCCAAAAACCTCATCCATAAAACTATAAACACATTTCTGCAATGATGTTTTACCCATAATACCCCTGCTCTCTTTATGTAATCCACATATTTAGACAAATAAGTCCTTTTCATTCATATTTTAAACCACAGTAAATGTTCCCATGCATAACAAGTAGTATTTCCATTTGGACAGATGTCTTCTTTAATTCTAAGTTTCTTTTCTTTCTGAGATGTGAAGACATACAGTATTTTATAAAAACTCTTCGGTCTTGCTATGTAAGTGTAGCTCTATTTGAAACACTTGATATTGTGAAATTATTTTATGGTAATGAAAAAAACATTATTAGCTATTGAAGTTTGCTGGACAACTGAAAACTGATTTTGATTTTTGACCAGTGGCTAATCAGACCAAAGGTACTGTTTAAAATTATTTTAAGCTGGGATAATACTAGGATTAATAGCACTTCACTCTTCCCCAAGTTGTAAAGAGATGTATCACATTAAAATAAAAATCACCTGAAAGGCTAAACCTCTGTCTTATGAGTGATTTTGTCTTTATTTTCATGTACATAAAAAGTTGTTTTCATGTCTTTTAAATAATAATGCAGCACCTCATGTCGCCAGAAGCATGAAAGGTAAAATCACACTGTTGTTGCATCCGGTTTGAAGACATTGAAAGACTGCATCATGAAAGATATAGTTTCTGGAAACTGAGCCCAAGAGAGTACATTTGATTTGTTTTCCATACTTAACTTGAAAATGAGGTGGACAGCATGTGAAGTCAGATTTATTTACTTCCCGAATTCCACATGGTAATTATGCAATGTGGATGTGATGAGGCACTTAACACAAATACGATAATACATTTATAATGTTTACATTTAAATCTTGCTTAAATAATGCTATCATTTTAATGTACTCAGAATAAGTATTCAAATGATATCTAAAGCTATTTAAATTTTCACAGATTTAAATCTTATCTATACACAGAATCTCAGACTTTAATACAAGGATATGAATATATGTTTTTTCCAGAGGATTTTGCACATATGTTTCTATGATGCTACCTGTAACATGATGGTTTAGAAAGGTAAAAGAACAGTAATAAATATAAGTGTCACCCTCTTGGTTGATTCCACCTTTTCTGTATTTTCCATTTTACAATGACACATCATTTGTTCAAAAGAAGAGAATATTCCATGTTATCTACACTTTTATTAGATGTAAAAACACATTTACTCACAAGGTAACAAACTAAAACAGAGAAATACACATGGAGAGGCAGACTGAAAGCAGCGATCAGCTGTTCACTTGTACTTAGGGAGCACATTTACTTTCAATTGATTTCCAATGCTTCAGTCAATTTCCTGTCACTTTTCATTTCAAGTACTTGTGATCTCAGTTAAGCTGTTTGCAGGAAACTGTAGAAAGTTTAAAACAGATGTTGTAGATGTGACAAAACTGCAAAATGTCTTGCATGTCTTGCAAGCAAAAGCAAATATTACTCCTGGCAGGTATATATCAAGAAAAATAGGTATTAAGCAGAACGTTATTGTCTTGTAGAAATTACCTTTGAGAAAACCCACTTTGTTAAAATGAAGGTAAAAAACAAAACAAAAAAAACAAAAAACAAAAAGAGCAGCAATCATACCAGATGAAAGTCATATATCAGTAAACTGAACAGCCGACAGACAGCTCACTAACAGATGTGTAGTCCAGCAGTTCCTATTAATCACTCTGGTGCAACTTGAACAAAGATAGTTTTGCTGTCATTTCTGTTCTGAGTTACAGCTTTTCTTGTGACATTTTTGTGTGTGCACTGCCATACAGGTTTGAACTATATAGCATTTTTCTTCCCCAAAGCTCCCCAGTCTCTCGTTGCTTTTAACGCATAATATGTATTCACCTAGTTTTTATTTTGGTTTCTTTTTTTATGTCTTCTTTCAGATACTATCACCAACTGAACATTCAGTCTTGAATAGCACAACTCTAAACAAAGTTGTTGTTCTTTTCTTTTTTGTCTTTTTTTCTCCCCAGCACATCTGCTAGCAAGAGAAGCCAGGCCTTAACACCTGGAAGTAATAAAAGACCAACACTGAGAGAGAAAATAAGGTAGGATTATTGTTCTGTGTGAGGAAGAGATTATGTTCAGAAAAAAAGACAGGGAGACATGCGGCTACATTTTCACCTCGAACAACAGGAGCCACTGATTAAAACTGAAATGAGGGGAGAAAGAGCATTGGAAAATGAAGCACTTTTTCAGAATGAGACAACAAGCTTTATCTTAAACAGAAATAAAATGGACTGGAATATTTTAGACCTGCTGCAGCATTATAATTCAGTTACAATGTCATTATCTTTGTACAGTGAGCTGCACAAAAAGCAAAAATACAAACAAAACAAAACAAAAAACAACAAAGCAATGACCCAGTTGTGATGAAACTTGTTTGTGTCTTTGCCTTTTTCTCTACTGTTTCGAAGATTTTGTGTGTTTGGCTGCTTTCTTTTCTCCAAACTCAATCATCCTGTAATTCTATCATAGTTGTACAGAAAATGAGATGGCAAGGCTGTTATCAAAGTTTTCATCAACAATATCCTAAATAATTTTTTGAGAAGGATTTCTGTTATAAGAGTAAAAAAGAGTAGTTCAAAAGAGTATTTCAAATTAAATGCAAGCCTAGCTATAGGACAAAGCAAGTAGCAGTAGTGCTGGACAGGTAATTACTTGGTGACATTCATACACTTACTTCCATATGCTGGCCAACATCAAAGCATGTGGATTTGAAAACCACAAAGACAAGAGTGAATATTCCTCTCCCCAGGTGCATGACCCAATAATGATCCTGCACAGAGTATATTGGCCTATAACATCCAGTACATCCAAAAAAGTCTCACAAAAACAAATTCTAACTGTGGACAGGGAGTAAGGGATCCAACAGTTCATCCCTTTCTCATCGCTCTCCCTCATGTTCACTGGAATGACATAAGATGCCAGTGCTTGTTTGTACCCTAATGACAAGTAAGAAGGGACTGCTGTCTCCATAGCAACAGCTAAGGCTCAATACATCATACCTTATTACAGTCGTCAAGCGGGCATATTTGGTCAAAAATTAATATATCAAGGGAAATGGAGAAGAAGAGAGTCCAATATGGGAAGATTGCCCAGCATTTGTTAAGAGTTTTCTAAATGTTGCATTTAAATGCTGGTCTTACTTTCATTACTTTCACTCTGCAGCAGTATTCAGCTTAAAATGACTGTTCCGTGACCTTGGCTTGATATGTTGAGGGTGTCGTGTCTCTTTGAGGAAGATGTTAAGATGGATAAAAAGACAAACCAAATGATAGGCTGTGTTTTTATTAGTGTGAGTGAGTTTGTGTTGGGGGCAGGGATGGGCTTCAGGCAGTAAAGTATGCTGCAGATTAATTGGCTATGATTCACAACTGTGAGTATTATAGTGCAACAAACTGCTCAGATGATATTTAACTGACTCCTGTTACTGAGTGGGTGATGTTACATGAACTAACCGGTATGAAATTGAGAAGGAAGTGTAGAAACAAAGAAAACAATGGTGAATTTTCTCCTCATTAAACTTAAGATGGTTCTTTTTGTTTATTCATTTTTTCAGCAACTTTTGATAGAATCAGTGTTTTATTCTAAACAAATACCTGTTCATAAAGCTACTGGATATTCTTGGTAATTGTTAGCAATGATTAATTTTATTTAATAAGATATCCTAAATGATTTTGTCAAATTTCACTGTCCGAAAAAAACAAACAAACAAAAAAAAAAAACTATTGGGTCAAATGCACATTAAAATTGTTACTAATATAGAATTTTATTATAGTTTCCTATTCTTTGCTGAAACAGGGATGTTGTTGATATTTCAATATTTGTTTTTGCCAATTTTCAGCAAAACCCAGAAACTGGGGTCCAACTGATACTAGTTTGAAACCTCGGTTGTACCTGTATTAGTCATTAGCTTCTAACTTCTAAACATGAGAATATTTTATTTGGTTGGATACATGTAATCCATAAAGCCATGTAACAGCTATAAAGCACAATAAAACAACAGAAAACACTGCTTTGGTCACCCTCATTTGAATTTTGAAAACCTTTTTCTCCCCTCAGCTGATCTTACACAACACGACAAACTAAAATCTAAAATGTGAAATTACATTTTAGCTCCGGAGACAAGATAAGCTATCCTGAGTGACAGCTTTTTAAAAAGCCAAATAAAGTATCAAATAGAAATCTGCCTTTCTGCAATATCCTCGTATTCTCATAGATTGACTTCACTTGCTCATACATGGACCATCAATGCTTCTTATTCATGTGTGTCTAAAAACTAATTCATTTATTTGAAAGAGGTCTCTAAAGGGCCCTTTCTGATGTAATTATGAGCTAATCTCAGAAAGACAATAGTGATGATAAAGAGAGTTGTTGAGATTTGTATTTAATCCTTATATAAAATGTATCATTCATTAGCTCTTATATTGAAGGGGTTAATAAGGATGCATCTTAGCTCAAACAGCTCTTCAGCATTTTTTAAATCTCTTGCCAGCTGACATTTTCTGACCTCCTGTAGCGGACAGAAGTAGGGCAGACTGTTTCTCACACAGGATCTGGTATAATCATTTAAATTTGGTTCTTAAAGGTGTTCTTGTGAGGGGTTAAACTGTTGATGTTAAATGGCATGTTGATTTCTGCAAGCTGTTTGCTAATTAGGTTGTAATTACAGCAAAGCTTAGCAAGCATGTCTGGTCCAATTAGAAACACTTTTAAGACCAGTCTGCCTGATTGGTTGTTTAAAACTTCAATACTTCTAATTATCCACGGATACAAAAGATAAAAGCTAATTATATTTGCCTTGTATTGTCTATTATGTTTATGAAAGAGGCGCAGACACATATATGTTACAAAATCCAAGCAAAATATGGCTCTACAGCTAATTTTCTTAGTTGAGAAATAAAATTCACTATTTATTTTAAAGAGATGGTGGAACTCCATTAGAGTATATGGGTGGATGTCTGCACTTTTATAAACTTGGGCATTAAGTTTGCACATAATATTCGCTCTATTCATCTGTATATGTTACAGGGTAAAGATCTGGGCTTTTGTCCAGTGAGTTTCCAGCAAAGGTAGTGTACCCTCCCTCTCACTGAGAGGAGCTCTCAGACTGACTGAACAGTGTCTCAGGCATCCATAGCACACCTGGTCTCCATTATCTCTCCATTTCACAGGCTTGCACCCCCTAACAGGGCAGCCTGGGAATGGGCCTAGCTCTTTCATCTTCCAATCATTATAGCAGCCCAGGGTCAGGGCCCAGTCTGTCAAGGCATTCCAGCAGCCATACACTCCAACTGATTTTGGTTAAGGTTTTAAAAATACTAAACCAAAGTCAGAGAAATATTATTAAGAACAAGTATCAAAGCAATTAGTTTATTAAGAACCCTTTTCAGAATTGACATTCTCCCCAGAGCTATGCGAAATATGAAGCTCCATCTCAAAGCTGTGCCCCCACGCTTCCTCTACAGTTTAAGTCCTGAACACACACCTCTTTTTTGGAAAGTATTCTTGTCGCTCACACATACAAAAATGAGGAAGACAACATGCTCTTTTTTACAAACCTACCAATACGAAAATGGTGTTTACAAGTGTGCGGTGATATCACGCTGAGAGTTATGTTTATCCTGTTGGTTTATTACTCTTAAATCTTGTTCACAGAGGGCCATTTGAAGACAGATCAAGGAGGAGCCAAATTCCTTCCCTTCAGCTTTTTAACTGTTGAAGGGATTTTACAGACCCTTTCAGACAATCTGTGAAACACATTTATGGAGAAACGATACACTACCTGATGGCTCAGTACTGACATGGTCCACCCATTATCATTTTGCATATGAGAACAAAATGAGGTGTGATAATTGATCTCTTATGTACTTTAGCACACTCTCACGATAGTATCAGCTCAGCTTTGTTTCAAGGCAAAATGACTCTCTGGCAGAGCTCACCCAAAGCATTTCTTTAATGCATCATCACTTTGAGGTTACAGAAATTACACTACAAGGAGTACTTTGAAGTGAAGTAAAATAATCCCTTATTTCTGCCCCAACATTTGATTTATTAAGGGGTAAAAAAGAGAAGTGAGGTGGATGAAGAAAGCCAAAAGGGCAACTGAAGGGTAGGGAAGGACAAACACATTCCCAGCACATATTCTCTTCATTACAAGTAAGAGTTGGGAGGGGGTCGTCATTCAATTACTGATTGCCGTCACAGGCTAATATTCCTGCCTGTCAGGGCCCATTCTGGCTCAGTTTTGGTCAGAATTCAACTGATGGACTTCATTTCCTATTAAACAGAACCAGAAGGTGCTGTGAAGACGGCGACACCTGATCCTGTGTTCAAGAGAAGGGTAAAGCTTCGCTAAGGCATAGAGTTTGCCAAGACACCTTCCACACCTTCCTCAGCATGAAATCCACAGAAAGAGGACATGTCTGATCTAACTATCTGAGTTGCGGTGCAATAATTTGCACTTTGTCCTTTTTTTCTTTTCCTGAATATACAATGTGATGTGAAGATCTATCAACAATTTTTTAATCTGGGAACTTCAGGCCATAAATCAAACTTAACAGATCTACTTTTAAGTTTTTGTTATTCCATTCAATTTCTCTTTGATCCTCACCCAACCATCATTTTATCTGCCAGATTATATTGAATTAGTTTGACCTGTCCTCAAGGCTATAGAGCATAATTTTCCTTTGACATTGATAGGGGAAGAAGACAATGTGGCATAGCAAAGAAGTATATGTGAGGGTGGAAAATGGGAAAGAGCTGTTGGTGAATGAAGACTATGTAGCTTTCAGACCTGACAGTGAAATTCCTGTTCTCTACGGTCAGCTTTGTTATTTCACCAGACTGTTTGTCAGGGGTTAACCCTTGACAGTGGCAGTGCAAGCTGCTGATGTGCAAAGCGTCTCAGCTTAGATGGATCGTTTAAAGGCTTAGTCACAAGTATGTCCAATGTACCCACATTATTTGCTGTTGAAATTCTTCAATTTGATTTTCCTGTGCGGTTGACAGTGTTTTACTCACAATGAAAATAAATACATTAATAAATAAATGAAAGCAAAGGTAAAAAAATAGGGTAAATAGAAGTAACTTGTTAGTGGCCTTGTTCACATGGGACTTTTAATTCCTCTTTAATTCAGAATAAAAATTAATTCCGCTCTAAACAGACGAAGAATAACCATTTAAACACCTACTTCCGAGTGGAACTGTTAATTCGGAATTAAACTTAAACTGGCTGGTTTATTCTCATTTTAAAGCCAAATGAAATCATTCGTGCCTCATGTAAACCATTAATTCCTCTCGTGGTTAATTCCGGTTGTTCTGCACATTCTTACCTTGTTCCACATGCACAGTCTTCTGCCTCCCATCTTGCTGTTTTGTAAATGTAATAAAGTTAGGGGAAAAAAAAGTTTGCCTCCCGTTGTCCTCGTCAGCTGCTCAAAAAATGAGAGTAGTATATCCCTAACAAGATATACTTTAAAAATGTATTCAAAATTGAGGCTAAAACTGTTTTTATTAGATCGTTCTCCATGTAGACGCTAAAGCTAAAAACAGGAAGAGATTTGTGTACTTATGATTGCATCAATCCGTCACTTCCGTGGTCACGTCAGAATTTAGAGAACACGATTAAACGTGATGCCATGTAAACCTTTATTCGGAATTAAAATTTCAATGTAAACTCAAAGATGATTAAAGTAATTCACATTTAGTTAATTCGGAATTAATAATTCAGAATAAAAAGCATCATTGTGATGCCTTTATGGCATTTGTTTATTTTTAGTTTTCATAATATGTTTTACTTGAACTCCTGTTTGTTAATTTAGTTTTGAAGAGGAAAACATTTAAATAACAAAGTTGACTTTGTCTGTATAGGAAGTCTTATTTAGAAAGAGCCGTTAGTTGACATCACTTCATGTTAGGTAACTTCCTGTCTCTTCCCGAATTCTCTGAAAGCATAGCAGACATATCATTGTTCTGAAGTGTACCTGTTGCCATCTGCTGTTGCACATCATAGAGGCAATGTCGTGAGTCTATCAACTTGTTAATAAGGATGCTTAACAAACATAAAATTGTTATCTTGTTGTTCTAAATTTGTTGTTATAATTATAAAGTAAGTTTTAGGAAAAGCTTGTTTCTTAAGGAAAGAATGTAAAACCTAACAATTACATTTAGCTAAATTAAAGATATTTTAGTAAGGTTTTGTAAGACTGAATGTATTTGTGTTGCTAAAGTAAAGACTGAGTGTACTGTTGTTGCAGTTTTCACCAAATGTTACTGAAGAAGTGTTGAAGTAAATGAGGAACCTTATGACTACTGTCTTCATTCAACAAGGTTTAGCTTGGTGTTTAGGCAGTGTTTCAACACACTGCATGAGAACACCATAATCATGTAACCGTAATTAGTGACAACAGTTGGTTTGTAATTCACATTTGTTTTATCAGATTCTTCTTCAGTGTTTAAATCATTAGCTCCTGCAACAGGTCATGTTTTAAATTTGGAGGCACAATTGGAGGGAGGATACTCGGCACAGATGTTTGCATTTAGATGTGTTGAGGTGTCAGACTGGAAACATTTCTTTTAGTTTTACAACAAGGCAATGTTATTGTAATCATGTGATCATAAAGTAATTTTATGAATCACTAAACCAAACATTTGTATTATTCCCTGCAAAAGTTTAACATTGATAAATAAGAATTTTGGAATCCTTAACATCCTGTTACTCCAACAGAAGGAAAACCACTGGCTTAAATGAGAGCATATTAAAGTCTGTGTTATTCCATCCAGTAATGTTTTGGTTGTCTTTTGTGCTTCAAAAGAGAACATTCTGCACTATGGCAAAGGCTGGGTAATGTACATTGCAGTCATACATTTTTTTTTATTAATTGCTATTACTAAATTTTTGGATAACATTTCAAGTGATGTCTAGTCCTTTTAAGAGTCTACAGTCTGGACTTCATGATGATGGAGTAAAAGTAAATGTCTTGACATTTTCTTAAATGTGATAGAAATTAAACATTGAAATATAAAATCGATGCAAATGTTAAAAACCATTTCCTCTCAGGTATAACAAAAACATTTCACTCCTCCTTTGCCATTCCTTTCTTTCGGCTTTGGTCCAAGTCATATTTATGACTCCATAGATGTCTGATGATACAGCTGTTCTCTTAAGGGTCATTGTCCTCTTCAAGGGTAAACTTTTCGCACAGTCTATTGTTCTGACAGATTTGTCAGTGAGTTAGCTGTGCATTTATTCGTCCCGCATTCAGGATTACGATTTCTTCAGTTTATTGTGGGGCTGCAAAACAGACTTTCCAGACTGAACTGTAAAATGCTAATTGTTTTAAAGAGATTCAGAATAGTAAAAAGATGTTAGCTGCATTTTTGACAAAAGCGATAAAGTTAGTGAGGGCATTGAGAACAATAATTACATATTAGGTCAAAGACTGGCAAGGTGGCCCAGTACCTTTAGGTCAGGACAGAATGGCTTTTGGTGCTCACATTGCCCAGGGCCGATGTTAGAGTCAGGCGCTAACCCAATTTCACACTGTGACTGGGCCTGGCCTGTTTCAGTGCAGCTTCTAAGTGTGAGTGCCATCTGGTCCGGGCCTGTGAAGGAAATGGCCTTGCTTTTCACACTGATTGGATTAGAGTGTTTTTAATTCATTCGGGATGTGCCCTTGCGTGTTAATTGGCTCAGTATGGTCAATGAATCTTGCCTGTTGCTTGCCATAGTATGTTCTCTTCTTTGCACTTATTTTTTAGGGGTTCAATGCTTCTTAGACTGTAGGTGCTTTCAAATGATCCTGACCAAGTGGTTTAATTGTATTTTTAACTAAAACTCAATAAATTGGACCAAGATATGAGAATGAGCCAAAGAATACCATATTTTCTGAAAAAAAAAATCCCAAGAAATAATTTTCCTGCCAGTCATGATGAAATTTTAGTTTGAAATTTCAGGACGTTCTGAATATGTTATTTATAAACAATCCAACAAAAAGTAAAGTCAGTATATAGTTTTAAAACAAGATAAATAAATAGTGGCTGAGTAAAAGCAAAGTATAATTTTATGGCAAAAATGGATTACTCAAATGGACATGACTGTTTAAATTAGTTTAAGATGTGAAAATCTCTGAAAAAAATCAATCCAAAGTTTGAAAAAAAGCTACTGTGAAGCACTTTTTTAATGAGCAGTCACTTTAATTTTGTCAACACTAAAAGAAGTGTCATTATTAAAATTTAATGTACATATAAAACACTTAAAATTCTAACCTGGATGTTAGGAGCCCTGATTGTGTTAGCTCCACAGAGGCACCTCTTATTTAAAGTTCACAGTTGTTCCTTAACGTGTACTAATTGGACTGTATTGTTAACAATCCTAACTACAGGTGATAATATAACACATCGGCAGACAGAATCTCAAGTGATGAAAGGATTGGACAAGATCACACTACATATCAATTAAAATAACCAAAAACCTAAATATACATATATAATAATCATACAGTTATAATCAATTATTTAATTTTTAAAGTTTTGCTGATCAGTTCCAATCAGTCTTTTTCCCTGTCTCAATATCTGCAGCACAAAGTTGCTTAAGAAGCTGAGAAAATCCCCTGTATCTGTTTGAGAATGGCCTAAAAAATTACCAGTGCCGTGAATTATGCATTAAACTACATATTTCTTCCTATTTGTATTGGAATGTGTTTGGAAAGTAAGATAAAAGCTCAAAAAAAATGTTAGATAAAATCCAGCAGTTTTCTCAACATCCAGCAGTAACCCAATTGCAAAAAGTGTGTGAACATTTATTTATTGTGGCATTAAAAGGCTATATGTGGCCATTGTTGATGTAATCGTTTTTGACATAGCCTATTTGATTGCTTTTTGTGATATTTCATGATCACAATACTGAAGATTATTAACTGCAAAAGTGTGATCCATGCTTGTGGGCAGATAAAGTAAAACTATAAAAATGTTGCATTGTAAATCTCATCTATTACTGAACTTCATGGCTTTATTCAAAGGACATTCAAGAGTTTCAAACAAGCAAATGGAAAATGTCAACACATTTAAAACTAATTATAAAAATATGAAGTGTGCACCTTAGCAATAGTAGATTTTTCTAAAATTCTATGCTGCAGCTTGTGTATGTCAAATAAAATTGAAGAAAAATTCTTCTCAATTAACAGGACAAAATGGGAGTTTTATACCCCATATGAAGGACCTCAAACTCTGGTCCTAGAGGACCACTGTGTTGAAATGCGGAACCATCTGTAACCTGTAGGACGCTGGCCCAAGGGGTCAGAAGTTATTGATCCCTTACTGTATGTATTAATGCTGAAGTTCAAGCTTTGCCAAATGCAAGTCTACTGCCAGCAAGTGATCTGACACCACAACACTCAAAAATGACCCAAACAAGTGCATTTTATGCTCATACTTTTTTAATGTATCACAATGAGCAAGAAACATACTTGATGAAATATTTTCAAAGGAGTATATTCAATTACCATCTACAATCAACTTAACTAGGACAACAAGGTTTTGTGACAAAAGTTTCTTTAAAAGTCTGAAGTTCCATGTGGTTGTATGTATGTTAGTTTCCATGTAATTTGGTACAGTTTGGAAATCTTCATATAATTACAGTAACAAAAAAAGCTAACAAGACTACAGTATAGAAAAGACATCAAGAACAACATTTTTGGTTTAACTTGCTCTTTTTTGTACATTGCAAGGCTGTTTTTTTTCTACCCTCAGATGGGCTGCCTGGAGCCACAGAGCCATGCTTGTGAGGCTCAAAGGAGGAGTAATTCAAGGAAACAAAAAGAAAAACCTAAAAGCATAAAAAAACATTGTGGCACCAGAAGTCACAAAAGGAACAGAGCGCTCCAAGTAACAGTTCATCTTTGAAGTTGGAGCGCATGGTTGTTTGGTTGTTAGTTTGGTTGGTAATTTTGGTTAATATGCTTTTTTTCTCCTTTTTTTCACTGTCACTGCCTCTTAAAGAATGACAGCTTTAAAAACCCATCCCCTCTCTATGTTATTCATTTATTTATTTAGAATACGTAACAAACACAGAGAGGGGTGAGCCACCATTGAACTGGAGAACTTGTCAACCAGAGACAAGCACGAGAAAATGAAGAGGGTAGCAACATATAGAGGAAGAAATGAAGCAAGCATCTCTGTCCATCCTGTCCTGAAGTTTGAAAAATGTTTGTCAAGGAGCAGAAGCGGAGGCAAAGCTGGAGAAACAAAAGGACAGACAGAAAAGAGAAAGAGGCAGCTGGAGCCACTTGAGTTCAGTTTCATCTAACAACTTTCCTCTGCATGTCACACATGTCCATTGGTTCCAGAGTCCATTCCCATTATGGAGTTGTCAGTAATCAAATAAGGAGGTGGTTTTTAAAGCTGGTTTGAGCCTGTCTATGGCTCCCATATGCCCAGTTTTGGTGTGCCCAAAGCCTCTCATGTCCTGTTAACAAGATACTCAAAGCCTCCCAGAGTCCTTTTTAAAAATTCATTTTCTTGCCTTCTTTATTTCAAAAGGCAAAAAAAGAAGAAAATTATTGTTGATGTCTTGTATTAAATATATCTATATCTGTATACAGGTACACGTTCATTTTCACAGTGGAAAAGATGACCTCTACAGTAAAACCTTGTCTTTATTTCTCTTGTAATTGTCTAAATCAAGTATCCCAATGTAAGTCAGTGAATATAAGTATCCACAGTAGCGCTTTGTGCCACAATACAATAAACACTTAATTTGGGGCACATGTTTGTTTTTTGTGTCAACTGCATAAAGCTTTGGCCACATTCATTTCAATTAAAGTAAAATCTGCTCAGTGCTTCAGTATCATATTTTCATTTCTGATCGTTATTCTTTCAGTTTATTAATTCATAATCTAGGTTTGTAGTTCTGTTTTGTTGTGTGTGACATAAAAATAAAAGGCAAAAAAAAAAATTGAATTGATGCTGGCTCTTATGAAACATGCTCATTCACACACACACAGTCCATGCTGGCTTCTTTTAATGTGGAGACTTCAACACAGCCATCCACAAAAGAGCCCAAATGATTACACTTTGGAAATCAGGGGACAAACATCATTGAGACAATGGATATTAAGAACATCACACCGTAAAGTGGTCAGGTCAATTTCCCCCTAAATTTGAACAATTCAAATTAAAGCTAGTGTTAATTTATGATCAAAAGTAAAGTACATAAAACTAAAATAAAATATTATACTTATAACAAACATAATAAGTGTCTGACATTATTTGAAAATAAAGCAAACATTTGGGAACTGTACAACTTAAGAATTTAGAAACGTACACATGAACAGTATTCCAGAAAAGTGGACATGAAAATTATCAAGCTTGCAGAGTCGATCTTTTAACTCAACAGATTCCTGTGGTTGTAACACTCGATCAAACTCCTCTGCTAGATGAAGTATGTTTTAACCATTCTAAAATCTCTTTAGTTTCAGTTTAATTTTCTAATGCATTGATGATCCATTATAAGCCAAAAAGTACTTTTTCCACTTTGGTTTTTTGTTGGTTTAGAAAATAAAAATTTTAGTTTTTCGCATCATTAAGGAGAAAGTGGGGTACCTATGCACATACTCTTCCATTACAGCAAAATGAAGTAGACAACTTCTTTGGATATGACAGCATCCTAACTACTTGAAAGCAAGGGACATCTTCAAAAAACCTCTTACTTTCTCCAGAAATAATGCTTTGGATTGAAGATGTCCCTTAAAAACCTGTAATATATGTTTGGAAGTGGCACACGGCAGACGCAAGGGACACATCACTGGCAGACCTCCAAGGAAAGGGTGGTAGGGGTGGGGTTCAGCAACACCTCAGTAAAACAGCCATTAATTCCCTCTGAGACTAGTTGTAAGTTAACTGGCATAAATGTCACTAAACCTATGAGACGCATCAGTACCAGATGTATTATATACATTTTTTGGTAACCATTGTTACTTGCTTTACAAGGGAGCAACAACCTTGACTGGATGGAGGGATTCTCAGCAATTTTCCATGCCAGCACAAAATGACATTTAGAGGTCACTTTGTTCAGCAATCAACAATGCAAAAAATTTACACAACAGTTTACAGTCACTTTAAAAATGAAGAAAAAACAAAAATAGATTGTGACGATTAAAAATCAAATGAAAGAGGATCAGTCCTTGCTTAAGAAAAATCCATAGTGATATTTGGAATGCACTGTTCTTTACAAACATTATAGATCATTGGCTTTAAACATTGGTCTGTTCAAAAAGAAAATCAGCAAAATGTCCTTTGGAACATATATTCACAGTCTTCAAAGTTCCGTTTTTGCAACAAGAAAAAAAGAACAACGAACAAACAAAAACAAAAAGGTGTTGCAGAGGCAAGAAATTGGTTTTATTGTTTCTTTTTGTTAAAGCTTAGCCAAAAGCAAAATGAGCATGCATCTAGGTATTTTTTTTTCTTTTTCAAAATTCTACATTAGCAGCAAAATGTAACGTCCTTGAAGACCAGACCTTATACATTTTCTTAAAAAAAAATGGACATTTGAATATGACAAAAGTCAAAGAAAAATTAATAACCTCTATCTTACAAACTGCAATGGCTCTGTAACGGTGCTACTCCACAATGCAAGGACAAGGGCCCTTTTTGGTTTTTGGTATTTACGTAAAAAAGCCACCTGTTTGCTTGCAAAGAAGCAGAAACGGCAGCTCTGATGCGTACTCCTTTATCTTTTAAAACTTTTTCATTCCTCTAAAAACAGCAACAAATTCTCAAGTATAAAGAAGCCTCTTTACTCATCTTTATGCACCAATGGTGAAAGTGTTTCGTCTTTGGATTTTCTTTTTGTCTTAAAGCATGAGAATTATTATTAGTATTCTTTTTTCATTTTCATGTATGACAACAAAAAATGTAAAAAAAAAAGACAAATAAAAAAAATGTAAAAAATGAAAGGCTGTAGCCACACTACATGACAAACAAAACACCTCCTTTGTAGTACACACACCTACAAATACAGGAGAGCAGATAAAAATAAGTGCGAAGAGAGGAACAAGTACAGTGACAAACAGGAGTCAGACAGTGATAAGTGCACAAAGGTAACACAAAAATTAAATAAAATAAAACTCTCAATATTTCACCCAGGACTTTTCTGTTTTGGTTTGAGCAAGAGCAACCAAATCATTCAATTTAAATAATTCTAAAGGAGGATCCTGTTTTGTCAGGAGGGGCATTTGGGTGAATGTTTCCCAAGAGATTGAGAAAAAGACAGAAATAAAGTTTAGATAAATTACTAGTCCATAATCTAGACTATTGGAATGACCAAGACAACATCAAATGAAGTGTCATAAAATTGGACGATACGAAAGCTAAATGTACACAAAGTCTTTTTTTTTCGAACCTACCATACTGTTTAAGTTCATTTCCAATGCAACAATCTACTCAACACCAAAAAATGTTCATATCTATCATAAATACACAGGGTTGATTTTGTTTTCATATCAAAAATCTTTTTTAAGCGCCTATTATGATGTCTGCAATGCTCTCCTTGTCTGGGTATACCGGGACTGTGATTCACCAATAGAGGATTTTGAATTAAAAAAATCAACTAATCATTTACCCTTTTCAAATGCCCAGTAACAATGCCTTATTAAAAATTAGTTGAACGTATAACTTTTTGATGTTAAATGAAGTTCTGAAAAGGGAAAAAAGGAAAGAAAAGCTCATCTCTTTGTTTAAAATTATGAGTGTAAAACATGGACTTCTGTAACAGAAAAAAAACATCGGAACTGTTGACCTGAGAATAAAATAGATATTACATTATTCTTTTACTTTTGAAAGCCATTGGTATCTGAATGCTTAAATAGCAAGAAAACTGAGACTATTCTCCCATACAGTACATACTGGCTTTTAGTGACTGTGCTATTAAGTAAAAATCATCAAGAAATGAAGGATAGCTTGTTGGCTCGGTTTTTTCTTTTTCTTTTTTTTGTTTTTTTTAAAAGGGTTATTGGGCCATTTGTCAACTTTGAGGCAGTCCATTGCCTTACAGTACAGCATTCCTCCATCTTTACCCAAAACATATCCGCAGTGACCATTGATCTTTTCTGTTCTCACTTATTAGTATGCATGTATTACAACTGAGCTAAAAAAAAAAACCCAAAAACAAACAAACAAATAACCCCAGAAAAACATAATGAAAACCAGCATGTTGATATGGGAAAACAATCCACTAACATTAAAATTTTTGGTTACAAGCTTTGGAATTGCAGTTAGTCTTTACACATCTTTTTCTGAAATTGGTTTGTATACTTTTAATGTATTTTTAACATTGCTGCTTTTTATGGTTTTTTTTCTATTTGTGATTTTTTTTGTCATTTTCTTTGTGTTTTTTTACATATTGTCCATCACTGAAAGCTCTTTTACAATCTGATGGAGTCTGTTCCTACACTAGCAAGGTTACTACTACAACTATTACTGTCTTTGACAAAGCCAGGCTGCTGCGGCTCCTCTGCCGTCCTACTCAGCCTGTCTGCTGACTTCTGACTGCTGTCAGAGTCAGACTCGTCGGTGAAGACGTCTGTTGGTATCGAGGTCTGAACTCCTGAGGTGCTCAATGAACTTGAGGTAACCGTTGAAGGTGAGGACACTGGGGGAAAAGAGGAGGAGGAGGAACTAGCATTGGGCTTCCCAGCTAAAGCTCTGGAGAAGGGGGCCTGGGGCCAGAGTTTACCGGCAGCTGTGGTGTTATGTGGGGCTGTAGAAGAGGAGCACAGGGAAGAGGAGACAGCAGAAGATGGCATGGTTGCTGAAGTTGTTGGCAGGGGAGTTGGGCTGCTGATGGGATGAGTGGCAGACTGCGAGGTAGATGCGGTGTTAGGATTGGGGAAGCAGGCTGAAGAGTGAGGTAATAAACTAGTAGCGTGCTCTTTGGCATTTCTGACTGATCGCTTGATTGTTCTGTGTTTGTGCATTGCCGATTCCAGGTGTTGACTGAGTGCTTTCTCCCCATCCAACGTAGTGTCACAAGCCAGGCAGTCATATAGACTTCCAGCCCCTACACCTACACCACTGGGGACACGCAGCAACATCTCTTGCAGATTTGCCACAGACTGACCAAAAAAACAGTTAGATTTAAGGTGGGTAATAGCCGCTTCTTCCTTGTTGAAAACTGCTTGACATTTGCGGCATGCCAGTTTATACTGTAACTTGGGGACGATGTACTGGTCAACAGCTTTGCAATCCATCTCGTTCTGCTCAGAGGGTATCTTATTATGGGAAGAGGATGAAGAAGTGGAGGAAGAAGAGGAGTTGGGGGGTTCGTTATGGGAATTGCCCTTTTGCTCCTCGGTTTTAACTGAATCTTTGGCAGAGTCTTTACGATCCCCCATAGGTTGAGGAGGAACTGGAGTTTGGCTTGCCTTGGGTTGCTGGATCTGCTGAAGCTGCCGCTGCTGTTGCTGTAGTGCCTCTTGCAAACTCTGCTGATATTGCTGGTAATGCTGCAGTAGGGACCCTGGGGACAGGCCCATCAGTGCTTGTGACAATGCTGGGTTGTAAGGGAAGAGACTTTCCATACCGTACATTGGTTGTAGGTATCCCCCTTGGAGAGCCCCAGGGATTTGTGGAGTGTAATAAGGGGAAAAGCCAGGCATGAAGTAGGGTAGAAACTGGTTTGTGAGCAGAGCTGTGGGGTCTGATGCCAGAGCAGCCTGGAGAGCTTGAAGCTGTGCAGGGTCAACCACATACTCCATGCCAGGTGTGGGCATAGAAGTGGCAGGGACAGCTGTGTCTGGTTTCTCTTTCTTCGCGCTTGCAGCAGATGTGGAAGGGGCAGGGGTGCTTCCAGTTGAAGATGGGGTTGAAGGCTTCTCTGTCTTTTCCTTGGCTGTCTCCTTCTCCTTTTCTTTTACCCTCTCAGTATCACGTTCTTTGGGGGGCTCAGGTCGTGAGCTAGACTGGGAAGTTGAGGAAGAGGAGTTGGATGCAGGGGTAGGGCTTGAGTGGGAAGTAGATGTGTTGGTCTGGGCTGGGCTGGATGCAGCAAGAGATGATGAAGATGGAGGCTTGTTGGGCAATCCAGATGTGGGCAGGCTTGGTGAGGGAACACTGGCACCAGGCATGTTCAGAAGGTTTGAAGGTTTGGGAGAAGTTAAAGCTAGAAGATTTTCAAATAAAGACAAAAAGGACATTTTTAGGTGAATTTTTCAAAATATCAGTTATCACAAAAAACATTCCTCAACAGCCAGTGTCAACTTATTTTAGGATCTGACAAACCAACAGAGCTATTATATTAAGTAATATTTTTCTTACTACTTGTGTACTAGATATGAAACCATGTGACAGACTGAATAATGCAAAGAATTAAGTTATTACAAGAATACTGTCCTTTATCATTGCACTATAATCCCTGATGAAAGTTTTGTATGTTTAATTACCTATTTTTACTGTTAATTTTTTTCTTCAATTTTCTCAGTTGTAAACCTATTCTATCTTGTAGCTAATCACATTTCAGCTGTATATTAGTGAAGGAATGCTAAAGGATGTCGTACCTGAATTAGACGAGTTAAAGCTAGAAAGAGATGGGCTTCCAACTCCTGGCAGAAGAACAGGTGGGATGCCTTGCAGATTTGAATAGGCTGACTGGATATTCAGAGCCTGCATTGCAGGGTTATCAAACATTCCCTGCTGCTGCATGGCCTGCTGCTGTGCCAGTCCTAGAACTTCATTGGCCTTCTTAATTCTGTCCATCTCTTGTTGGGCCATTAGCTGGCGTACTGTAGCTGGGTCAAAGTATTCTTTTTCTTTATCGATCTGGCTACCAATGGTATCCTTCACCTTAGAGATATGTTGCTGGGAGAAAATGTGATCTCGAACAGAGAGCCGAGCACTGTACTTGACACCACACAATGTGCATTCAGTCTTTGGCCCTTCATAAGATGTCTGATTTATTCCAAAGTGCTTGGCCATGTTGAGTTTTGCCTTCTTCTCCTTGGCACGGGCATTTTGAAACCACACCTGAACCACTCTCTTTGGAAGTCCAATTTCATTGCCAAGCACCTCACATTCCAGCATAGTGGGTGTCCTGTAGTCATTAAAACAAGATTTCAGCACTTTCAGCTGGAGGTTAGTCATCTGGGTTCTGAACCGCTTTTGACCAGGCCTGTCTCCACTGTCAATGCTTCTAGTACCAGAGGCCCCAGGACTTGGTGAGCAGGGGTCAGCCAGGCTAGATGTCTCACTGTGGTCAATCATATTTTCATTTTCATAGTCCTTTGCATAAAAGCTTGTTGCAGGGCTTACCAGCCCTGAGGACATTTGGTCATCATTTTCAAGGATAGGAGCTGAGCTACCAGATTTAGACAGATAATCACCACTGTTTTGACTGTGCTTTGCATCAGCGCTGTCATTATCAGCATTGGCCTCATCACCTGTGGTGGTATCTGTGATGGCTGTGTTCACAGAAGAGCAGTCATCATTATCCAGCTTGTTCTGATCATAGCTGAGGTTCACAGAGGACATTGTTGCGGCCTCAAAGTCTTCCATTCCTTCCACTTTGATGGATGAAGGGCTCAGTAGACCTCTGGGTGACAAATCCATAGTTTTGTTTACTGGTGACATGGAAGAGCTTTGTCCATCACTGTTGGTAGTGGGGGCTAGTTGGGAGTAATTTGATGTCTCTAGAGCATCAATTTTCATTTGCATGTTCTCCTGCTCAGGTAACATACCAGCGAGAGTTAAATTATATCCAGCACGTTTAGCTTCATGCCAGTGACGAGACCTAATGTGAGCCTCAAGAGCAGTTTTTGCTTTAAAAAGAGCTCGACAAAAAGGGCATCTACGGTGAGCTTGCGCTGGCCCTACTGCTCTAAACTGCCCTTTTCTTTCTCTTGCTCTGGTATTCTGAAACCACACTTGTACTACTCTCTTTTTTAATCCCACCTCATGAGCAATGTGATCAAGCATTTTACGAGTTGGATTTGAATCTAACAAATACTTCTGATAAAGGATCTCTAGCTGCTCAGGTGTGATGGTAGTTCGCAGCCGCTTGTCTCTCTGTGGTTCCTCTCCACTATTAGTGCTGTCATTTTCTCCTGGGCTGGTGCTAGCTTTTTCCTCTAACTTCCTTTTCAAGGAATTCATAGTGGAGGTTGGTGTAGATGGGGAGGTGGCAGAGCTGCTGGGAATTTGCGTCATTGCTCCAGATAGAAGCTGGCTCGCCAGGAGAGGATTGCTGGGATCAAACAGCATAAAAGGCATGTCAATTGGACGGTCAAGGAATTGAGGGTGGATGAATTGATTTTGCACAGAGAGGAAGTGTAATTGCTGGTGCTCCTGCCAGTGCTCAAAGGAGGGAAAAGCAATCTTGCACTGCTCACACTGGTATGGAATCATCTGTTGTGCCAGTTGTGTGGCAGAGGTCAGGTGTGGATTGAGGCCCATGTGAGAGCTTTGTGATGAGGCCTGGCTTGTTTGAGATGCGGAGGGGCCACACTGTTGCTGAGAGAAGGAAGGAGATGAATGCTTGACAGGCTTAGAAATATTTTGGACTTTTTCTTCTCTTTGAGATCTATGGTGTTGAGCCTCAGACTGGGGTTGGTGAACAATTTCCTGCTTAATAGAAGTTTGATGTTCTCTTTGATCAGTTGAGATGTCTGGTAACTGCTTGGGCTTCTCATCATAGAGGTTTGAGGTGGTTGCTGGTGATGCTTCCTCTTTCTCAGTTGATGAAATGTGTGCAAATGCTGAAGTTGAGGGAGGGAGTGGACAGAGACTTGAAGAGGAGGGCATTGGGGTATGACAGGAAGACCCAGAGGGAGTATAACACTCATGAGAAAGATCCAGAGAATCCTCATTTTGGCTGTCATACTGCCCATCTTCATCTTCATCTTTGTAACACAGCTTCTTTTGGTGTTTTATCAGATCAAATATCCGCTGGAAAACCAGACTGCATTTCTTGCACTGGTAATTCAGATTTGATGTGCGGATATATCGGTCGTTTGACAGTTCTCTTCTTTCACCTTCTTTCGCTCCATCCCCTTGGTTTTCATAGTTCTTCCTTGCCTTCTGGCGAGCATTTTGGAACCATACAACAATAACACGAGTAGGAAGGCTCAAAAGGTTGGAAAGTTGTTCAAATTCATCATCTTTAGGATAGGCATTGGCATCAAAGAAGTCCTGGAGGACTCTCAGTTGGTAGTCTGTAAACCTTGTCCTGGATGATCTCTTACTTCCATAGAGTTCTTGTTTCAGAGGTTCGGGCGAAGGAGGTTTGGAATCTATTTTTGCATCCTCTAGTGTTGTTGTTGGTGGGTTATTGAAGTTGTAAGGTGAGTCTTTATTGCGCTGCCGCTCTTTAAAAAGGGTGTTTCTGAACCAGTGTTTTATCACTTTTTGTGGCAGCCCTGACTTGTCTGCCATCTCCTTTATTTGTTCCTCATTTGGTGAATTGTTGATATCAAAGTACTGACGCAGGACCCTAAGCTGGTCATCAGTGATCCGTGTTCGTGGTCTCTTGTTCTGCTGCTGCTGTAGCATAGCTGGTGTAAGCTGCTGTTGATAGAGCTGAGCCAGGTCAGATGCCAGATTTGGCTCAACAGATGGTAACTGGCTAGGCAGCTGAGTTGGCAAAGACTGTAAAGACATTGGCTGCATCATAAGTGGTGAGAAGATGGGCAAATCCATTGGCATGGGTATTTGTGTCATTGTAACTGGTGGCTGTGGAGGAGGTACAGTTGGAGGTGTAAGTGAAGCAGCAGAGACTGGAATATTTGGAGTGGGTGCTCTTTGGGGGGGTGGGGGTGGTGGAGGAGGTGGTGGTGGGGGAGCTGGGGCAGCCTCTGGTGTCGGAGGTCTCAGTGGATAGAGTTTATCATATTGCTCTCTGTATTCCTTAGCAAATCTCTCAAGGGATCGAAATGGAAAGAAGGCCTGGTGGATATGCTCCTGGTGACTCTTTAGAATCAGTATGTTTGAAAACAGCTTGCCACAGGCTTCACATTCCAGTTTCTCTAATCCCTCAATGGGGTCCACCACCCTTGTTATTCCACCTGGACCACTTGAACCAGTAGTTCCAGCTCCTTTTTTCTGAGCTTTCTGTTTGTTTTCATTGTACTGAATTACTAATTCAAATCCAAAATTTTCTAGCAAGGCTTTAGTTGCATTTCCTCGAGCATCTGAAGCAATCCTTGGTGGAGGCAAGCCAGTGTCTTGGCAAATATTTACTGAAATGTGCTGAATGTCCTTCTTTTCTTTTGGTTTGCTATCTGTGGAGTCTTTGTTTACATAGTCCTCATTTTTTTCATTTGCATCCTTCTCCTTTTGTATTTCCCTGTCTTTCTCATTCTGAGAGGAGTGGAGTTTCTGCTTTTTTTCAACCTGCTGGAGGAGAGATGCACTCTGCTGCAGCAATGCCATCTGGCCTTGAACTTGTGAGTGAGGCTGCTGCTGTTGTTGTTGCTGCTGTTGCTGCTGCTGCTGTTGGTGCTGCTGCTGAAGGTGTTGGTGCATCAACTGCTGCTGCAAACAACTCTGCTGTGCCTGCTGGGCAGAGTTTTTAAGATCTTCCAGCAGGGAGGAAGTTGATGATCCTGCCAGGCCAAGTGCTGAGTTAGTGATGTTGATATCTGGGTTCAGTTGAAATTCTGCTCCAGGGATGTAGAATGGAAAGAGCAGCTGCTGCTGCTGCAGGGGTAGAAGTGCATCAGTTGTCATTGGGAAGTGCTGCAGAAGGGCTGGATTAAATAGCTGTGATTGTAAAAGAGCAGCCTGCTGCTGAAGCTCTTGCTGAAGCTGGGCTTGAGCTTGAGCCTGAGCTTGAGCCTGAGCCAGTTGCTGTTGTTGCTGAAGTTGTTGTTGTCCTCTAGCAGAAAGAATTTCAGCAAATTTAGTCTTTTTTGCATCATGGTTCTCAGATGGTGAAGAGTGGCAGCTTGCTGAAGAACTCCCTTGACTCTCAATGCTAGGATTCTGATTCATATGGTTTCCCCCATGAATACTCTGAGTCGTCTGAGGCCCAGAAGAACTGTGGTTGGCAGAGCTAGATGTTGAGTTGCTGGCTGGGCTTGGACTAGATGTTGAAGTGCTCATGCTGGACCCTCCACCACTTAAACCAGGAGCACTTGTAGAGCTAGTAATTCCTCCTGCTGCTTCAAGTTTGGCTGCCCTAGCTTTGGTCTGGTGCAAAACAGAGCGCATGTGAATTTCCAGGGTGGAACTCTGGCTGTAAGCTACATTACAAGTGCTGCACTTGAATGGCTTGTTGTCAGGGCTACTGGTAGGCTCAGGTTGACCAGTAGTTGACTCCTGAAGAGCTCTTTTTACCTTGTGTAGGTGAGAGACTGAGTTATAATGAACCAGAAGAATGTTCTTTTGTGTAAAAGACTCTTTGCATACAGTACACTTGAAAGGTCGTGATGGATCCAAGAACTTCTCCATTGTAAAGTTTGGGCCTTTTCTAAATGGCAAAGCACGTTTAGGTTCAGATCCAGAATCTTCCTGCAGTGAGCCAGAATCACTGCCTGTAGGGCTTTGTTTCTCCTCTGGATCACTGTCTTCTCCATCTTTGTCATCTTCTACTAGACCACCATGCTCTTCACCAAGAGTTGGATCACCCATAAGCATCATGTCACCATTCATCAGCAATCCCCCATAAAGTTGTTGAATATCAGCTTCACTCAGCTCCAAGTGGCTAGTTTCCAAATGCTTCTTTAAAGCCTGTAGTGTTCTGAAGCTCCGCTGACAGAGACAGCACATGGTGGCTGCCCTGATCACATGGTACTGTGAATGGAGCTGTAGTTTTTCCACTGTCTTGAAGGCCAGGCTACATTGGTTACACCGGTACTTATAGACGTGGCGATCTGAAACAGGCAGCTGGGGCCTTTTGTTGTGAACTTCATTGAAGTGCATTTGGAGGGAGTTGGAAGATTTAAACACTTGATTACAGCCTTTTTTCCAGCAAAGAAATCCAGTGGCATCCTCTTTTTCTGATTGCTGATCCTCCAAAGGTGACTTGCGAGCTTCAGCTATGTCTGTAGGGAGGGACACCCCCTTTTCTGGATCCCCATCTGATGCATCTATGAATAAATCAGTGAAAAAAGAAAACAATAAGTTATTCTATTTTTTCCTAACATTTCCTGAGTTAATTTCTACAATACTGTTAATTTTGGGCATTAAAGATCCTTTGAAGAAAATCTGTAAAAGCTATAACTAATTAAAAGGTTGTGGATATCAGTTATTCATATGATCTTGTAGTAAATGAAAGCCAAATAATTAAAATGATATTTTAAAATACTATGTTGGGGTGATTAAACTTTAATGTGCCTCGATAAGGATTATTCCTTTTCCAGTCTACTCATCTCATATAGTTAACTTGGTAATAAAACTGAAACTACCATGAACATTTGTAACACTTAGATACTGACCAGCTTGCTTCTTTGTATCTTCAGAGTTAGAATTGGTTGTAGCATGTGGGGTACTCTGAGACTCCCTATCTGGACTAGGCACAGGTATGAACATACTTGCTGGTAGTGCCTCAGTAGCTGTCACCTGTAAAAGTAAAGCACAGAGAAATTCAAGTGTTAATGACATTAATAAGTACCAAGGAATGTTGCAGTCCAAATGACTAAAGGAAAGCTGGTGACAGAAAAAAGAAGTTATTTAAAACAACATTGGTAGGGGGCTAAATTGCTCAGTAACGTACACTATAACAATTATCTTTTACAGAGTGCTAAGAAGTCAAACTGTGTTAGCAAATTGTCAGTGACACAGCTGTAAACCTCAATTAACTGTTAAATAATTTAGTTTAAGATAAATTAAATAAATAAATAAATAAACACTTTTCTTTGTCAAAATCAACTTAGAGTAAAAAGGAAAAAAAAAGTGTAGAAGCTGGTAAAAACATATTTAATCATAATTAATTTCCTGGTTAGGATAATTGCAACAACAACTTAGACCAGCACTAGTATTAAAATCTTATAATTAATCAAAATCCAAATTGCCCCAAAATTTATATTGTTAAACAAAATCAAATTAAAATATGGAGCTTTTTTATTCCCATTCAGTTACTTTTACAAAAATGAGTAATCAGTTTCTTTCTAAATGTTATAATGTCACCAGTCATCTTCTTATTCCTATTGTCCTGCAGGTCATTTTTACAGTTTTTACCTTTCAAACAGAAATGAAAGACTCTCTAGTTATCCTTTACAGTACTATGAAAAGAACTAGTCTTACATAGCAAAGATAGAGGTAAAGTAAGTACCTCTTTAGTTTCTGTTAAATTCTGCCAGTATTCCAGTTTGTGTAAATAAACAATCAATTTGGTAATATGAAAAATTGGACATAAAAACCACAAATAAGACATGTGAGAAATGTATCAAATAAAAGATAGAACTATTATATGAACCCCATGCTCTGTAATTGCTCCGTGATGGACAAAGTCACTAAGGGTATTCAAGCATATCAGTGTCTATGGTCCAGCATCAAATAGAGCAGAACTTTCCTCAAGCAAGCACAGTCAGGTTAACAAGATCAGGTAAAACTTCATTTCTCAAAGTCACATACTACATGTCTGTTTATATATTTACCAGGAAGACATCAAGTCATAATCACCTTAGTTTTTGTTGCCCCTCTGTCTGTATAAGTTCCTATTTAAATTAAACCAGCATATAAACTTAGAAAACACAATAAAACAGATTTACATTACAAAGTGGTCTCTTTCTGAACAACTGCTTCATTAGGCAATTAGGGGAATGAGCACAGTATCCCAAGGTCACTTTTAATTCAGGCCACTAATTGGCAAACATAGTTCAAAATGGCTATCATCCAACCAGGTTCAGAATTAATTAAGTAAAATTATTTTCATTACAGCTATCTTACTCAGACATAAAATGAGACATGGGATGCGGGAAAAAAGACACTTGGAGTTTATGTATATTAGTTATATATTGCTACACATTTACTATTTACACTTTATATGAGATGGACACATCATGGAAAGAAAGGTGAGAGAGCAAAAATGAAGGGTGGATGGAGGGATGAAAAGTGGGAGCGTGAATGCATCATTATGCACATTTGGCAAGAAATAAGTCCCCCATTTCAGAATTAATTAGGATTCTCTGCGTAGACATGTGAAAAGGATAAACTACCTTTTCATCTGCATGCACCAGTTGTAAAAAGGTGCTGGCTTTAATGCCTGTTATATTACCCCTGTTATATCTCCTCTTGTAGAGATTCAGTACATTACTACCAATATAAATGGCATAAATATTGCTGTCTCCCATAATAATATGCTTGCCATTTACTTTCTAGATGGATTGAGATGGTTAGGTAGTAGACAGAGCAATGTTTTATTCTGTGATTGTCCAGCATGCCATTTAGCCCCACAGAGTAGAGCATAACAAAGATTTGCTCAATGATTTACAAGAAAACTGAGAAAATAATATTTTATTTCTGCTTGATGAGCTTTAAAGGAAGCAAAATGATTTTCTCAGTACAAGAAGGTGCATCAGTGCACTGCAGCATAAATAAAGTCATTCACTGATTACTTAAGTTACAAATACAAATCTTGCATCTTAAATACTTTTGGAGTGGTGCTGCATATTCTAAGTATTTTAACCAATTTTTATGTTCTTTTTTCATTGAGTGGTGTTGCATAAAAACATCTCACTTTATTTTTAAGTAAGTAGTGAGGCTGTTCATTAAGCTTAGCTATAAATATTATTAAAGCAGGCATGATAAAAGACTTTGTTGTGATTAGCACAGGGGTGATCAAAGACAACATTTATGTCAGTAAAGTCAGAAATAAACTAGGAGCTAAGAAATCTGCTCTTCTTTGAATCATAATAAAACAAAAATACAAAAAACAGATTATGAGTTCACCTACTCAAATGATGGTAATTAGAAGACATATTCAAAAGGTGCCCTGATGACAAGAGAATGAAGACAATGAAAAAGAGAAGAAAAATATGGATCTTAGAAGGGCTAATCATTTCAAAGAAACCAGTGGGATTGCCTGTAGTCATTTCACAATTAACATCACACTTTGTGATATATAAAAAGGCTGAATGTTGGCAATTTAGAGCAGTGAATGCAAGAGGGACAAATGCTTTCACAGCCAAACAGCCAGTGCAAGCTGAGCGGTTCATTAAGGGTGAATTACTCATATTCTTGACATTGCTCCATCCTACACTGGTCCATGACCTGACCCAGAGCCAGGAATATGATTGGTCATAATATTTGTAAGTAGCAGTCCTGGGCAGCTTCTACAAGGCTGTGGTCCAATTTCTCCAATACATAATATAAATAATTTTCGGTAACTATAAGGCAGAGTCCTGTTGAGGAACTGGATCCAAAACTTAGATAGGTGCTTTGAACACAATATAAAGTATAGGAGGTAACAATACAGTTTCTCACTGCATCTCCTCTACTGCATTTTTCTGGCATGCATTCTAATGCATATCACTGTTGTTGCTCTATAAGATTAGAAAAAAAGAACATTATATTTAAGTTTCTTTTTTTTAAAAAAAAAAAAAAACCTCTTTTATCCACATTACCACCATGACGCTTCTATGCAAAGTTGTCTGTTATGTGTCACAGCAGTGATTGTATGCTCAGTTAGAAACTTCTTTAATGACAAAATTATTTATGTGTCAATAATAAGTGCCCTTACAAAAATAAATTCTTTAAAAAAAAAGGCATGAACAAGGACTTGTGAATGAAGCCAATGTTCAACAAAATACTTTGAATGACCTTTGCAAAGCCTAGAAACTTAAAACTACTGTAAAAGATATAAGGGGTTCCTTATACACACTCAAGCAAAGCAGAAGCCAATTAAAACTTGCATTCAGATGTAAATATTTAGATGAAAGATTGGGATAATGGATGACTTACTGTGGCAATAAGCTTATCAACACAGTCGGGCGCCACACTGTGAAGGTGTGTGAGGTGGAACTGTAGGTGGATCTTGTTGTTGAGCATATCCTGGCACAGCGGGCAGCGTAGCATGGGCTGAACAGAGTGCTGTGTCATCACGTGCATTCTTAGACGATTCAGATCAGTGTTGGTGAACTTGCAGTAGGGGCACTGGTACATCTGGGTGGTGGCAAACACAGGGACAGATGAGGAAAATCTGGGGTTAATCAGTTAAAATAGGTGCACAGAGCTTGGTGGGCCTTACTTGATGAGAAGCTGTAGAACAGCCCCCACCTTCTCCATTTTCAAGCAGCAAATCCCTCTGATCACATACATGTAATACTGAAAACCACCAAGTCCTGGCACCCACTTCAAAGTGCTCTCATCTGTCAAATATTATATTGATTTTCCACCTTATAAACAATTAGCAGTGCTACCAAGGCAGAAACATCAAAATAATTTTGAGTGGATTTAAAAAGAAAATCTGCATATTATATATATAAAAAAGATTCAGTCAGATAACTAATGATATTACTGAATATTTACATTTATATTGAATTCATGTACAGGTTTAAAACTCATAATGAGGGCTTGGTAATTGAGGATGAGATAACCTTAAGCAACAAGCCTCTAATTCAAAGGAAAAGCAAGGTTTTATGAACATCAGAGAGTATCAATGTTCACAAAATTTTGCTGTGCTCACCTGCTCCCCAGTCCCCTTTTCCGCTGTCCTGGGACGCTTTGTGGAGAGTGGGCTCTCTGAGGCCTCTGACCGTGAAGAGGGCCTTTTGGAGGGAATTGGTGAATCAGACTGTTGCCGTTCCGAGTGGCCGGACAAAGCTGAATATGTTCACACAGATACACAAAAACAGGGAAGGATGGAGAAAGGAGAGGAGACATGTCAAAACAAGGTGAAGACTTGGCAGGTTGGGAGCAGGTCAATCAATAACACTGTGGATAAAGGGCTTTGAAATGCCTTCCTTGAATGTGATATGGGTGCATTTAATGGGAATTATGCAGTGAAAGTGTTATCAAGTCTCTGCATTAAAAATACACACACTTTTTACTCGTCCTCCAGTGTTGCTGAGGGACACACAACCAACTTGCTTTCTTTCAGTGTTAGCTTATAGGGATAATATAAATATGAGTCTGCTGGTGGGGGGCGAGGTTTAAGTTTCACATCGGCACATATTTGTATGCGAGTTTAAAGCTGAAGACAGCATATGCAAAGTAAAAAATGGCTATACATAAAAATATATACATTTAGATCGGTATTACTCTTAATGAATATCTATTTTTTATTTTTACAAAGAACCTACTTCGAAGTTCATCTTATAATAAAATTTCAGATAATGCAGACTCTTTTCATGCACGTCACCTTTTTGAAGTGTTTCTTTTTTCTTTTTTTGACAAATAGTCCCAATATATGCCAAGAGCTTCTAAACATTTTCAGCTTTTTGTTTCAATAAATAATATAAATGCCACTTCTGCTTTAAATTTCTGAAACTTGTTTTTAAAAACTCAATTGTAGCTTTTTTTTTTAGCAGTCTGTGAGAAAGTGAAAAATAGAACAAGATAAGAAAACCTCTTCTGTAATGACTGATTGAATCTCAGTGCTTCCCCAAAGCTGCTCTATGTACTAAAAGCCTTCGTTTAACTCCAAGGTATTCAAGGCATGAAAACATGCCACCGGGCTCAACGACAGCCTCAGAGTGAAGATGAATCATATGCAAGCAGAGTCACAGCAAACCTCTGCCCTTTTGACTCAATCTATAGTAATGTACCACCATCCATCACTCCATTATCTGTACTGCTATTCCAAAGAAGGGTTGCTGGAGCAGCAACCATTGAGCAAGACGCTCAATGGTTACACCCGGAACAGGTTGCCAGTCCCTAACAGAGAGACAAACACAAAGGACAATTTTGAAAGATCAATCAACCTAGCATCCATGCCTTTGGACAGTGGAAGGAAACCCACACTAACACAGGGAGATCATGCAAACTCTACACAGGAAAGCCACTTCCCAAGCCGAGGCTTGAACCAGCAACCTTCTAGTGGTGAGTCTGCAGTGCTAACCACCACACCAATGTGCAGCCAGTAATGCAGCATCATTGAAAAAAAAATAGACTACAGTCATTGACAGGTGAGTGCCATTTTTATTTTACATTCTATAAAGATACTTGAAGTGTTTTATTGCCTTACATATAGAATAGATGGTTAATCCTTTCAATGCAAACACAGCTGATATCACCAAAATAACATGTCTCTTTTTTTCCAAATCTGCAGAGCAAGGCCTAACATAAAAGCCCCTGCAAGCCACTTTAAAACTACTCCAATTTATAAAGAACAGTATAAACTAGAGGTGGCAAACAGAGAGGCATAGCAGTAGTTGAGCTGTTGAACATGTGTTCACAGACAATATGAACCCAAAAAGAGTGTGAACAGGGGAGGGGCAGTAGGACAGTGCTTTCTCACCACTGGAAAAAAATGCACTGTGAAACTTAAGGAACCCTTAACAAGCCCATAAAGAGTTAAATTTGGCCTGATTTGTACAGTTCTGCAGGGGCAAATTGAGAACAGAGGGCATTGGTTGGGGTGGGGTGCTATGGCAGGGGGTCAGGTTAAGCAGCGCTGACCACACTCCTGCTCCAGACATTAAAATGTCAGTTCCAATAAAGACGAGGGCAGTTGAGCTGATTACCCAGTGGGGGACCTTGCTTTGGACAGAGCAGCCTGCAAGATCTCCCAGAGACACCAGGATCAGCCAGGGAGACCTTATTAGTGTCCAGTCACAGTCAATCCTATTAAACACATCCTCCAATAAACAAAGGGAATGTTAAACAAAAGGAACCTCCCACTCCCTGACATTAACCTCTCAATCATTGTACTGTCTTCACCAATTCATTCTCCAACTCCACTTCAGTCCACTTCTACCCCCACCCCCACCCCCTTCCCCCCACAATCTCATCGGGAGAAACAAGTAATCATCTATAGTCATTTCAATGCTTCAAAAATATGGTCTTTATAAATTTCTGAGGCTGAGCTTGATTTGACTGCAGAAATAATACTCCTCATAGACACATTAGTGTACATTTTTGCTGCTGTATTACACATCATAGAGAAGAAACATCATCTAAGCCTTCTACCTTCTCTTTCCGGAGTTCATTATTTCAGCAGCTCCTTGACGGTAATTAACATCAACACCCACAAGGTAAAGAAGGTAACTTCTCTCCAGGAAACGGTACAATGATTAAGAAAAAGAAACAAGCATGCCATCTAATATATCATTAATAAGTGTGATTGCATTTTTTTTTTACTAGGGATTACTTCTTTAACCAAGGGAGAAGTAGACTGTGGGAAAAAGGAGCAGTTAACTCACTTATAAAGCGTGTAAATACAGAACAGAAAGTAAAAGCACTGTAAGTGCTGATTACTGTAAGTATCAAGCATCCTCTCAGCCTGCTGATTAAGACAATAAACTAAACGATTATACTTCCACAGCTGCTCTATTAGCACCACAGAGGTGGAACAAGTGGCTGCTCATGCTGAAACACTGAAGTGCTGCTCTAAAAGGGCCTTAAACCTGTTTTCTAGTTCAGGTGCTTTATGTTAAAGTGTAGGTGAAAGAGAAAATGCATGAAGCGAGGACAGATGGAGGAATGTGAAGGGCTGTAGAGGCTTACTCTGACAAAGTCCCTATCGTCACGGCCAATTAGGACTCCATAAATCTGATCAATCGCATTCTCTTAAGAACCCAACACCATCAGTGGAACCCATGACTAATGTCTAACTACTGTATCCTATTTTTTTCTTGTCAAGTGTGATGAAAAAAAATGAGTGAAAATACTGAAAAGCTGGCAATGAAAAATGAGATAAAGGGAGTTTTAAGGTTGTTTTGTCTTTATTTACAGTCTAACATGACGAATTGGACACTTCTGTCAAGCCAAAGATGTTCACACGCAGGCTTACAGGTTCAGAACCAATGGCTGAAACATTGTGATTTGATAGGACAAGTTATGAGACTATCTATGTGTTCTCAGGGAAGCTAAAGTTCTTAAAGCGACATGTTGGGAATGTCAACAACTGAGAACATGTGAACTAAAGTGGAGCGTTTGTTTTTTTAAATTAGATACATTTATATCTTAGTAATTTAGGAGATCCTTTTCATTAAAGTGAGATACAAAACCTCTAACGGTTTCAATGCATAGACAGAATAACAAAAAATAAAAATGAATGTAAAAGTGTAGTGTGAATTTAATGTCAAGAAACAGAACAAAATCCAGGATGTTTTTTTTTCCTTCGTCTCCTCCTTCTTTTTAGGAATATATCAATAGAGTTTATCAGAGCTTCTCTCCAATAACAAATGCTCTGCTGCTTGTCATCACTTCTCTGTAGGTCATCACCCGACTTGGCAAAGGAGCCGACCCAAGAAAAGCTGATCATTAGACACAGAGCCGCCACACCAAACACCTTCTGACAGATACATAGAGTTGAGTTTTGTGCAAAAGCACACAAAGCAGATTGAGGTTGAAGCAAGAAAAGAAAAAAACGACAAGTCAATTAGGCAATTATTAATTCATGCCCCTTTTCCGTAAACCAGAGGCTTTCTGCTGTCGAGTCCCGTAAGTGGGTTGGAGTTTGGCACCTTGTCTCTGTCTTGTAGCTGGACTGTATTATTCAAACAGCAAAGGAACTGTCAGCATGCTGCACTGGTCTCTGGAGCAATCCTAGCAGCCTTGTTCTGTTTTCAAGGGGGGAAAAGATGGCTGCTGGACAGAGTGACTGACGCAGCACAGAATGGATTAACTACACTAGGTCATCTGGCATAGAAATCTTCAAGGAATGCAAAATCGCAGCTGCCCTTAATCTATGTCCTTGGGAGAAGTAATTGATGCTCTAAAACTGACTGTAAACTGTATGCAAAGATGTGGAAGATGGGAAGCGATTGGTGGTGCTTTAAATGGGAATTCCCCTCCCACTTAGAGATGAGGTGTTCATCATCTCTATAGTCTCTCTTGCCTCATTACTACAGTCCCTTCTGTGCCATAGCAGCTTCAGCCTTATGCTGTAAAAATCATAAACCACCATACACTTCCATCTCAATGAGGGTAGATAACTTTACTGTCATTTTGCTCAGAACGACCACAGTCTGACAATCACGTTGAACTTAAACCGTGCGGATAATCCCAGTGTGCTGAAACCCAAGGAACCTCTGTGGTACAAATTTGTGTTCACTGATCCCTAACTCCCTGAAACCTTTCACCTTCACACTGCTGAGACCTTCTACTTGTCTCTTTTCACTGTGAAAAATCCTCACCCTTATTCCCTCTGCAAACTGGTCATTAATATGGAGATGATCCAACTCCCCCAGTGCTACAAGTAATTTTCTTTCAGTCCTAAGCTAACAAAACTTGCATATTTTCTTTGCTTTTTCCTTATTACTATCTAGATTTTTTATCTATGGCCCGTGTTGGAGCCCAGAGCAATAAAGGGCAGTGCACCACACCATCTTATATTTCTAAAGTAATTACACCACGCTAATAAAATTAAAGAACCTGTGCTTCAACTAAGAACTTCAGACAGAAAACACAAATTTGACCATTTCTTATTATTTAAAAAGAAGCTCAAATATTATTTAATAGAACAAAATACCAAACTGCATAGTGCAAAAGGTGAGTTACACAGCCTAAACTGAGAGAGAATATTAGGAGACTTATTAATCTCCAGACTGCAAGGAACAAGAGTAAAATAAGTTATTCACCTTTGCAGGACACAGCTGTAATGCTTGGGTGTTTGTTTTACCCTGTGGTAAAACTCATAAACGCTTGGGCTTTCAGGGAGGTGCCTCACAAACAAGGACAATTTACAGCCTATTATCTTCAAAGACAAAAGGAATTATAATTTGAAGGATGACAAACACACTAAAGACGTGACACGAATATGTGAATATGTCCACTGCTAAGGGTTTAAAGGCAATAACATATCACCACTGCACTGAACAGCCCACAACTTGAAAGTGAGATTTGCGTATATGTGCTGTTATATGGAGAAGAGTTTACAGTATTTATTATGTATGCTTTAAATGAGCAATAGTATAAAAAAAGAGCACAATAAATAATGTAAAAAAAGAGTGTGCCACAATGCCACCATCCTGTGTCTAGAGGATGCTAATCATCATGTTCACTTTACAGAAAGATTCAGCAGTCACACTATAAAACACATCTGCTTCATTTACTCACAGAATACATTAATGTGCACATATGCTTGCTGAGGCAGATCAACACAATGACACTTGTCCTAATGGAAAGCACATCTACCATCCCTGCTCAGTCTTTATCCAAACTTTTTTTCTAGTTAAGTATAATGCCCCATTTTTATCAGTGCAAACCTTCATTAGCAGCATGGTAGATCAAAACAGATTTCAAATACATATATAGATATAGGACCTTTTGGGTATAACATCCTGTTGTGACACATCTTCAGGTCATGACCT
>JBAMHX010000001.1:16641919-16653273 GCA_037177515.1 Pseudomugil tenellus
ATATATATATATCTTTGAATTACTAATCATGACAGATTACACAGTTGCAGCTAGTGCTAGTATGAACACTAATATACAAATATTCTAAAAGTATTCCAGTTATAATTATGAGTAGTTATAATCTACAGCAGTTTTGTCTGCTTGAATAGCCTTTAATTCAGATTACACACAATCCTTAAGAGTTGCATCACATATTGTTCAGAGCTTGCAAGCACATCATTTACATATATTTGTATGCCTTTACATGTGCATCCGTGTCATTTCTGAGATAAATACAAAAAAGAGACAATAACGAAGGTATCTTTCATGAGATGACAAGCCAAATACATATGCATTTTACAAAGGCTTCTGGTGTACTTCTAAATGATTTTAATGAGTACTGAGACGCTGCTGAACAAGAAGGAGAAAATAAGATTGACAGAGGCTTTAAAAAGGAGGAAGCGTTTTCTTTCTATGTTCGCTAGTGCTGTCTGTTTGACAGTGACTGTCATTTGTAAAGAAACAATATTGCGCTCTTTTCCAACAGCTACATGACAACACTGAGAAACAGTACTTCAGTGGTTGTAAGGGTTAGGGTGATGAACTTTAGAAACAGCTCATCCTCAGACAGTGGGAGGGTAGCACCTTTCCAATAAACAACAGGTTGGCCAAGACATTCATGCACAATATCTTAACAAATACAAACCATCTGTGTACCTACTGTGCAACATTCTCATACTATCACCAGCTCACACTGGTGCTTGTCTCTTTAATAAATGTGTTGTTAGGTCTTCACAACTGGTCCGCAAAACAGATTTTCAGAACTAGTTCTGAATGGGTATTGTATTCATCAATCACGGAAAGTTTCACATCCAAAAAGAAACCTTTCCATTTAACTACAGCTGTCTGCCTTTTGCTGACAACACAGCCTTGAACCCACCACGCCATCTTACCCACCCACCTTTCCACTGACATCAAACAGAACCTCAGACTTGGTTCCCTAATGCAATGCTATTTTTAACTAAGCGATTCTAATAAGCTGCTGGGAAGCTGTAAATTTTTCATATGCAAGCACATATTTCCTTTGTGAAAACACAGAAACACACTTATTTGGTGATTAGCGACTGACAGAGGGGAGGAAAGGAACTGAATATGCTTGTATCAAATTGCATGCCTTTCAAAAAAAAAGGAATCCTAATGCGAGGAGTCGTCTTCCTGTGCACCACAGGTATGAGTGAATTATTAATCGGCCAGCTCATTTTAATGCTTTTTAAAGTGCTTTATTTTGATGTGCTAAAACATACTTTTAGCCATACTCAGTCAGGCATGCATATCATTATTTCTTCCATCAAAGAGGAGTGTCGCCCTTTCAAAGAGCACAAACAACTCAGCCTCATTTAAAATAGAAGTTCGAATATCAAAGACATTTTACAAAGGCTGGGCTTCAAACACTATGATGAAGTTTCTTTTTTCGCTATACTTTATGAAAACTTATGTATGCAAAATGTCTGAATTGTTTTCCAGCTTTTAACCTGACTCGTGTAAATCAAAACATCCTGCAGAAAAACAAGAAGTTAAGACAAGTGAAAAGTGTCTATCAACGTCTGTTACTGTTCTTTGTCAATATTATCAAGAATCTCAACTGAATAAGAAATATTTTACCTGTCTGCATTGTTTATCTTTGACTGACATGGAGAGTAAATTGGCAATGCAAAAGAAATGAAATTATGTTTCATTTACACTTGTCAGAAAATCTGAACAGCATTGAGTAAGTGATTCTTTACAAATATAATCGGATGTAAGGATGGACGCACACATTGTAGGTTAGGGAAGAAAACCTAGCTTTAAACAAAGCTTGCTTCTCATTTAAAGTTTCCTTCCTTTTCAAATCTTAATCGGTAGAAAAACTCCTGTCTAACAACTTGCTCCACACATTTTACCAACAAAAGTTTGGAGTTGTTTTTAGTCCACTAAGATCTGATTCAGAATGTGTGTTCCAATGTTTAGAGGATCGCTCACATCACAACGGTTAACAAAACTATAAAAACTGCCCTTCCATAATTAGTTTAGGGAATAAATATTGCCATCAAGGAAATCATAACTACTAGAGAAGCCTCGACTGCATACTTATGCTTTCAATGCTGTCACCCTCTAATATGAACAGGTTTTCGGTTCAGTTACAGCACCGTTCATGTTGCCCATTACTGCACCAAAACTCAAAGCAGCCACACAACGTTTAAAATACACTTAGTGTTACTTAATTATTACTCTACAAATTTAAAAAGTACATGTAATCTTTACCTAACAAAAGCTAAAAGAAAAACAGTCTGAATAAGCAGTCTGAATTTAGGTCTTCAGCTCCTCCCCCAACTCTGAGCCCAACCCCTTGTTTGAGACTCACCACATTAAAGAGAAACACAGAATTACCCATCCTGACCAGAACAGCTAAGTATTGTTTGTGTCCTCCTATGGGTGCAGCAAAGTTGAGAAGTGGGAACTGCAATCACATGTGTGAATATGTGTGTACATGGGACAGTTAGAATTGTACATACAGGCCCTACTCACCTACTGAGCAAGAACAAAACATGAGTCACATGTCACTTGGACATAATGCATAAATTGACCAGTTATCTTAACTGCATCACACTTGGTATTTAACCTGGAAACATGCTAAATAAAAGGGCATCGTTTGAGAATAGACCCATGAATTTTTACAGGGTGTGTTTAAATACTTGTCTATTTTATTAAAATATTATTTAATATACTCTGACAAAAAGTCCATTGTTCAGCACCATTAGGCTACATGGCCATAGTAGTCCTGAAATTGGTATCTCCCACATATGTGTGTAAATATAGGCCTTACCTGTCCCTTTGGTGAGCTCCTTTTCCCCCCCACTTTCTCTGTCTTTGGTTTGGTCCTCCTGGTCTGTGGTGGTCTCACTAGCAGCCTCCACATCCTCACACAGCTCTCCTGAAGGGGGAGGGAGAATGGGATATGTAAATCACCACACCATCAGAATTGGTTGAAGCACTTAAAGGGACGGCAGCATTTTTTTCTATAGGAGCTTCCAACAATTACATTTGCTGACACACAGTTGCAAGGCTAGCAGACAAAGAGGGCAGAATCTGTTTTCTGCTTTCTGTCCTGTTCTGTCTGATCATCAATGTGAAAATTATTCTGACTTGAAATATAAAAATGAGTTAAATTATGAGGGAATAATGAAGGCAAATGTTTTCCCCATATTTTCAGACTACCACAATAATGGCAAAAAAGATGTTTTATATAGACATAAACTATTGGGAGTGATGGGGGAGTGCAGATGTGGCCTGAAGTGGGCAGATGGAAAACTAATTGTGTGAGCATTATCCTTCAAGAGAGAGACCTTATATCAAACCCCATTTTCTTTCTCACACAACACACACACATTCCTGTCCCTTGCTGCAATCTGTTAGATTATTTACCAATACCAACCCAATTTTGCTTCTGTTATCCTATGATGGCAAAAAAAATCATAAATATTTAAGACTTCCATAGCCACAATTCATTTTATTTTTATGCCAACTCAAAGGCAGAAATCCCCTGTAACCACCTTAAAAGCCTCAGCTCGATATATCAGGCCATTTAGGAGCATCGAAGTCCAAACAATGGATATCCAATAACGCCATTTGTAAGTAACACACAGAGGAAAAGATAGGAAAAACAGATAATAAAAAGGGCATCAATCTTGTTTATATCCCTCCAGTGCCCCTTGAACATCCCCTTTGCCTGCTAAGTTTGTTTAAAAGTAGTGAGACTTGCATGCAATAGCATTGATTTGACAACAGTAAACTAGGCCGCAGTCGATAGGCTCTATCAGTTATTACACAAGTCAGCTAATTCTCGGCAAATGTACTTAAATGCTCTTTTGAAAATGCTTTCATGCTTTGGTCTCTACTCTATGAGCTATTGATATATTGACAAAGCTACAACAGCTACTGAAATATCCTGTTCAAGTATTCAGCCCTGCAGTCATCACACATCCAATCGTATCTCACCATATGACTAGCCCGAGCCAAAACCACTTTTATGACATTACATTATCCCTCATCACTCACCGTCTATCCCCTCAGTTGTGAAATTCTGGATACATTCTTCTTTATCATTTTCTCAAACCCAAGTGTCATTTACAGAGGTGATCTGAAAATTGTACATTCAATATATTTGGATGAGGAACCTTAGACATTAAGAATCTCATGTTTTAATTCGTTTGATTGCTTTTTTACAAATGAAAATAAACTTGATGAAAGTAATATTAATGCATCAAAATTAATTTAACAGTATTTTACTTTTAATATTTGACATTTTATTACCCACATGTGCGGGTTTTTTTTTTAAGTGGAAACCCCTTTACAGCATATTTTACTAATATTTTACATGTTTAAAATGATCTAACTGAAACATCAGTTTATTAACAGTACTGTGTCTCTCTAAAGACAGAACTACATGTGTGGATAAAGATATATTTTGCAAAAAGAAACAAAGAAGTTGTTGAATGAAAAAAAGTGTATTTGTAGCCAGGCAGGATAAGTACCCTCAATTTCCTGCTTGCAGTCACAGCTGCAGTAGGAAACAGCTGTCTAAGCGGAGTGATAGTAGTATGGATTTTTTTTTACACATTACTTCTAAAAGCCAGTTCAATGATCCCTTGTTTAAATAAAGATATTTAAAAAAAGGATGCCTGACTCCTGCTGATAGCCATATGTTAGTGCTATTTAGATCCCGCGCATGAACATGTTTTATTCTTTTATTTCTAACCCCGTTTCTATTATGTTTCCAAGCCAACGTATGAATTCAATCCAATGCAGCCCATCCCAGGCTGGTGAAGCGGATCCAAGCATTCCCTAAAAACCAGAAATCTGCTGCAGAGTCCTCCTGCCTGCATAAATCTTGACAACTGTATGAGAATTAGGAGGCTGTACAGCTGCATAGGTGCACAGATTACAAAATAATCCGCAGGTATATTTTTGTCACCTTTAAAAACAGGACTACATGTCATTTCTTAGCGATGCAACACATGTAAAGAAACTAATTCCCCCCTACACATAAATGCACACTTTGTAATAGAACATTGCTGTGATAGGCAGCCAACATTATAAAGTTATTCAGCTTCCTTGTACCCACCCCCACAAGATCCTGCACGCATACTTCACATGAACACGTGTGCACTTATATTTCTTCCTCATATTATCTATACTTTTTTACCGGGTTGTTTACTTAACATGTGTGACACTTTTAGCACGCACAACACAGAGTTCCATGCATAATTTATGCAGAAGAGCAGACATATAATTCCAAGAGCAAAGTCATGTCTTTAAGTGGTAAATGGCTTTGCCCATTTCTCATCTCATCTACAACAGTATTACAGAATGATTAAAGCTAGGCTGACTATAATTAATGAAAGGTCACGAGTGGCCTAAGAGTAGGATGCAAATGGAACAGACACTAAAACTGTAGCCATAGATTAACTCTGAAAATAGATTAGGAAAAACACTCAAAGCTATGGCAGCAGGCCCTTTCTAACCCAAATCTGAAAGATGTAAAGGACAATAGCCTGAAGGTTGTCTTCTAATTAATTGTCTTCATTAACCATCCTAATACAATGATATGAAACACTTCCATTAATCTAATCATGCAAGCTGAATAAGCTCATTGCCGACACAGAGATTAAACTCATCTGTTCTGAGAGTATAAATATCAGCTCTGCTCTGCCAGTCACTCAGTGGGGACAGTTCATGTGCTCCCTGTTTCAGTATCTCAAAGACACATACACACAGATACATTGACACACACGCACACACTCATACAGCATCTAGGCGCTTACTGGTCTTCCCCTTGTAAGTTTTGTCAGTGAGTGCAAAGCCTTAATCAGACCCATAGGTGTCACTCTATACAAGCTGCGAGAGAGCGATTTGCTCACACACATTAATGAGGTGCAGGGGGGAAGGGTCTGAGCAGCATCAGACAGAAACACACAGGGATGGGGAAAGGGAAAGAAATATGGGGAGATGACAAAAGCAGATGCTATGAAAGAACCGTCCGGTGAAGACAAGAAACTGAAAATGGCCAGATTACCTGCAGATGAGAAAGAGCAGTCTTCCTTTCCCCCGAAGAGCAGTGATTACACTAATGCTAATCAGACTGACAAGCACAAACGGCCTAATAAATAATTGATGGTAACCACTGCACTTTCCAGTATTCCTTCCCAGACTGCAGAGAAGAACAGCAGCAAGTAATAATAGTCACTCTAGATATCTTTCACTAGGTCAGGCTCCTCCTCCGTCCTCGGCCTCAGCTGAATATACAGCTATGGTAACTGCTTTCTTAAAAGTACAGAATTCTGGTCCTACCTGAGAACGGCTCCAGAGTTCCTCAAATAGTCTGGTCTTTTTTTGTTGCATACACAGTGAAGCTCGGTTAACAACACTGCTTTCTAGCTTGGCTTTCAAACATCCTGGAGAACCACCGCGAGGGCTGTACTGAGTTTCTCCCTCTCTCTGGCTCTTGACTTCTGGGAGCAAAGACTGCGCTTTACTTCTGTCTGGGTTTTTGTGTGTTGCTCTATGTCTAAGCTCTCATTACTCTCATCATTATTATTGAGGCTGTTGTTATCATTTTTAACCAGGTGTCACAGGGCTACACTGTAAATCAGAGAGTTGTGCTGCCCCTGCTTTATCCCGGGCCGGACAGCTTCCTTTGCTTTAGCGCTGCGCTGTCGGATAAAAAGCAATCTTATTTCACACTTCACAGACTCCATCTTTCTCCCCTACTTCTTCTTTTAAGCATCCCCCACACCCACCCACCCCATCATCCTTTGCACCCCTTCCTCATATCAAAGTTGGCCTGACTCTGGACTAGAGGGCGCAAAATGAAAGTGACAGGAGGGTACCATGGGACAAAGAGACACAGAACCCATGCTGAGGGCTTTCATGCATTGTCCGCTCCTCATATCAGCACCTCTATGCCCTATGCGCAAGACACCCCCTTTAATAGCACAACACACAGGAAAACACTCTCAGCCTTCATTACCCACCCACCCTCCACACACATACATACATACACACACACACACCAGAAACACTCTCCTTGTGTCCTGACAAGTTGCACCTCATAAAACCACAACTGAGCAAAACATGCCCACAACCCAGCCAGATACAAGATGGGTTTTTGTTTATGAACATCCAATAAACCACAACATGGTGTTATCAGACCTAATAATGATCATTGCTCTATGATAAGGAAAAAAAAACAGACACTTTATTATGTTAAGAAAAGATCGTAGCTTGCGAAACACTTAAACTGACAGGTTCGCTCACACAAATAGGGATATATTTAAAAATGCATTGTATAATTTTTCTGACCAAATTAATTAATAAAAAACACAGAAATCAATGTAAAAAAAAATGCCAGAAAAAAAAATAACAAATACAAGACCTACCCTATGAACAAAAAATGAAAGTCTATTTGTACTTGGCCTCACTCCCTCGCTCCCACACACTATCACATACTGAAAAGAAAGAAGCAAAACTACCTCAGCACTGCTGGTCAGAGTTTTGTGTTAGATTCCTGACCTGTCTATGGGGGACTTGTTGGCCTCTCCCTGTTGGCCCTGCTGTGACCTCAGGATCTGAATGTGAATGAATACTTTGTGTCTCTATGAGGCTGAGGGGCAGAAAGAACACGAGTTGCAAAGGATGAGGAAGAGGTGCAGTGGGTGGAGGAGGGATATAGGGGTAGCTAACAACTTAAAGGAAAAAAATTAACAGCAAGTTAATCAAAAACAGCCGTGATGCCTCATACTCCCTTAGAACTATGCCGCAACAACCCCTCCTCCACTGCCCTCCCTGAGGTGTTGGTGCATCACAGCAGCCCATAGGTCCTCAATTGCATTTCGTTTCAATCCCCCGTGCATTTCAAAGTCATTGTGGCCATTTTAAAGTATGCTTAGTTGGAAAAAAGATATAATCACAAAACTTTTCATGCTCTTCAAACTTAATACATTGGAAACTGTTATTGCACTATGCAATGAATTAAATATTTTCCCTGATGTGCAGTCTCATGGGAAATCATACTAATTAGAAATACTTTGCATGATAATGGCATGTTTAGATACATTACAAATAAAGTGGATAAAGTGAGTGGTGTTCCAGTTCTTTTCTCTTTGTGTTTTACTTGAGTGATGAAGGAGAAGAAGATCTAGGTTAATGTGGCTACACAGGGACTGAACATTCAGGGACTGCTCACTCTTCTGCCCCATCTGACACACACACACACAAAACACTGAGTTACTTGAATGCCCAAGACGATGGCTGCTAACTAACACATATTAAGACCACAATGGAAGATGCAGCCTGTACTTTTCCCTGCTAGGATGGCGGGCTAAAAGCCTAGATTGGGGGCAAAAGCATCACTGGGCAATGCTCTCTCATCTACTCTGCCTTAGGGACATTGTCCTGGACAAAGAGCCACTCTGCCTCTCTGCCACCGTCCCCAACCCCCTACCATGCATTTATGCTTATCGTCTTCCACTGCTGCTTCCTCTTAAATAAACCTCTTTTTTATTAATGCATCTTTTTCATTTTCCTCAAGCTCAAACTACAATGCCTTCACCTATTTGTGGCTATTCAAAGAAGCCAAACTGAACTGGGGTGAGGAGTGTGGGGGTGGCTGAAGGGGTGTCTGGACAAAAAAAGCATCACCGCTGTCATGAAGGGCAATCACATCAACTCTGAAATATTCACCAGTGGGTTGGAAAATGCGATGGTACAGTTATGACAGGCGAACAGGCGACTCCAACCCCCTTCTATCAGCCGACAGTCCCCCACCCCTCTCTCCATCAGGGCGGAAGCATGGTGGACACTCTGAATATGTATAACCCGGAAAATGTATTGATTTTTCATTTGGCAAAAAGGGACACAAAAATCACATAACCTGAAACTGTCACAGCTCTTTTGTTCATAGCTCATCTCTCCTGATGTTTGGCTTTTGCCACAAACTCCCTTTAATTACCAGGTACAGCGAGCTTCGGAGCCTTTCTCCACAGAGACACAGTCACATACAGCCTGCTGGGCTTAACAAGACAGCCCACATCTATTATATATGACATACATCTAGCAGCTTTTGTTTCATATCTAACTAATAATCACACAGAAAATGACTGCACCTCTAGTTTGTTTATATTATGTACAAGATTGAGAGCAAAAACCTTTCTCGAGGAAGAACTTGAAAATGAGCAATTTAGCATGTCCCATTAAAATAGAAATAATACAAAATGGTCCCAGCACTTATTTTATGTGCATTTGAAGCACTTCTGACAAACATGAAAATCTTTTATTGATCTAAGTTCTTCCAGGTAACAGACAGGTCCTCGCATGTTTGTCTGAATGCGCACACTTGTGTATGTCTGTGTCCATTAACAGGTACTTATCTGTTTATCTCTCCTTTTAGACACTGCAGACCAGTACAGTGAACTGTCTGAAAAAGATCTCTGCTTGTCGATTTATCGAATGTACCATTTGCATATCTTTGTAGTGGTTCCATCTGCCTGTGGACTGTTCTGTGGAGGTATTAGCTCAGAAAATCAATGTTGCCATGGTTGGATGTATGTAGCCCCTACCTCTTCGCGTGCTAGGAGTTGGGTTCGCTGCTCCCACATGAGCCCTATTTACATGAGTCCTGCCGGCAGAGGCTTTCCCCCTAGTTATTCAATCTCTGTAAACTTAAAGTACACAAACATATTTCTCAGCATGCCCCTCCAGAGAAGGCTGGTTTGCCATCCTTCTCAACGGTCATACTGCCTCCCCGTTTCCATCCAAAGCCTTGAGCTTGACCGTCTGTTTGTTTATGAAAGCGTACGCGGAGATAAAACAGAATTCAACAAGGTTATGAATACCAATTTCGTTAATCAATTTTATTTCAAATATGAAAAAATATAGGGTAGCATTGATGTCTGTTTGCTCTCAAAGGTCGAACAGCCTGCCAAGTTCAGATCTTTCAGGTAAGTAGAGGAAGAATAGTGTGCTACTTGTTAGTTATTTATTTCTTATTTCTATATATTGCATCATAAAGATATACATTTATAGTGGAGACTGTGCAAAGGGATACCTTCACACAGATATATTTTTCTTGCAGACTTTAGTGAGTACACAGAGCAACTTCTCTTCTAACTACCACCTGGTCAGTTGCTCATGGCTAATTGCTAAAGAAATCCAATGATTATACTGCACAGGCACTCCAAAACATCCATGAGAGTGCAACCACTTACTGGGAAAAAAAGCTCTTGCTACTTCTATCCATTCAGTTTCTAATACAAATCAAACATAGCAAGGTTTCTTTTACCATTTGTCTTTCTGTTTCTCTTTGCATAGCCCATCCATTACTTTCACATGAAATATGAAAAGGCAATATCCTCTCTGTGTTTGTACTGAAGCGTAATGCGATTGTGTTGTCATTTATAGGAAATAATCACAAACCTCTCTTTCATTTTCCAGTTCAAATAACCATGAAAAATTAGCCTTCAATGTCATGGAGGACAACAAAGGGATGCACACAGACTATTGCCTCACCACTGCGCTTGACATTTCCCCTTAATAGGAAAACGGGTGGTTGTTTCTATCTATCTTTTTTGAATCTTTTCTAACCTCTTTTTTTACCTAATTAAAAAGTTCTACACTCAGATCTTTAAAATCTTTGCTGTGTTTCCATTCAGTGTGGTGATTCTGTGTGTTAGAAAGAGCTGCGAGGTCAGAAAACTCTGGACCCACGCGTACTCTGCACCCCGCTCATTAGCACCCCTACCCCTGTCTGTTAACGGTTGCTGCTGAAGGGAGATGTCGCCAGACAACCACTACGGGGCCTAGGTCGCCGTGACTACCGTCCAGCCTGATAGATAAATAATTCAAGAGCTATCAGACTCCCTGGCAGCAGAGCAGTCCCCAAAAAAAAACATGGTCAGGACACAGCTTAGAAAGGCCTCCTGAATTGATCAGCATTTAGCCTTTACGAATGATGTACAACTAGATGTCTGTATGAGACAGACAGATAATTAGCCTAAGTTGGAGTCTGAGGATTATTTTAATTCGGGAAATCTTTATTTTTCTCTTGGAGCAGGAAAGAAATAGTAATTGGCTTCTATATTACTGCCATTAAATACTTAATAGACTTAATAGCTTGTTTTTTTATTGTGATTACATATGGGATAATCAACCAACAAAACACAGTTAAGGAAGATGTACTTAAATCAGGATTAAATGCTGCTAGAACAACAAATGGATAAACAGTATATCAATCTGACAAATATATTTTAAAAGTTTATTATTTTAAAATGCTGTCCTTAAAA
>JBAMHX010000001.1:16653373-16681125 GCA_037177515.1 Pseudomugil tenellus
CCGATCTTATGGTATAAATTACATTTATTGCTACATTATGAACATTTCTTGTATTTGCATGCAATTATCAGATATATGTGAAGTTTTGAATCAGGTTATTTCTCAGTCAAAATCTAAACTACTAAGAAGAGTCATTATTTTCATTTCTTCCCAAAATGGTGACGCTAATGTCACTGCAAACTCTCAAAGCCAGATACAGTACTGGCAGGCCTTTTTGTACTGTGAAAGGAGGTCGAATAAAAAGAATATCAACACTTGATAACAAAAGCAAAACTAGATGTCTACCCATACTCTGTGTTAAGACACTAATGGTTTTCTAACTCAGTACTTTAGCTTTATTTGCATACTTTTAAAACTAGGTTTCATCTGTGGTATGGTTTGTGGTGCATATAATGAAATTTCCATTTAAAAGGCTAATGAAAAGACTCATCTCACTCAATTAGCAACTTCTTTATTGACTTCTTATGTATTAATTTATTATCACCTAATTCTGCCAGCACTTTTCATTTATGTGATTATGAAAACACCTAACCTTAATTACGAAACAGACTCTGGGTCAAAATACGAGCTGTAGTGAACTATCGTGAGAATATTTATCCATTTATCTTGCTATACATTTATGTCTATGGTAAACTGACTCGAGCATGATAAGACGGGTTTATATTTAACTGGATTGTTTCTATATATATAATTTTGGAGAATGAGACGCTAACGAGAAAGCCTGCAAAATTCACCCTGAAAGGCAACTTCATCTACATTGTTATGTTTATTGAAACAATTGCAGCTTCCACTTCTGCAGGTAAGTGAACCTTGTCAAAGTGAGTAAAGATTGACCTCTTTTAAATCCCAGTTTCACTACTGTTGATTATCATCAGGTTTATATTATAACCCTTGGCGGTTTAAATGGCAAAGCTGTAAGATTACAATCATGCAAGCAAACTTTACTTGATCTGAATCTCCATGAACAAACTATGGAACTGAGAGTGAAGGCTGAAAGCTCCTAGAGGGGTGGAACTGTGCTGCCCGCTGTACTGCTCTCCAGAGAAGGAGACTTGGAGTGATTACAGTCAAACACAGCAACTCAGTTATCTTTGGCTCAGCCACAGGAGAGAGGGAGAAGACGAGACAGGAAAGAAAAAAAAGGTAACTGATGATGTGGCTAAAACACGGGCCAGCTGTTCTAAAATGACCAAAATGACTAGCAGTGTCTGATATGGCTCTTGCAACATGTAGCCTATTCTCAAAAAAGAAAACCCACAATGCCTCAGTGGCAATTACTGAAGTCAAAAGATTTTTGGGATGTACTCTCAAAACTATCTGATGCCCACAATTCCTTTCATGGAAAGTATGTTTCTCCTAAACACAGTCAAGAATGACTCTGGAGAGAACCAGATATTAAAGACACGTTTTACATGTCCTTGGATTCTAAGTGGAGGCCAATTAAATGGATATGCAGCATACATTTTCTGCTGAGTGAACAGGTATGAATGGTGGGGGGACTTGATGGCAGCAGGGATAAAAAGGAGAGAGCAAAGCGGCACTGGAAGTAAGGTGTCTTACCTGATCAGTCCATCAACCAAGTCTACACTGAATGGATTTTTGATTTATGCACATTTGCAGAACATTATGATGATACAGCATCACATCTTTTAAGGTGACTTTTACTTTTACAAGATACTAATAACGATCACAACTGCAGCATTTGTAAAACACTGGCTTTTTCTTCCCTTCTCCTCTGTTCAGTGCTGACTCTGCAAAGTGTTATGGAAATGAGTGGGTCCGACTTGTGGAGTCCCAACCCTTTCCAAAGCATGGTCAGGGATTAACAATCTCTACCCTTTAGAGACCTTCCCTGTTGCTAAATTGGTACTGTGATGTACCACATCTTGCATTTCTGTTGTTGGCATGTGTGTTGGTTATTGTTGCTGTTGTTTCTTTATAATAGATGCTGTTATTGTCCTCACTACAGAAGACTTTTCACTCATTAGCTAGAGGTTAGAGAGTTGGGGGTGAGAGCCCAATAAGGTACAAAATTAATTATTCATCTCAGTGGATGGTGTTTGGGTGCAACTATGGGGCCTAAAGCAGGGTCTCTAACTAGCAGAGGTCTGCCTCTCGAGGACTGCTGGAGTAAACAATTGAAAACAAATGTTATGCCGAGGGTGTCAGTTTCCAGGAGAAAGCAAACTCTAATCACCAAACTAATCATTAAAACACGCTGCCTACAATAATATGGCTCTCTAAGGATTTGTCGGGTGCTCCCCTGTGTACTAAGATCCAACATCCTAAAGCTCCATCATGTCTTCAGTCTCCAGCCTGCCTCTGGCTCATGAATAGGCCTAGATTCAAACCCCTCCTCTTCATTCAGCCATGGCTTCTGTTGGCTCAAGCCAGGACTGGTAGCCTCCTGAGAAGGCTGTGATAAGAATTCATTTCTTCCCATTATTTGCTCTTGTCCACTGCCTCAGTTCATCAGTTCAGTGCAACCAAGTCAATGAAAGGGCCTCTAATGAAGCAATCAGATGCAGCCTGGTTTTCTTGTCCTGGCACTCCATTCTTAGCTCCCAGACCCTAGCTTCCACAACAGTATTGGGTTGGGGTGAGGGGCTATGACAAGCAGAGTGAACATAAACTCCAAAGAGGCATTAATTCGAGACCTTGTCTTTCATAGACTTGAGGATAAACTCATCTGACATGTGAAACACGCTGGGCCTGCTGTCTCCTGTGGGTTTAGAGAATCACCCAGTTTGGAAGTATTCCATTAATTTAACCATGCTGTAATATCACCACTAAACTCAAACTCAGGGTTCAATGATAAGGTGCCAAAGTAAAAAAAGAGAGAGAGAAATAATACAAAATAAATATTTTAAAAGGAGAAACAACTCTGAAACTTTGGTAGCAACAATGAAGCTAACAATGATACCAATGTATTTAATAAAGAATTAAAGTTGGATTCTCTTAAAGCTTAAGGGGTTTCCCAAATCTGTCATTTTGTCATTATATGTCCTTCTCAGTTCACCTGCTGTGAGCCTTGGCAAAAAAGGCCCTGCAGTTGGATTCTACCTGACAAGAGCTTCTTAACAAGCAGCAGTCATTAACCTCAGGAGCAGGCAGCTGCCATGTGATGTAGTGCACCCGGCCTGCTGCAGAAGGGCCCTATTGATCTCAGACATACTTGGTGCCTTCCTGGATGTTTATAATCAATATGCAAATGGCCCGCAGCATTGATTCAATATTAATTTTCAATTAGGGAATTCTCAGGGGTCCTGAGGGGTCAATACAGAACCATTCAGAGGAAAGGCTTGAGCAAGTTGCAGGCATTGACATTCCCCTGCCCAAGACAACTTACTTACTGTTTATTTAGCCTGCCGTGCTGTAAGTCCTGATTAAGGCTTTGGATAATAGGCAGAGAGACAGATGGACCTTTCTGCACATCTGCAACACCTATTAGATAAACTGGATTCTGGTCTAAAGGGCTTGTCTAAACTAATAAGTCATCATCTCACACTTAGTTCTGCTTCTTTTTTGTAAAGTCTGATGAAGTAACAAAGCTACAGTGGTAAAATAAACTTTTCTCCTTTTTTATTTCCATATATCTGTAACAGAAATTCTCTATAAAGTCAGAAATAAGTGATAAGTAGACAACTTGGGTATGCACCTACTGTCCAAGTATGTACAAAACAGTTATCACATCAAACCAACAGAAACTAATCACAGGTCAAAGTAACACTTTGTAGCACAGTTTAGATTGTTAATGGGTTTAGGAAGAGAGGGAGGGTGGGTGCCAACAACTGCATAATCTTCACAGAATATCTTTTTTTCAAAATCAAAGTTGTAGGAACACTTGCACTGCCGTAAACTCCCTTTTACTCATGAAACATGATCAATTTCCAGTTTTATTCACATAATATGAAGATGAGACAAAGACTTTGAGCAAATAAATTAGGTAATGTATTTAAGGTTAGAAGATCCTTGCTTTTAAAAATGTATTAATCCAAAAGCCCGCTATAACTCATGAACAGACAGCAAACCTTTCAGAAAAAGTCATGCTTTGCTACTTCATTCTCTGGCCTTTCTTTGTGGTATCATTCAGAACAATCTAACTTTAATGGTGTTTTCCATACACATTAAACATATTATCACATAAATCAAAAATGTTTGATTGTTACAAAATTCTGGAGTCAGTGCATAACGAATATGTCTTTGTTACAAAACTTTGCATAGTCGACCAGTGTTTTGTGGCAGTAGGAGTGGGAGACATTTGAAACTGATCTAATTCTGAACTGGAATAGATAGTTTTAGAGAGTATGAAGGAGGATCGGAAGATATAGAAAACTGAGCTGAAGAGGCATCCTTACAAAAACAACAATGCCTCAATTGTTGCTCCTTTAAAGCCCCATATTTAAAAAAAAAAAACAAAAAAAAAAACATAGGGCAATTTAGACAAAAAAAGGAAGTTGATTACTTTAGTTCATTCCATAATCTCAATGTTCAGCCATGATAATGCAGGGTAATTTAAATGCAATATTAGAAACAACTATTTTCCCCTAAAAAATTCAAATGTATAGTTTCTAGGAAAATGTTAAATTTGGATTCTTTAGGCTATGGATACTCTAGGGGAGATCACGCCTTTACAGTCATCTTAACCCAGAGTGCAATAAAGAGGCTGCATGAGAAAATTGCCAAGAGGGTAAAAGAGATAACCTGGTTGGGCTATTTACTGTGTTTTACTGAAGATGCACTGCCTGGAGTAATTGGTTTAGGGATAAAATTAATTACCACATTGCTCATTAATGGATGAAGCCTTTATTGGTTTCATTGATCAACTAGACCTGTTAGCCATCATCCTAAGCAATGGTGGATGTAACAAGCTTACATATTGGCATATCAATTAATGCAATCAATTCCTGTCTAGCAGTTGCCATTCTCCGGTCTACTCCGCCCCTTACAATTGCCCCTCTTTATTTTCTCTCTATCATGTATCAAGGTGGGTGGGACAAAAGACACCAAGTCACGGAAACTGGAGAAATTTCTTTTGGTTTATCTAAAAGTGTAGCAAATGAAAAGCAAACTTCATCTACAAATACACAAAGAAATAAACAAATAAAAGAGGAAAATAACGTTTTTGCGCCTCAAGAAAATAAAATTTGCAGACAAACTCAAAAACTTCAATTTAGTGGCTTTCCAAAGTAAGTCCTTATAAGAAAAGCAAACTTATAGCGGTAGCAAATCTGATAATACAGTTTAAAGTGGGTCTGTTCTTTTTTTTATTCTCCTTCAGATAAAAAGCTCACTTCTGTTTTTTTTAGGATCAATGCACCTTTTAAGACATCACTGATTGCAACTTAGAATCTTCCCTGTGTCATTTTTACTGAAAAGGGGCCACTGACTTCAAAAGACAAAGCTGTGGCACCCCAGTATAACATGGAAATGTGGGTAGAACACCAGGAATGAGAGAGTAAGGCGTGATGAGCACACCATGACAAAGTGGAGGGATTTACCGTTGGGCCCGCAGCACTTCATTTGCTTAATAACAGATCATTCTATAAGAAAGTGGCTTCTCAGAGCGGATATCACCCAACGAGGATGTCTCACTTGCAGAAATCCTATTTGAAGACAACACCTTTTGAGCGCTCATCCTCCTCCACGCCTAAGACGATCTACGCGCATGACAGGCCCCATTAATATGTAACCTTGCTCTTTCTCCTTCTCTTTCAACAGTAACACAACTGATAGCCAAGGAGGTGGAGCATTATGTTCTGACTGAACATGTTACGGGAGGGGTGGTGTTCAATTTGAAAAGATGTCTCATATATCCTCTTCTGCGCCACCTGAAGCAACCTCTATGAAGGTAAGAATTTTGCATGGAACCAAGATGCGAACTGTACCCCACTAACCAACCTACATTGCACAATTCCTAACCAAAAATAATCAAATGTTGGGAAAAAATAAGTGGAATTTCTATAAATATAGGCAAGATGATGCCATACAATTTTCATCAACTTATGCATGTTTACTCCAATGGCAACAAGTACATGCTTTTTTTAAGTAGTCCATTAAGATTTCCCTTCCACTGAATGCAACTGCAAAATTGTACAGTTTACTGAGAGTTTCATGGATGCAACATGAACAGTAGTTTGTGTTGAGACTGAGACCAGATGTGCAGGCAGTTAGTTGGACAGCTCTCACATGCTCAACACAGGACCCTCCTGAAGGCCCCTGTCCCCTGAGCACCACACAAGTGGGCTGAGCAATTAACAATTTCATGTTGATTGCCTGAAGCATGTTTTGCTATGCTATAAAGATAATAGCATGAAGGGTGCAGAGGCAGTCCCCACGCTCCCTCCTCTACTGTTCCTCTATTGCTTCCATTTCTCAATTCTCTCCTGTGCAATTCACATGTTGAAATGGCATGGTGCCTGCTTGCTTTATTAAAGACCCTCTCTCTGCTTAGAGGGCACATTTAAGAAAAAAATATATAAAGATGACTCCCTGAGGAGTAAACAGGGATGATTATTAAAGGGAAGGGGAAAACTAGAGTCTTGGTCTCCCACTGGCTTCTTGATTTGCAAGTCTAATTTAGCAACTGCTCACAACAGGCGTGCAGGTAGACAAAACAAACAGGTTCCAATTCAGAGCAAGCTCAGAGAGGCTGCTAGTGACAGCCCACATCTTCCTCATTCTGTGTCCCAGTATGGCATGACAGCAATCCACTCTGGCCATGAAGCAGACTGCTGAACAGGCAGTAAAACACAAGATGGTATGTTAATAGTTATATGACAGTATATTGGTGATGTTTATTGGTAACCAAAAAAAAACTCTTTGTTTGGTTATTTATTTATTTATTTTCTATTAATTTGTAAAAATGACGAAACTACACTTTCCATATTTTCCTCCAAAATACTATTTTAGTAAGTTTTTTTTGGTATAGCACATCTAATATGCAAGTAAATTGAAAGTGGTTTGCATAAAACATTAAAGCAATAAACCAGTGTGCAGGAAGCTATTTAAAAAAAAAAAAAAACTTTGTAAATAAATTAAATAAACCAAAATTAAGTAACTCTAACTGAATAATGCACAAAATAAAGGACAAAAATGTAATGGTGGACACTGGTACACATTTTCCAACCAGTTTAATAGACTTGGCCTAGGTACTACAAATATTCATCTTTATTACTTTACAATGCCTTTACTGATTTCTAAAATGTAGAATTCAAGAATCCTGCACTCGACAGGGTAAAATGTATTAATGTGTAATTTATAAGAGTATAAATCAAAGAGAAACTATATATATGAAAGATGTGAAATTTAGGGAAATGACTTAAAATCATTATTTACATACAAAATTGAGAATACTTTATTAATTCCCCAAGGCATTAAATAAACATATACAATTACAAAACACACATTTTTATGTTTATGTTGCAAATGTGTGTGTGTGTTTTTCTTGTAACTGTTTCAGTACTTCTGTGGTCTCTAGAAAGAAAGTGCATTTTGTTTAGTTTTTATTTGCCAGCAAGGGAGAAATTAAACATTTATTTTAAAAACTTGAATATATTGCTAAGTGAAATATAGTTGCCTCAGTGCTCTGAATGCTGGATTATTGACAATCTGCCTCCAGGCTTATTGTTTTTACTATGTGAAAACAAAGTCTAAAGGCATCAGGAGTAGCCATGGACAATAGATTGCAAACATAGCCCCTCCTGCCCTTCTGTCCTGCCCTCTGCAACCCCCTCCCTCACCTCCCAGGCTTATGGCACCCTTTCCACTCTTTGGCTGAGTGTGAAAGTCCAGCTGGCATACTGACTGTCTCAATACCTCAAAGAAGCAAATAGAAAAATAAAAAAAGAACTGCATTAAAGAACCTACATTGTTTATGATATGGAGCTAGTAATTAATTTGCATTCTGAAGAGGCAAACCATACACAGTCTCCCTTATATGTGATAAGGAGAAACATTTTTTTGTGTTAATTTATATAATATAATGTCTACCCCCTCCCGACACACAACAACACATACACACTTATAAATTGCAGTCACATCCCCCTGCTAGAAGGGGATGATAATTGCAGACGGCCAATAAATTACTGCTGCCTCCACATCAATTATAAGCATCACGTCTGGCAATGAGGAAAATGAGATCTTGTGACAAATTTCATGAGGCTTGGCTGCCCAGCAGCCTTTCTTAACATGCTACAGATAGCAATCCCTTATCTAGTCTCTGTAATGGGGAGCTACGGATAGAGAGATGGAGCTACAGCCATTTAATTAAAAAGCTGGGGGTAGGGGGTGGAGAGGTGTAATTCATTGAAAAGGCACAGGAAGGAGACAAAGCCTTTGTCTCCAATACATATTTTGCTCAATATTGTCAGTCATCAGAAACAAAGTTTGTATCTCTTCTGACAGCTCGAGAGATTTTTCCCCATTTGTGCACCCATTTCTTCACCATTTTCTCCTGTTTCGCTCCCTGTGCTTTGACTATTTTTGTTATTTCCCAGGGGTCTGGTTTTTTTATCCCAATGGGACAGCTCCCGCTTTTTTTTTTTTTACGAATGACTGCGGTGGACAGACAGTGGCACTGAATGAAATGGCCCCTGCACCTAATTGTATTCCCACCTGGGGAAGGCAGGCAAGGGCGGAGGCTTCAAGAGCACAGCAATGAGGATTTATGGCAGCTAGGGAGACGGGCAAAATAAAACACCGAAAGGTATGGCTCTTAAATCTCATTCCCAGTGCAATATTCATTGTAGTTGCAATCGGGTGTGCTGATAGAGCACTGAATAAAACGACTGCTGTGTTCAAATCATGGCTGTACTCTCTACTAATATTTAACATCATTAGAAAATCATTAGAAAACCATCATAAAACCTGAGATTATGACCAGAGCATTAAACACAATGATTATTCAGTGTGTTCCTTCCCCGCTTTGCCTTGAAAATGAGATTTGGACTGCTGAGGCTATGTAGGGGAAATGTATGAATATTTTTCATAATTACTGTAACATTTGAAAAACATTGGCTTGCATGAATTACTATACTATTATGAAGTCATGTTTGTCTGCCCAAAAGCAAAGTTTTCAATGAGGCTCTGCATGATATGTCATTAATGGATTTTTGTAGAGGCCTCAAAAAGATGATGCCAATATTTCAGTCAATTTTAACCTTACAAAGCTTAATAAAGTTATATGGTAGCAATAGCTCACAGTTTCAGGTCACATGGAGAAAAAAATTCCACCATATTTGTGTTTGCATCATCATCATCATCACAATGATGAAGCTCTAGTTTCAAAGGTGTTAGAAGATGAGAGAGACATCCAACTGTGTAGAGCGGAAGTTTCAAAGCATTGAATAAACTTCAGTAATGCACATCATCTCTTAAGGTAAACATCTAAAAACAGGAAGAAATTTTGCAAATCTGCTTTTAAGACCAGAAGTAAGAGCTTATAAATCTCCTGCAATACGCTGAAGAGCTCCTTTACTTGAAGAAAAGGAGGGCAGATAATGTCAGAGTTGAGTCTTTACTTTTTGGGATTTCTCGGCAGCCCCATTATCAACAGCAGCCATCAGCACAAAGATAAAAGATCCTAATGGAGCTGGCCCTAGTGGAGATGAAAGGTGCAGAGATGGCACACTGTTATGAATCTCTAATGCAGCCCATGTTTCTAAGGTAATGACTGACTCTCAGGCCTCTCACACAGGTACGCCTTCGCATGGCACAGGCAATAAGGGTCTCCTATCCATGTCACTACATGAAGAAATAAGGTGGAGATTCCCTTGTCCCTCTGCTTATTGATACAGGGAACTCTAACAGAATATGGACATTTCCACGTCCATTCAGCTTTAGACTGTGAATTGATGTAATCAGTTCAAAAGAGAGGCAATGCTAAAACTATTACCTATCTTCACTGAATTTGACTCATAGTCTGTTGCTACTCCTTACATAAATGCTAGCTACTGTGATAGCAATGAGTAGTGGCAGATTATATAATACTGTGTAGCCACTATTAAAGAAATTTAAAAAATAACTAAAATGATATACATAAATTGTCTATAAATTCCAGAAACTTTTTCAGACATTAATCTGTTCTCATTTTACTCTACATTAGGAAAACACAACATTTTCATTTTTTTTGGATGGTGGCTGATGTAAGAGCAATTTCTTGTCAAGCTTTTTCAGAATAATGTAAGTAATCTGACGACCAAGGTTTTTTGAATGCATTACTTGGCAGATATTTTAGCTTTTGTCCCTTAAACTATGCCAGGAAAAAATCATCCCCATTGAACAAGGAGAGGTGAAAATTCATGGAGGGAGAAGTCTTTTCTTCAGTTCCTTTCACAGAACCTAATGGATTGTGAGCACTTAATGCATTAATCAATCAATATATCTCACTGTAAATCAGCAGCGTGACCAAGTTATGTATGACCTTTGCAAAAAATAAATAAATAAATAAAAGGACACTAAAATGCACACATGATTGCTCCTAGGTTCGCATCTCAAGCCCAATTTTTATCATGCATGATTACACATTCACAGGCAAAAGGCCGTAAACAGTGCACTTAATACTCTGAGGTTAGTTATTGAAAACTTGAATTTGATGGATATAGACTATAACCTAGGCTTCTATTTTCCTTCTTATACGGCCGACTGTCAGTAACTTCCACAATTTCATAAGGACTTGTATCCACTTTATACATCATACAAAAAACACTATTGTGTTTTTACCTTTTGCATTATAATCCACTCTAAATAGTAGGCTTGGTCACTAGGAAAGTTTGATTTGCTATAAGTAGACTTTTTTTTAGTATAACACAAACATTATTTTAAAGATGATCCATACCGTTAGATAGAATAATAAAAAAGAAGCTTTTATCAATATTACACCAGTTTGAAGGTTCACTGAATTATCAGAAAAAGTTAATTTGGAGTTATTCTTGTACTGCAGGGTGATGCATAAAAACAAGTGTCCAGTTATATTTGTTAACTTACTTTCATGTAATTTCCTCATAAATAATCTACATGTAAAATGTGAAAAAATATACCAACTTCTTGAAATTATGTTTTTTTTTTATTTATGTGAACAAAAGTGGAAGAAATGTGTGATGAACGTGGAGAGAGAGATGGAGGTGGTCATGGGGAGAGCCATACTTATGAGAAACGAGAGAAAACGCAGACATTTAAGATGTCACTGGATTTTTTGTGAGGCCAAGTGACAGTCGACATGGAAAAAAGAACATTAGATCGGCATACTAAACAAAAAATTCCAAATAAAATCCTATATGGGAGCTTTCTGGTGTGCAGAGATGTTTCTGGGTCCTGTCTTAAGTATTGGTGAAGCATGGAGGTTAAGCGTGGAGACAGAGTGGAACGGACAGGAGCTGACTGCAGAGTCAGAGAAAAGAGGAGCCCAGAACAAGAGCACAAACTAATGCTATTGTGATCAATGAACAATGGTCTTGAAAAGTGAAAGCATAGGGCCCTTAAACAAAGAAGCCATTGCCATTCACTCTCCCCCATCTAATTAGATTCTTTTGCCCAGTTTAACATGACAAAAAACAGCCCATTTTTCCTAATTCTAGCTGCCATTCTGGCCCCTGCACCACCTTAAATCGAGTAAGCCTCAGAGTGCAGGCCTGTCTGTTAGACTGACAACGACTTGTGACATGGATTCAAACACATCCACAGTGTTCTCTGCTCTACATCTCACAGAGAAATATGTGCCCCATCTCAGCTTTCCCAAGTACTTGAAATATTCACCGTATACATGAGAGGGGCTCATTTCCCAAGAAACTCCCACTCACCAGGCACTACTTTACAGTTTTGACTTAAAAATACCTCAATTTTTCTTTTCTTTCTCGTTTTTTTTTTTTTTTTTAAGAAATGATATTCAAATAGATTTTGTCCCTATGCAACCACAAGCTGATGCGTCTCCTGCAGCAAGGATACAGTGTTCTCAACAGATTACAGTAAACGTGGCTCTCTGGAGAAAGCTCAGCATATGCTTCTGGTAATAAAAAGCGGAAAGAAAAATGTGGTAAAAGCACAAATGAGCTTAGAGTTCCGATAAGGTGTGTGTATAGCAGATGTTATTGTAATTCTATTTTATACAGGTGTTTGTAATATTGATTATATTGACTGATTTTATTTCAGCTTTATCTTTCATTTTAAATAAACATTTATAAACTATCAATACGAAGTCCTTATGCATAACATACATACGCTTAGCAAATGATTATTTGTGACATGTTAACCAATGCTCAGCTAAATAGGATTTATGACGTTATTATTCATTGACAAGAAACAACAGAAGCCCGACTGTTATTGATCCTTTATTTTGTATCTACATCGTTTCCTGAAACCAATAGTTGTATGAAACAGTAAATGTTTAGGACCACAAAAGGAACATATAACTGAGCTCTTAAGACTCTCTTCATACATTTAAAATGTATATTAGTTATAACTAACACAATTGCTCAAAAGCCAATAACCACTGTATTAACATCAGTAATGAAATTATTGTTCATCATTTTGATTTTTCAGATTACAAAGATGAATATTGTTTGAAAAACAACAACTAGCCCATTCAACCTGACTTTTGAACCACATTTGAGTTGCTGTATTATTTTAGAAAAATCTGTCTCCTATAGAAGCTAAAAATACTTTAATGGCAGCTATTTAAATAAAAATAGACATCCTTCCGTATTTTGTCATTTCCACTCTGCTGCTGAATTGACTTGAAGTGTGTCTTTTTTTCACGCTTACTGAGCAAGTAGAAAAAAAAAAGACTTGACCTTTGCTACTTCTTAAATTATGGACTATTCATCTTAATGCTTCAGATGACTTAATATGCAGGGGCCACTTGAAGGCAGTGTGTAAGACAAACAAAAATAAAGGAAGTAGATATGTTTCCTGAAGAACTATTTTCCCATCCTAAGGAAGCAAACAGCTTTACATTCACCACAAAGCAGGGGGGGTCTTTCACCATTTTTCTATTAGCAAAATAGTCTTTCTATAAGAGATAGGTGTGCACACTTTTGCTTTCTGTTCCATGGGAAGGAAGTAGTTAAAAATTTTTTCTTGAATATTAGGAAAATGAATACATAAAGAGAACCTGGCTTTATTTTAATTAGATTATTCCAGGATTGGTCAAAATCTCATCTCTGCTCTAAAACTATTTCCATCGTATCACTGTACATTTACAATTTAAACGACTTGTTTCTGCCTCCCTTTCCTTTTAAATATCATCCATCAGCTTCTTTACTCAAAATGGACACCAGGAAGAACATATCTCCAACTAATAAAACAACAGCAGCAGAGCAGCATATCCATCCAGACGAAGTGAGACAGTGAAGAATGGGTTATTATCTGGACAAGGAGGAACACCATAAATTTGACTGAGTCAAACAAAAACTATTCGGCCTTGGATTGTGACCAGACAGGCGATCCCACCTGCATAATTATACAGAATGACACCCTTTCTTTGACAAACATTGTTTTCACACAGTGATCGCTGCCTAGAAAGGAACCACCACCCAACACATAAACTATTCTTTACTTGTTCTAATAAACAGTCATATTGTTTAAAAGAGATGTCTCCACATAGCCAGCGTCTTACTTTGTGCAAGCTCAAAGGGAATATTACATGAACTAAATAGGCAGGCAAAGGCCCTACAGACCTGAAGGTGCTTTGTAATCAATGGCATCCTACCATGGCATGGTTAGTGGTATCACACTCAAAGTGGTGTGAGAATTTCTGTTTGCTGCCAGTATCCAGCTACACGGATAGAGGGTGGGGGAATATTTGTGGAAACTAGACAAATCCAGAATAATTTCCATCTGTGGAAAATTCCCTCTAATATCATACACCAACATACAGTAGAGCCATCCTCCCACTCATATTATCCTTTTGTGTTTTTTACCAAACTCATCCATTTCTCTTCATCCTCCCTCCTCTTACCCTCCTCAGGTGGTGTGTAGTGTACTGTCAAGCACAGCGTGAATCAATGACTGGTGCTCACGCCCACAGGTAAAGGTTACAGAGGTTCACTATTGAATTATTTCTGCACTTCTCTCATTGCTGGCATCTGCCTGGCTGCTTTTAGTTGATGCGGTTGAGGCACTGGAGGGGACTCTCTTTGCTAATGCACTGAAACATGAATGCATGTTGCGTGGATCCTGTTTGAATGTTTTTGGGTTTTTTTGGCCTAATATGATGTTTTCATCACATGTAACAAACATAATGCAAATGTATCACATTAAGCAAGATACACACTCGTACTTGCGCACAAGCACATCCAAGCACACTGGGTTCACTACTTGCGCATATCTATCATACAATAGATAATGATTCACAACGTGTGTGCTTTCAGACAGTCATTGTTTTATCTGCCTTTATTCTAATGGAGCCTTCGAAGTTTGAGGGCAACATGCCGGTGGATAGGGCATTCTTGATTCTGGTTTTGTTTTGCTGTCAGCGAGGTTGGTTGTCTCTGCTGAACTCATCCATAGCACAGATCATGCCCTTTTGATCCACCAGTTTTCTCTGGGGCGGACAAACAGCCTTATTAAAAATGGCTAAATAAAACTTTCCTGCGTCGACTCAATAGTTCCCAAACTTTACCCCACATTTCTCCTCTGATGTTGCCTATAGTAAAATTGAGCTGCCTAATTTTGACACCGAGCAAAACTCTTTGCCCTATGCCACAACACAGAAAGGAATGAAGCAATCCAAATGTTTTGCAATTTATTGGTTATGTTTCTTAGATTACCTGGTATGCACTTGTGCTACAATCAATATCACAGATGAGAAATGCTGGACAGTAAGATAATCGTGTGAGCTACGTGGGAAAGTTCAAGTAAAGGGGGAAAGGAAACTTAAAAAAAAAAATTTTACAACATATTTACAACAAATTCACAATAATATGGCATGTACAAATTGCAACATCTACAACATCTAAGGGAAAAGAAAAGCCAAATGTTCTCCGTTGTAACCACAGACAACTTTTCACCACTATGCAGCATAGAGTATGTGCTGCATAACTTGTGCTTTAAAAAGATGATGCACCAAAGCAGGTTTGACAATAAGAGACTCTTTTGTGATTCACCTCATGCCACCCTAAAATAAAACTTGTATAAACAGCAAGCTATACAGTATATACTCTATCAGCAGACGCATTTTTGAATGATTCAGTCCTTGAAGAGCAGAAATGTGTTTCTCCTTCATCTCATCTACCTGTGGCAGTGACATGACTGCTGCTATAATTAAACCCATCACAACCATTATGTCTCTGGCACCTAATCTATTCCCTCCTTCTCTGTCTGTCTGTAACCTCAGACTTCCCGCCTGAGCCTTGACTGACACATCCTGTGGAAGCTGTGGTCACTCTGTGTGAGCGACATGAGGGGCAGCAGGGCTGCTGCATTACTTCTTTCCCCTCCCTGTGAGCCCCTCCTGGTCATGCAATCCCGAACCTCATACCAACGATCGCCACCTCTGCTCCAATATCTAGCAGCAAAGCCTCTGGGCCCGAAAATAGAACTCATTAACACGTTTAGTAAGTACAAATGAGATGACTGTCTCTTGATGGACTGTCTATCTTTTGGATCAGCTTTCAAGGAGAGTGTGTGGTAATGACAAGAGAGGGGGAAACCAATATTATAATGTGCTGTCGGCCTCCTCTGAAAATGGACTTGATGACAGGGAGAGCCTCTTGCACCCAGACAGAGCCTAATTTTTAGTGCAGACACCTAAGTGTGTGCTCATTTATAGGTATGCGAGTTTGCAAAATAAAAACGGGTGCATATTTACACCCACACGACATAACTGACAGTGAAATCACACACAGGGTATAAAACATACAGAGCACAGACAAGGTAAGCTCAGTATAAGCAATTTTCCCCATTTAAAGATAGTGTATTAACATGTGGGGTGAAGCTTTGCTTTGCTTGTTTTGTCTTTATTCAGTTCATTACTTTCCTGATTATCGCCTTTTATTTTAAATTATCACATTTTCTTTTTAATAATGCTGTCTCTGTAGCACACAGGAGTCAGATTTTCCCCAACTTCCAGTTTGAGGGCAGAGTTAACCACTATTCATGGGATAATGGTTCACTCAGGAATGGCAGTAAAAATTTGGACACCAAACATTCACATTCATAGCCTATATCCCAGAATAGAGAGGTGGCTTTTTGAGCAACTTGTGATAATGGGATGAGCAAAAAGAGGGATTCATAGCAGGCTTACAGAGGAGTAGACTCAGGGAAAGAAAAGGCTTGTCTGTTTTACAGTAGTTTGAACAGTAGGGTCACATGAATGCTGAAATATGACTGGAAAATCTATAAAGCCATCATTTTGGCTTTTTAATAAACGTCTAGTCTTTTGTAATATTTTCAAAATGAAAAGTAATGTATTTATGAATTTCCTGGCACGTTCTACAGACAGCAAACAATTTCCTATGCTGCCTAGATGCCCTTTGGACAGGGATTAGAAGGCAGGCGACTGACAGAGGCCTGACTGAGCTGTGGGCCCTCTGGGGCCCTGCTCATCCAGGCCTGCACAGCACTCATCCTCATATCCACTCTGCATCACCAGGGCAATAACAGCCTTTATTAAAAGCGCATTGCTGCAGTGTCTGTCTATACAACTTACTTTCAGATTGCCCATAATGTGGCATGTAGAAAGGTTCTGGTGGTTAGGGGCTACAATATCCTGTTTCTGGAAAGGTTTACTTTGCATTTTAACAAGCATGAATAAAGAAAGACATTCCAGAAATGGCTACCGTCTGTTTTTCTCTTCCCTGTGGGAAGCAAAAGCTCAGACTATGGCCCTTGCATGCCATCAAAGGGTCGCCTGGATCACCTCTGATTTTACCTGGCTTTCACAGCTGTAGTACAGCCTAACAGATAGTATAATATTAGGCCTTACCGATAGTATGATATCAGGGGAGAATAACCTAATGTCAATTTGATGCATAAAAAACACAGCAGGGGAATTAGAATCATTACTCATATCAGGCAGTATAAAAATGTTAACAAATCAGATGGGTGCACATATTGTCTTCCATCACTAAATCTCAATGTGACCTGCAAGGTCTTGAGCAAACCTAAAACAAATACTTTTCCACCATAGTTGAGTAAAGCATTATTCCATGTCACTGTTTATTAGAGTGTCTTAAGAATTATGCATGAGGCAAAAAAGGAAGCACATGGGGATGGAAGAGAAATGCCTCTGTTGTCAGACGAGGCCTTGCTATTAGGTGTGTGACCCTGAAACTGCACCCCTTTTAGTGAAACAAGCAATGGATCTCATATTGGATACCACTATTATGCAGTAATTTGTATGCATCCATTTGTCTCATTTCCATTTAATAATGCACACAGCTCCCCTGCCCAGTTTCTCAAACTGGTCATTAAAAGTAATGCTGATCTAAACTGGAAGCTTAAGTTCTGCTTACAAGCAGTAGCACAGCGGTAGCTAAAACAACGATATAGTCAAAGTGTGATAACCCCTCTCTAACACAAGTCTTTGTCCTTGAAAATGTGGCTTGTATGTCCAGGCAGGCAAGCGACAATAACTAGTTACTGCCCAGGTGGCCCCAGCCCCAGTGTTCTCCTTCCCAGCCTCCTCGGCTCACAGACAGGGATTTCCTCCTGCGTTCAGAGCCAAGCCGTCACAGCCCAGTGATCAAGGGCCTGCCATCTGTGACTGAAGCAGATTTACAGCAGGAGCTAATCCACACAGTCAGCCACGTTTGTTTTCCTATTCCGCCAACTTTAAACACAGACATAAACTAAAGAATACAACAAAATACTGAAAAATACTAATATTTTCTTCTCCTGAATGCTATCCCCTCCATATTTCTCTTTAGTCCTCATCTTGGACACGCAAAGCAAATATTTTATGTGGAAAGGAATTCACCCTACAGTGCAATTTCACTTTGTACTTTTTAAAGTCATGATCCCATTCTGTTACACTCAAAAAATAACTTTAGTCAATTAGATGCTTAGAAATGAGAAACCTCAATGTGTCAGTGAGTTATATGCCCTGGTGAACACCATTCAAATTAAATAGGGTCATCATATGCGCTAGTGTCACTGTAACATGTGAACTCCCCAACCACCCCCCCCCCCCACTTGTCAGGCATCAATTCCTAAAACGATTTCCATATACTGTTGTCTTATATGCAAATGCAGCCTATGACTTGTCAGAAATCCCCATTAACTCCTGTGCATGACAAAGTTTTTCTGTAAGATCTGAACACTGAAATCTATTTCACTCTCAGGTGTCAAATAACTGTCCTCAAAAGTGTTTTTTTTTCTTACGCTATCTCTGTCATGTGCATGTCTCTGTCTTTAGTGTGTATCCCATATCTGGTAATAAGCCATTATACCTAAAAGTAGAGGACATGATGGGTACATTGGCTTAGTTCCGAGCTGAGATTTATTCAGTGATCTCTGTAGACAGCATAGCTGTGTGGGGCTGCAGTCCCTTTGAGATTTCCTTTGTCTCTCCATAGATAAAGGGTTAAAGAAGACAAATGGAGGTGGGGCCACAGAGCAACATGCCTAAGCAGCACATTTATACTATGGGCAAGAATTAAAACAATGCAAGCCTTTTGTCCCAGCGTAAGTCTAATTACAAAGAAACCTAATTTCTGCTGCCCTTGCTCTCCTCAGACCTAAAGCCCAGAGGAGATTTACAGCTCCAAATCCCTGCAGTTTTGATTTGCTGCATCTTCATAAGGAACAATATCACGCAAAATTTTAAAACATACCACATCCAACATCAGTTATCTCAGATTTACTCTCTTATTGCCATTGTAACATATCAGTTAAATACCTTTTAAAATAATGGCTTAAACATAATATTGTGTCAAGTTCAGGGGGATTTGATACCACCCGTCTGAAACGCAACATGGGTTTGTTCATATTTGTTAGCTTTTTGGGGGAGCAGCAGATTGCATGTGCCTTGGGAAAAATCCAAAGCAGGATAAAAACCTAGAACCTAAAATGGCAGAGAAACACTAGAAAAATCACAGCAGCAGGCAAGGAAAATTACTGTCTAGGTGACCCAGAAATCCAGGGGCAACTTTGTTTAACAAACCAGGGAATGTTCCACCACTTTAACAACTGTGCCTTAACCACAAAAAGAGCCCAGTGCCACAGAAGAGCTAGAGAGGAGGAAATTAAATATTACACTGAGAAGGACTGGTTCAGCCCAAGCTGACGGGGCGGAGTGATGAGGTGGACTGACACTTCTGATGTTCTTGGGTGAGAAATTGTGGAGAAAGCAATTTTATTATAGATAAGGGTATTTCTTGAAATGTTATCAAGACAGCATTTAGTATTTTTGCATTTATTCTGCATAAAAGAACAAATGAAATTTTCTTACTAAGGCTTCTGATCAGGAAAAACAATAAAACATTTTCCCACATCAATATAGCATTATCTAAATGAATAAAATACATAGAAAAATGTCAGTAATCATGCATTAAATCATTAAAAAAAAGCCTGATCAGATTTCAAAGACACTAAAAAGTCTAAAAAGACTGCTCAGTGTGGAAGTAAGTGAGGGTTAGTATAATCTGATGAAGCTCTGTGCAGCGGTAACAGTTGCTGATCTGTGTGTCTGTGCGTAATGACATGCACAGCCTACTGTGAGGGCACATTGCCTAACTCAATGCTCAGATTACTCATCCTGGCACAAACAGGGATCTAACACATGAAAGGTTAAAACGAGTAAAACAGTAAATGAAGATTCACAAACACGGCATTAACTAAAATTGAAACAACCTAACTAATTCGTTAGAAAAAAACAAAACAACCGTTTCTGTCTAAAACAAACAAACAAAAAAAAAACACCCCCCCCTCCCATTCCTTTTAACCTAAATAGCCCTTCCTCTTGCCTTTGCATGTTCGTTTGTCCACTGTACTGTAGTCATTAACATATTTGGAGTGCAGTGAGCAGAAAGCTTAATTGTCCCTAATTGCTCGGCTAAATATGTTCTCTAATGATTTGCTTCAGATCTGTGACTGCCTTTTGCGCAATTTCCCGGCTGCTGGCTTCATTATCCCTGCCTCCTTGGAACAAAGCGTCTTCACAGACTGGCCGTTTTTTCTCCTACATAACACAGACAGGGAGTATGTGTGTGAGGGAAGTAATGGTTCCCTTTTGGAGGGACGCACAATAGAGGCCCTTTGTCAGGGCACAGGAGTTAAAGTGATTAGAAAACCAAATCTCTATGAAGAAAGAGTGTTAATTGACCACAGCTCACTCTTCTTAATCAGTTGATAATAAATGGGCAGTAGATGCACTTTGTTTCAGCTATGCTTCGGCTGTGTTGGTGTCTGTGTTTTCTTGGTTTTGTTGTTCTATTAGTTGCTGTTGCTCAGATCCTCCTTCTCCAGGCTTAATACTTGGTCTCAGAGTGCCTTTAATGGCTAAAAAGGACAACTGCCTTTAACTGACTTTTTTATTTTGTAGGACTCATTTATGGAAGTTATATCTGCACTTGAAATGTGATTAAAAGAAACACAGTGATGTAGTGTTTATCTCATTAGTCAATATAAAAGTATACCTAATTCTACCAAAGAGAAGTAATATTGGAAGAAGAAAGTAAGTAATAACAAAGGCACAAAGGAATATTATGGAAATGTTATGTTTTTGGACCCAGATGTCAACCATTGATATGAATAATAATTGTATAGGAAAGTAAAGGCATAAAAATGAATTCATGAATGTTGACAGTTCAAATAAAACACTTGAGAGAGAAATGGACTGGCTTAAGTGATAGGTGTTCAAGAGGGGGAAAAAACTATTTCATGCATACATAAAGAGCCATAGGGGTGTGTTCTGACCTGTATCTGAAGTAGGGCATTTTCGAATGGTAAAAATGGAGCTGAGGTCCTCCTCCTCTTCTGGCAGGCCCTTCTGCAAACGCTGAAGCTTCCTGAGGCTCTCACTGCGTTGGTGCTTCATAGAGCGCACATGCTGGATCAGGTTGAGCTTGGCCTTGGTCGAGTAGTTACACAGCACACAATGGTAGTAGCAGGCATCACCCTCCACCGCGTTTTCGTGTTGCTGCAGGTGCTGTGGGAAGAGAACGGGAGAGAGAAGAGAACGCAGTCAAAGAGAGGAAAGAAAAAAAAGAAGTTATTGTAGATGGCAGACAGCTGGCTAGGCACCACCGACTCACTTTCACTCACACAGTTGGCAAATGAACAAATCAATTCCCAATCACAGCCCTGTTGTTTAACATCCAGGCCTCTTCCACTTCAGGACAACTGTTTGGACTGCACACTTGTCTGTGTGAGTGTCTGTATCAGTGGGCTAACAGGAGAGGAGAGGCCAGGGAGACACGCAAATCTCAGGGGCCCAAGGGCGGGCAGGAATCGCATCAGCCATCCTTCAGAAGCCATGGGTCTACAGCCACACAGACGGAAGGAAACATTGATCCCCTTCACTCAACAGAAGCTTCCCATCTCTGAAAAGGAAACTCCAAACATCTGCCTGTTTCACGCATGGGATACTAAATATTGATCATGGTGAGTTAAATCCTTGCTCTCATAAAGAAGAAGAGGCAAAGCCAGCCTGTGGTGAGGCAGGAGGGGGACTGAGTGCATTCTGAGAGAAAATGGAACATTCCACAACATGAGGACACTCTTCAGAGGACAGAAAATCAGCATCACTATTGACCCATCAACTCCAGCGCTTCCTCCAAGACTGAGCAGCATGCCTTGTCCAGCTTTCAGCCCACCCTGTGTAATGTCACAGCATGCGTAACACCCCATAGTGACATCATGCCAACACAGACTCTACACACACCACCAACCTCCAGTCTAATTACCTCCTGCATGGCTCAATCAATGATGCACGGCCAACACAATATGGCTCGGCCTGGTGTGAGCAACAGAGTTATTGACCATTATCCTGAAGCATCACACTGAAGCATGTATGAAATAAAAGTAACAAACGCAGTATGACCACTTGTGTCCTGCCTGTAATTTTACTGCTCTTGTGTCAAATTCAGGGGTCTCAATGTGGGTTTATGATCAATATCAATCAGCAAAAGTTTTCCTCTTTTCCCTCTAATCTTTCTCAGCCCCATGTTACCCATGAGGCAAGCAGAGAGGGCTAAAAATTTAGCGTAAATTCTAGCATGCTATGAATTCAGATAGTTGCATGAACACAGATATTTTAAAGAATGCTTGCTATATTGGATATTTCTAATAGTTATTTACTGCAAAAAAGAAAAGAAAACTGATGGAAATTAACCAAAAAAGGCTATTTATTTAAGATCATTTACAAATGATGAAAACATGCATCAAAAAGAAAAAAAAGAAAAAAGGCTTTTTTCTGTTGCTTCATGCAATTGTGAAAATACAAATCCTCCAACTTCATTTCCCTTGGACATCAGTCTTTCACATATCAGATCAGAAAATGCTGCCATGTATTGAGAAGAAACGCAATTATTCCTCCTTACAGTAGATGGCCCGTTTGGCTGGTTGAAGGATTTAAAAGCAATGGAAACATTACACATTTAACCACATTACGTAGAAATCAGGTGTTGACAGCCAGTTGAAAAAAAAAGTCATAACAATATTATGCCCCCCTAAAATGCTCTTGTCCCTTTCTCCTAATGTTTAATTTTCTGGCAATATTGTAATATTGCCATGGGGTTTTCTGAGCTATTGTGTTTCATTCTCTTAGGTTTCACATTTCTCACTTCTACACCTAAAATGTGCATTAAGAGACACCGCTTCCAGGAAAAGGAATAGGAGATTTTTTTCCTCTCTATGAGCCCCACAGCTCAGTGTAATAGAGTTATTAGGTGATTGTAAAAAGCTCTGTGTGCTCTCCTTTCTCGCCTCGTTTTAAGCCATATATGATGTCATGAATAGGTGTTGCTGGATATTGTAGGGGCCCCTCCTCCTTCCCCTACTTTTCCTCTGTGAAGAAATATTGCATCAGAACTAAGGTAGGGCGAAATCTGAGAGACAGATTCAGTTATAGATGACAGCAAATCAATCAAACTGCTTTTAGCCAGAGCAGATGTTTTGAATTAAAAAATAAAGAGTTGCTTGCTGCAAATGACTCAAGGCTCCAAAAATCTACACGAAGTTTTTTTTTTTTAAAAAATGACAGCACCTGACTAAAACTTCAAAGCTGGTCTCATGAGGTAGAAAAAAATCCTGGGAGTTTTATAGTTTCCCATAAAAAGCACAAGGTTTATATAGGAGTGAACTCGAGACTGCCTGCCCCAGAATCGACCATAATTCACTATAAACCTGGCTGGGCAGGCAGATGGCCTCAGCAGGGCCAGAAGTGGCCTGCCCCAGTGCTTGTAGCTCTGTCTACTATGTCAAACGGTTACACCTGTAAACCAACACTTTCACCATCTCAGCGCTGGCCATGACCCAAAGCAGTCTGGGGCATTTTAGAGTCAGTGCAAGAGGAAGGAGATCAAACCAATGAAGAGCAAAGTGGTCCCTGCTCATTTAGCATTCCAAAGATGAGACTGTGCCAAAATTGCACGGTGCATAACAGAACAGCACAGTGAACAACAACCCCTCTGATCATCACACACACAAACTTTCTCTCACATTGATTCTCACTGGATTGCTTGAATTATCCATGTGAGAGATTCCTCGGATCACATCTAAAAGCACAAACATAGATTGGACACAGTATTCCCGGGAGTTAGCGCTTTGCCTGGTTCACACACACACGATCATACACACACACTTTGAATATGAAACATAATAATGCATGAGACAGGGCTTGTGTCTGTTTCCTATGAACCTGCAATGAAGCCCCTAGTTGATAAATCACCTCCAACTGCAGTGCAGGAATTTGGCGGCTTAATAAAAAAGTCATGTTGGGCTAGGAGGAGTTGGTCTGGGGTCTCGAACCGCCCTATCAAGGCCCCACTAGGAGGGGAGCTGTGGAGCCTGAAGGGGGAAAGCTGCCTGGGTCAGTAGCATGGTTTCAATACCACTCAACTGTTAGGGATTTTACAGCGCTTATATAGTAGATTCAGCTGAGCAAGTTCATGTGTGTGACCACTTTAATGCAGCGGCATAGTCAGCAGCAGGAAGGCATGCTGTGTGCATGTGAATATAATGTGTGTGGTCTGATTTAACAGGTAAGTTCATAATGTTGATTGTAAATATCTATGAGCTTAGAGTAATATTGCATTTTTTAAGAATGCAAAGAAAAAGGAAATGTATGTAGCACCTCATTAATAAATAACTAATTATACCATATTACTTTTTAATATACAGTATATACATCTTTTCTAACATACACAGTCTGTGAAAAAGTCCAATTGTGTTTTATAGCATGCTGGTGTTCATCATGTAAAACTGTGGCTTTTCAAGCCTCTCTCTTGGATGGAGGACCTCCTCTCTTGCTGTGGAGGCTGAAGCAGTGCTCTGTGCTTTTTCAGGTAAAGAGGGGCAGGGGTGGTGTGGGCACCACCCCATCTTCTCTCTCACAACACTACACTGCACCTTGCCCTCTGAGTGGGCAAAACATGCTGGTATCAGTTTCACCACCCACCCAGAGCATGGCATATATCTGCATTACCATCCACTTAAATACAAAGTAAAAGTGCACCTTTAACACAAAACACTGTAGTCACTGAGAGTCCAGCTAACACAAGATGGAGGTGGATGTTACTGGAAGAGTAGAAGGGAGAAAGAAAGCCAGTAATTTCATAGAATGGCTCCCAAAGGAGCCATATAATACATCATGCACTTGTAACAAACACATACAAAAGTATAGACAAAACGAACGTGAAAAATGTACACACAACAGCACACGCAAATACATGTTCGCGCACACACCCATGGAACCACATCTCATTATGATCATACCCTAATTTCCCCCCATTAAATTTGTCAGCACTGTTAATACAAAATTAATGCATTAAAACAGATGAATATCTTTGAGCTAAATAGCTATCAATTCCAAGAGAGCTGGCAAATTCTCTCTATGAGAACCAGTAAGTGTCTGCCTGGATATTGTTTTTTAACTGTCTCAACACTGAAAGCTCTTTTCTTTGTGTGTCCACATGCTTCATGAAAGATGAGCATGGTTTTGCAAACTGCAACTCACACCTAAACCCATGCAAAGCAATGCTGCAGTACAGATCTATGAAAAGATTATTTCCTCTTAATCACATAGCAACAAGTCGGGTTTTTGACTTTCTGGCTTGTGAAGTGTTATAATAAGTCACACGGAACCATTGTTATTCAACCATAATGAGGTCATGGCAGCAATTATAACCAAGAGGTAAGTGTATTTCACTCACAATACAGTGTCTTTTGGACTGAAAAACTTGTAGGAGACCAGAGAAAGAGTAAAATACTCATGGATAACTTGCTGTGTGACAACTCTGGTTCCTTTATGCTGCTGAAAATATGTGCATTTTGTCTGACAGAGAATATTTGAGAATTTGGCTGTCCAATTGCTACCCAGTTCCAAAACTTTGTAATCAAAATTCAGTTCAATTTAAAGGTAGATTACTTTAATGATATGGTGTAGGACTGGAGTAATGGCCCACAAAGAATGAAAATACTCCTTGACAATGACCCATGTCATCCCAGAAGAAGTGGATTTGTTCACACACAGAGATCTGCCGGAAACCTGATTCTTACATATCTGCACTCTGGGATTCCCCTGGAACATAAGCAGGTTATTTAGCAAAGCAAAGTAGACTGGCTGAAGTCAATGAGTGTTTTCAGTTTTGGCCTGTGATGTTCTATCTGCCAAACACATGAACAACAGCTCCAACCACAGAGGTCCTACCGAGTGCCAAGTGTGGTGGCTGCTTTGAATTAGCCACTGCAAGTTACAACATGCCTAAAAGTTGGGCTGAGGCTTAAGGGGACTGTACTTTGGCGCAAACGGCATGCCTACCGCTTCCTGAACCTCATCCCCACCTGTGTCCTTTCTTTTCCTGCTCTGTAATTGCTGCCACCCCTTGACTGCATCCTGTCCCACTGACTCAAAGCCATAATATACTATGTTGCCCCCCTCTGCCATGGTGTAGAAAGTATCCATCAAATTCACTGGATAAAAGATATGTGGCATATACAGTATATCTGTAAAAGAAGCAATAAACAAAGTGGACCTCTGTTTTTCAAAGAAAAGTAAAAAAGGTAAAGATGCATTGCTGTAGGTGTCCTTGGAGGGGATTACTTAACATTGGTCTGTGAAACGATGTATCTTGGAAGAGGATATGTAGACACTTAGAGACAATCTAGCTACTGGATCTGCACACCCACCACTCTTCCTTACTTTTACATTAAATAGAGCAATAATTATTGAATTCCGTTTGAATGAGTAAGATGCAAGAAAGTAAACAATGGGAACATAATTGCAGATGGAAGACAATCAATGCAGGCAGTCATTTGGGCCATGTTGATTGTGTAGCTCCTGCATGTGCACTGTGTGCTCTAAAGTGTGTGCTTTTGTGCCTTCATTTCAAATCTAGGGTGAGGAAAAGGTAGTGCGTGCTGTGACAAGGCGCTGAGTAATGCACTCTCCCACATGCACACACAAAACTAGAGTGGGGTAATCCCTCCTTCAATAATGACCCTGGGCTCTAAACAATGGCTCTCAATCAGCTGATCAATGCATCCACATAATTCATGTGCGACTCACTGTCTTTGAAAATGGGAGGAGTGGGATGGTAAGCAAGCAGGCGGTAGAGAGATCAATGCCCTGTGTGGTGATAACTAGTCTGGGCCTATGCCCACAGGAGCCCCATGTTGGTGTCCAGGGTCTCTTTCATTAGGAGCATTGGGATAAGCATGGCTATACATATATAATATGCACTTCTAATCATAGTCAGATAAACACATTTCTGCCCTTTTTAATGAGCCGGGCCTTGCTTTTGTGACAAGCAGAGATGACTCCAAAACAGGCAGGAAATGATGTCAGTCCCCAAATAAAATAAGAAAAAAAGAGAGAGGCAGAGAGTAAAGCAAATTAACAGCAAGCTGTTGGCCTTGTCTTTCAGTAGCTAATTAACAGCTTAACCTCCTGGAGCTTTTATGAAAGCCATGCTGGGTGGAGCTTGCCAAAACTGCAGTACAATAAGTTTACCTGCAGGAGGCGAGAGCAGGGTGGAGCCATGGGGTACCCAAACAACTGTTCCGCCACTTGATGACATGTGTACTGGCAAGGTACCATCTGGAAGCTGAAAAGGGCAAATCAGGACTTGCCCTGGCTCTACTCTATTACGCAGAGTAGACTGTCAACATACAAAACCCTCCTTTTTGGACAACCCTGATAATAAGTGTTTGACCAGGGCATGTGCAAAGAGCAATTTTGGGGGGAATTTTTTATTTGAGCTAAAAATGAGGTATGCAGCATTTTAGTATGTTTTGAGGACCAATAACATATTTAATCATTTTTTATATTACAGCAAGTAAAATTCCAACAGCAATTAGTTTTATTAAAGAGAAAACAACCATTTTGGTTTTAAAACAAGTATTTAGACTGTGGTAATGTTGTCAGAAACCAATCATTTGGAACTAGAAAATGACTATCAATAGTTCTAGAAATAAGCTGATCATATTTTCTAAAGAAACATAAAAAAACCAAGTAGCTTTACTGGGATTAGAAATCTATGTCCTCGGCGCTCCCGTTTTTCCAGTATTATTTACACAAAAGATGGCATCAGCCTGAGGGCACAAATATTCAACTAAAACCCACCCCAGGCTAAGAAATGAGGCCAATATATATA
>JBAMHX010000001.1:16690902-16720678 GCA_037177515.1 Pseudomugil tenellus
ATCAACTGTTTGCACTTTATGATACGTGTTTGTTGCTACAGGCTGCATATTTCATTAAAGGTTTAATGAACTACCATTTTAATTGTCTTCATTTTAGTTAGCACATACGTCATAATATAATCATATGTAAATTAGATGCAAAATCTAGGTTTTATATTCAATTTACATATGATCAGATTAGTCGACTAATCGAAAAAATAATCGATGACTAATCGATTATCAAAATTGTTGCAATAACAACGCTGTCTCTCTTAGCCTGTGCATTACAGAGCTTGTAAAAAGAGCATGGCTGCAGAGAGCAAAGCTGGGATACATCAACCGCTGTCCTTAGCTACACAGCTGAACAGTCTAAAAGGATCAAAATTGAGGAGGAGAAGGGAGACTTGAATCAAAGAGTGACAAAAGAAATAATCAAACTTGTGAAAATGTCAATACATCATACTTGAGGTGGAGAGCTTTGTGATATCGCCTCAGACAGAATTTAGACTTGAAACTGGCTGTAGGTATCTTTTCAATTACTTTTACCAAAACACTAAATTCGCTAAAAGACATTTATTTTCCTCATGAGAATCATGTTCAAATATGCGATGTGAACATTATGACATGCATGTTGATAGATTGCATAAGGGAGAGAAGGAGTAATTTTTTATCAAAAACCATTAAGGACAGGGTTTAGAGGTCAAACTACATTGTTCTCCTTGCTTATGGTTCAAAATTGTGCAGAAGCAGATATGGTTCCTTAACAGGTAGGCAAAGACAGCATAACTACATTATACATCATTTCCTATAGTGATAAAATTACACACAAAGAGGGTTTATCTTTGCCTTGAACTGTGATAAACTCTGTAACAAAAACGGATGTAACTTTGCTTCCTATTCCTTTACATATTTTAAACATCGATTTGTCTTTTGTGCTGATCCGGTTGGAGATAACATGATCACTAGCTTTTTGCACATTAACAGAAATGTGCTGTTACACCTGTCCAAAAGAAATCAAACAATGCAAAAATAACAATAGGAAAAAATAAATCAGCTCCATAGCTGAAGGTCTCCGGTTTCCATCTCTAACCCTCTGGATCAGGGCAAACAACATGTTATAGCCTATGATGGTTTCTTTCAGCTGGGGTAAACAACTATTTAGAAAAATATCTGGCACCCTGGTATGATTAGTGTTTTTTTTTCTCTTTTGTTTTTATTTACTGTCAGCTACCACTCAGTCATCTCAGTAACACTCAAAGTAGGGCCATTGAGCATACTGAACACCAGCGACAGCTGTGGTATGGGTCAGAGTCCGATACTTTTCCTGGCCCTCTCTAGGGATGGGAGTGAGAAAAGTCATGAAATTCCTGCACTCTGCCAAACATTAAGCCCTAGTTGCCCTCCTCTGCTTGTCTGACAGTTCCTATCACAAATCCATCAACATTTTGAGGTGTATGCAGCTCATTTCTTTTCTCCACCCACCACCATCAAAGATATGTTTGAGGTAAAAAACCCTGCAAGCAATGAATGACAGCTGATATAGAGGGCAACTAGGTTTCTAAATTGTAAAAGTGATTACTTTGCTATTTTTTTCTTCATAAGTTCAATCAAAACAAAACAAAACTTACATTCAATGAGGTTTGACTTTATAGATGATGCAAGTGCTGTGTGTCTGTCTGTCTTCATGCATTCACAGACTTGGGAATGTGAGAGGAGAGAATAGACTGTCTCCCAGGATGTGCAGCTCACGCTTTATTAGAGCAGTACTACCAGTAAATCAGAGCTCAGCTCTTCCTGGAACTGCTGCAACCTTTCCCACTGAGCACTATTACTGAACAATCATAGGCTGGCCATGATAATTAGCAGAGTATCTATCCATCCAACCCTCCTGAACCCCACCCCACCCAACTCTCTCTCTTATCCATCTCTCCATCCTCTTTCTACCCTTCTGTCACTTGGAAATGTGTGGAAAGTGAGTCAGTAGGACAAGGCCGCCAATAGATGTCACTTAAAGGACATCTTACTTTACCTGCTTGTAATTTTGACCTCAGTGGAGGACTAAGTGACAACTTGTTCAGGGCCCAGCCCTGAAAAATCACTATGTAAGTAATGAGTTGAGAAAAGAAAGAGGCTTGGAAAGAAGTTACAATGGCATACTAAACAAGTCAAATTAGCTATAATGAAAAAAATGTGCACTTATAAATAAGCATCATTGCAGTCATCTAGTTTAAGTTTGCAGTACTAAACTCATTCATGAATCCAAAACAAAACTTTCATTTAATTGCATGTGAACTAAAATGAAAACTTATGTTTCTTTTTCAACTACAATCACCAGTGTGGTTCAAAAATATTAGAGCCAATTCTGGTTGTTATAATCATTTATAGCGAGAGTTCATCTCTCCTGACATTCCAGAGTCTGAAAAGCAAGCGCCTGTGCTGAGTCAGATCGTAAGTGAAACACCTTAATGCCTTTTCATGTAACCACTAATCCGTTCATTTACATTACAGTCTCTTTTCCCGTATTATTTTTCAGTGTGATTATTTCTCCACTGAATAGGACAGACCTGTTCTTTCCTTGGTTTGGTTTAATTTTCTTTGGTTCTTTAGGATTGCAGTGAGGGGTAAAATAAGAGCAGCTTCCCAAGATACACATGTATCATGTTCATTAATGGATACCATTTCTAACCAAAAACTCTGATTTTACATAAAAAATAGTGAATATGACAATGTATGTATAGCAGAGAGAGGTATGTTAGTATTTTATATAGTTTTCTGTGATAGAGCTGGAACCAGGACAGTGGAAAGGATGTCAGGGCGTTTTCAGTTAAAGATTACCCATTTGATAGTGACGGCACTTTCTCCCCGTCTTTCCATGGCCAAGCGGCATCTGGAGTGGATTTTGTGCTAGCAGACACCGAGGAACACGATTACATTCAGCTAACTGCGCTCTAAACTGATTATGCATGTGCCAAGCTAATGGACTACATTTGCAAGAGGAAAAATAACATCCAATCAATCTCAATTACTGCCGATTGCACCGGCCCCCGAGACAAGGAAGGTAGCCAGCTAACCCCTCCGACCCCCCTCCCAATGCTCCACCCCTTTCCCCAACCCTTGACTGGAAGCTGAGGCTTGTGGCTGATCCTGATTAAGCTCCACCCATTCCAGCTAGTAAGAGGGTGCAGGGTCTCGAGGTGGATCAGCCTCTTACTTCAACACTCTGGGACCTCCAGCAAGAAATACAACCACTAATTTAAAAAACACACTATGTTCTATGTGTTTTAAAAAAAAAAGTATTCTACACAAACCAACGGTGGGTAATCTAAGCTATCTCCATCTGTTTGTGTAGAGTACTGACCCTTCTAATAGCAGATGGACACCCATCATGGTGTCATCTGTGTCATCAAATCTCTATGGTCCAAGGAAAACAAAAAGTAGACGGTAACTTCAAAGCATAAGTTACAGTTGGCAGAATGCACATTGTTCAGAATAGGTATCTCCTATGTGAGGACACAGTACACTGGGGAAGACAGCATTACCCCCTACTGTATGATGGTCCAGTGGCCAGGATGACTTACTGGATCGTTCTGTGGTCTTTTGGAACATTCCAATACATGGGGTGGTGGGGTTGATATTTTTAGAAAGCCCTAATATGGGCCGCATACCACAGACTCTCAAATTATCCCATCCAGCTTAGCCCTCAGTTTAAACCTTCCTTTTTAATTCCAGTAATTACAGGCTCCAATTTATATGGAGCTGTGCACACAAAGGGTCTGTTTAATGCAAACCAGTTTGATTTGGGTGAAGTGTCCAAAGCATCTCCCACATCTTAAAGCCTGTTTATGCTGACTTGATGATTTATTTTCTCCCCAAAAAGGTTAAAAACGGTGCTATTTGCATCAGATTTCTTTGGGGAGGAATAAATGAATGGCGATTTTCCTTTTTTCATCCATGCATAATGTACCAAGTGCCTTTTACAAGCATGTGGGGCACTGTGGGTTTCTGCCTGTCAGTATCTTTACCAGCACTATAAATTCAACATAGCAAGAAAACTGTGACATTGTCAGGAAGGGGGTCAATGCAGCCAAGAAGCCTCACAACCATGTACTTGTTGTCGCACTAGTGAGTTACAAACTACTCTAATGATTCATGTCAACTTGTGAACATCTTTGTTTTTGAGTAATCTCTGGGCCCATATGAGAAAAGTTTTTCTTTGGTAGAGAAAGCAGGTAATTTCTGCACAAATGCACATGCTCTTGGTTGGAACATCAATTGGTTTTAAGAAATATGGAGCCATCTTAAGAGGCTTAAGTCATAAAAAATGATCATGCCTGGATGTGTTGTACATATTTAATCCCCCACAGCCTGCCCAGCAGTGTGACATATGTCTCTTCCATCATAACAACTTGGAAAAAGAGACAGCGGAGTTAAAAAAAAAGGGTTTCTTTTGGCCTAATGCTAAGCAGGGAGCACAAAGACAGTTTAAAATAAATTGCTCTATATCCTGCATGGCAAAGCAAGCTAATCCCTCCAAAGGTCTACAGAAAAGAGTTTTCCATGTCTGTCGTTGTTTTTGTTTGCTTGTTGTTTTTTATTATTATTATTATTATTTAGGTGGAGAGTAGGACAAGAAAGTAGAACAACAGACTGGAAAACACACAATGACCCAACGAATTCACATTTTGGCAATATTGTCATAAATAACCTATGAAAATCTTCCAGTGGCTTTCATCTAGGTGCAAGCCATAGACTGATGATCCAAACATTTCTTTGTTCCCCCTGGTCCTCTTTAACAGCTGTGCAGTACCACTGTATCACACCTGCACCTTAATCAAAACACAGAGAATTGATTTCTCTCTCTCTCTCTCTCTTTTTTTTTTTTTTTTTTTTACTGTTATTTCAACACAAAGACCCCGTGGGCAGGAAACATGTCTGTCATGCCAAGGGCTCTAAGGTACCATTCATAATGCTGGTTGGGTTTAGAATACATGGCATTTCAGGGGTTTCGAATGACCATTTCATCCTAGTTTTAAGTTTAATTAAACTCTATGCTTGAAGCAGCATTTTTCAGATGATGGTGCATCTCTTGGGAAAAGATTTAAACACCAAAATTGGAAAGTGAAACAACTCTCCAAATACTTTTCACGTTGACTTTGCTGTGCAATTTAAACAACTTCATAAAAAAAGAACATGGTCCAACAGACAGTTGCAATGTTTGTGTTTAGCCCAACAGTTAGGTGCTGCCAGTGCTTCTATGCATTTTGGTTTGTGTGTGCGCATGTGCAGCTATGCCAGTTTGGGTTAAGCGTAGACTGGCCGAAGCCGCAGACACACTGGATAGGTACCTAAGTGGAATCAGGCCTGTTAGATTTATGGCCATTTGTTCGGAGAGTGTTCATCCACTGGCTATTATGGAATGATTAGAGGAGAAGGTGAAGCTCCAAGTCCAGCAAAAATCAATACAGCTGTCGAGAACAATTCAGCCTTTCCCGCTCCGAGGAGTATCAGCACCAAACCTCTGTCTCCTAACTCTTCTTCATTTGTCTCCAAGTGATTTGGCTCTGAGCTACCAAACTGCTTTCTTCTGCCGTGTCCTTCTTATGGCAACAGTGTGGCCCTGCTTTTATAAAAAGAAGGCACCAGTAACACAACAAAGCTATCTTTCATGAAATGGGAGACAGCTGTTGGTGGTGTGGGCATCCCTAAAACATCTATCGTACCTGAATAGTATCTGGTTGGAAACACTTATGTCATGCCAGAAGCTCTAAGGAACCATTTCACCGTAGTTTTTGGTGTAATTAAAACTACGCCTGAAGCAGCATTTTTCAGATGATGACTCTTTCCTTGGGTAAAAAAAACCAAACATCAGAAGTGGGAAGTGAAATAACTGAAAATAAATGACGTGTTGACTTTGCTGGGCCATGTAAATGAGAGATTTTCAATGTTTTTTTTTTTATTATTTTTCAAAATGTATTCAAATGCATATGATAAATGATCCGAGGAATATCACAAGTATATTATTGCTCTTTGTCATTTCATAAGCTCTCAAACCAGAAAGTGAACACTGCAAACTTGCAACTACGTTTGCACAAATTAGAAAATGTTTATAATAAATGTCTTCTTGAATAACAATCTGTTAATTTTCATACTTTTTTTTCCAAGCTGTAGTTTCTTAAAACTATGGTGAGTGGTAGGTGTACGAAAGACACTAACCTTGTATAGTTTCAGGCTTGCTTCATGGCGGGAATTGACAGTGTGCATCCTCAGCTTCTCCAGGCTGTTTGTGTAGTAGTCGCAGGCATTACACTTCAGGTGTACTGGATTGCCTATGGCCACACATTTGAGACGCCATTCATTCCCTTTGCCCCCTTCTTTGATGTGGGCCACAAGCTGGTACTTCTGCACATGCTTGTCTGTTTTGCAGTGCAGCTGGAAGTTGGCCTTGAGCTGTGTAGTGTAGTGACACAACTTGCACTGATGAGAGTCTCCCACCACAGCTCGCCACTCCTCTTCTGGCAGGCTGCGTTCAGCTCCCATATGGATGCCAAGCACATCCAGGTTGTCAGTGGTAAAGCGGTTACACACTGCACACTGAAAGAGCTTCAGAGAAGGATCTGTGGTTTGTGATAGACTTTCTCCCAGGGTCATCAGTTCTTCAGACACCAACTGCCCACCGCCCAGGCGCACGTCCATAGGGATCTCCCCACCTACTGTAACATAGACAAAAAGAAATAAAGGGAGAATTGACTAAAGTATTCAGATTACATCAAACACTTGTTGTGTTAGCTTAAACTAATTCAAAGTTTACAGCTTTAAGTAGTAGTTACATTTCAAAGATAATTTCAGCTAAGGTGCTTCTCATCAGGATTACCATATTTTATAAGAGGTCAGTCAGTTGGTTTGATAAAGCATAGAGAGTGATGTGCATGTGTTTAGCTACAAGTGAAAAGTCTCTAGAGGAAAAAAAAACAAAAGAACTTTCTACTGCTTCTGAAGCTATGCACACGTCTTCCTGTTTTCCCATTTCAGTTTTATGACTTGAAGTAAAAAAAAAAGATTATTTTAAAATGACTGGAAACCGAACAGTCCACAAGCAAACGTAATAACTTAATTGCAATGCAAACTATCTATCTTTACAAAAACGTAAATAAAAATATGCTCCTCTGCTTGAATTGTTCTCCATTCCTCTCTCCAGATTGCCTTTAAATCAATACATCTAACAGATTGAATCTGTGTGGTACTCAAAAAGAAGAAAAAAATATGGAGAAACCATAAAAACCATAACACCAATTATGGAATCTGTAAAGGTTCTCTTCAGAAATTAAGGCAAAAATAGGTAAAAGGAAGTGCTTTTGCCTTTACTGGCAGATTTTTAATCTTTGACTGACTGCCCAGACTGAGAATATAGGCTTGACCTGGCCTTGCTTTACATTAAATTAAATCCAGCCTATCTTTTTTTATTTATTGCTGCAGTGGGTAGCTTGTTCGCAGATTTTTCTCTGTTACCTGGGCTTTTAAAACCAGGAGAGTGAGACCTCTGTAGAAGTCCTCTAAAATCACTTACAGACGCGGCTGTGTAGTCATGACTCTTTACCCCAACGCAAACACACAGATATATTCACATGCTTGCTCACTGTCCTAGACCTGTGTTGTTCAACTTCTTACACCTCCCATTTCTCTCTGGCATTTGTACACAATAGCTACACAATTAGGTGATTTACCATAGATCTGCATTCTATTCCCAAATCCTTTTCATTGGTAATTATTAGGATAAGCTTATAATTTACAATATCTTTTTTTTTAGGTTCTTCAATTTTAAAACCATCACATTTAAAATGTTGAAAACATCTTATGTTAAAGATAAGAAAATACTCCTTTCTTTTTGTTCAAGCTGTTTAAAATGAATAACTGCTGTTGTTCAACTTTATGGTGACTGGTATTCACAAAACTTGGCACAAATGACTGGACATCTTTATCCCTTGTTTTTCTTTAATTCCCTTGGTCATCATCTAATATTGTCCTTTTACTAGTTGCGGCTTGGGAATGGGGATTACTAAGACACTGAGATCATGTGAGTTCAACATTTGTTACGTCTGTAGTAATACACAGAAAAAAAAAAACAAATATGCACCTCACACTTTTGCTGTTTGGTCTTAGACTTCTTTTTGATGATAGAGTCTCTCACAACATTTACCGTCTTATGTACCATACTGTACATGTAATGTCAATATCTGTGTGAGTGTAAAAGAGTGAACAGCTGCAAGTGTTTCTTAAAATGTGGCCATGGATAACACCTGTGTAATTAGTCACAGCAATAAATATTTGTTTATGTCTTCGATCAACTGGTGACAGTATGAAGACAAATCTAAACAAATTTTGTGGTTATAACAGTTTCTCAAAACAATTGACAATACTTCTGAATTACCCTTGCTCTAACTTTCATTCTTTCACCAAGATAAAATTTAATTACTCTATTAAAAAAAGAACGAAAAATGGTCACTCAGTTTTAGCAGCACATTGCAAATATTGATATAAAAAGGCATTAGGGCGAGGCAAGGCCATGAAGAAGAGATCATCAAGGATTGGCCCTCTAATCCTAGAAATAAATTAGATCTTGAGTTTTGAAAGTTATTTGGGGTACATTTTTTCCTTTTTTTTACAAAAGAATGAAATAAATTTTTGACATACAGAGTTAGTTAGGATGTTTATCACTGATGCTAAGCATTATTTTAAAAAAATAAAATGTGGTGATAAACCTGCATTCCCAACAAACAATAGGATAAACATGGACAATACAATTCTTTCTTTTGTGCCCAAGAACAGAGCCCAATATGTTATTATTGATAACAGAAGATTATACTATAATAACTTTGACATATTTCACAAAAATAAATGGTAAATATCCCTCCAAAACTTTTATATTTTAGCTCTGTTTTGGTAAAAGGCCAAATGAAGACCTGATATTAAAAAAAAAAACTTACCATGGATAAGAAAAGGGTTTTTTGTGAGTCAGTTTGGAATAAAGTTTAAGAAATGAATAACTGCCTTTGATTACTACTAACAAGTACTGAAATATGTTTCATGTTGAAATGACATAAACTAGAGTTTTATTTTGGTATTTATTATTTCTTCTCTTTTTTGGTAAAGAGGGAGGTTTTTTATATAAAGAAGGCAAAATAAGGCTCACCAAGTGCAGGACCCAAGGCAGCCATGCTGGGATCAAGGTGAAAGCTCCCCATCAAAAACTGGGCCTCCGCTCCAGCTGGGTCTATCTTGAGGCCTGGTGGAAGGCTCATGTTCTGGGTCAAGTAGTATTGGTACAGCTCAGCCTCCGACGGTGAAGGGATAGTCCCCAATCCAAGTCGTCCATGCTGCATTTGAGTCACATTCTGCTGGAGGAGCATCATGTTGTGCATGTGCTTCTCACTGGTCATGTGGATGCGAAGGTTCCGTGCCACATTGGTCTCGTAGTCACATACCTCACACCGCCAAGTGGGCTTGCTCTTCGGCTTGGTTGGTGAGGGGGCTCCACACGGTACAGACATATGGGTAGACGCCTGTGCAGGATGGTGATGTGGGGGATGATGACTACTAGCCTGAGTTGCTGAGGGAACAGCTACCACTCCTGCTGGAGCATGTCCAAACACTTGCTCCTGCCCAGACCCAATTGAGCCTCCATTCTGCAGTGTCTGCATGTTGTTCAGGTGTTTATCTGATTGCATGTGGATGCTTAGATTACCCTTTGTGGTAGTGGAGTAGTTACACACCTGGGGAACATAGCACATTTTCACTTCAAGTACAATACACTTACACATATAACAACTTTTCTAAAGAGATTGTACCTCACATACACCTCTTATACACACAAACAAAAAAAACTATAAAAAATATTTTTAAAATGGAGCTGGGTTTCATACCTCACACCGGAAGGGCTTATATCCACAGGTATAGCTTTCGCCACGAGCCAAACGAGGGTGACTCTGACCACTGCTGCAATACACACATGAGCCTCCAGAGTCTGGGTGCTTCTCTTTCATGTGGGCCTCCAGTGTCTGCTGGTACTTGTAATGCCAGTTGCATTTGGGACACTTTAGCGTCTTGCATGAATTCCTTGAATGCATCATGGTCATATGACCACCCAAGGAACGCGATGAACCTAAAACAGTGTCACATTTAGGGCACTCTACCCCACTTCCTCCACTCCCACCATGGCCATGGTTCTGCGAACACTCCCCCAATCCTGTTAAGTCACAGGAACCCCCTGGGACGGGGAGAGAGTGACCATGAGATGAAGGTTGGAGGTGATGATGATGGTGGTGCATGTGATGATGATGCAGAAGGGCTCCATTTTCTTCCTCTCCTTCTGCTGGGCAATCATTTGGTTCTGGAGCTGTGGCACTATCTCGATTGGCACTTTCATCAGCAGCAGCATTGGAGGACAACGGGGAGGAGAAAATGCCAGTAGTGTCATCCTCGCTCCGTCTAACGGCAGTTGCTGCCATTGCCATGGAACAAGTGGGTCCCTGGCAGTTAAAGCTCAGAGGGAGCTCTGAGGTCCTCCCTCCACCGTCTGCAGCTGAAGCCTCTTCCTTGACAGAGGAGGAAATGGAAGCAAGGGCTTTGCTGTTGAGTGTGGAACTGACTGCTGAGGTGCAGACAGAAGGCTGAAGAGTGCTACTAGGCATTAATAAAGGAGATTTGGAAATACTTTGGTTTGAGACAACTGGTTCCCCTGCCTCTCCACCACCACTGCTACTGTTGCCACCACAGGTTATTGCAGTGCTTTCTGCTTCCATCTCATCATCATCCTCTCCTAATAATAGTTCCTCCTCTTCTTCTGAGCTCCCCATCTGGTTGGATAGGTGTACCTTGCTTTCATGTCCCTCAGTGTTCTCATCTGCTCCCTTACATGCCAACTCTTTCCCCACAGACTCCTCTGTTCTCCCTCCCTGTTTGGGCAGGGCACTGGAGTCTTTGGCAGAGCCTGGAGATGAGGTAAGAGTGGATGTTTTGGAACTGCTCAGCCCACCAAGAGAGAAGACAGAGCCTAGTGGGGTTTGTTGTTGCTGCTTTTGCTGGAGTCCAGAGTCAGAGTCTTTGTTTAGGAGCATCTCACTACCTACACTGCTGCTTCCAGGCTCTAAATGGACACCACTAAATGTGCCATAGAAGCTCTGACCAGAGTTCATAGGGACCAGGGTAGGTGGCAGAGGAGTGCTCTTATTTTTTGGTTCCAAAAAACTGATGAGGGGCTCTTTGTCTTTCCCAATGCCTTGGATGATGGCAGAGGCATGCTTGTCTGCTAGCAGCCGACGTTCATCTTCACACAGTGTCATGCGGTGATCATGGACAGCATGAGTGGCAAAGGAACGGGCATAGCCAAAGGACAGCTTGCAGAGAAAACACATGAGAATGGGTTTACCTTTGCCATAAAGGGCAAGCCCATCAAATTTGGAGAAATCCACGTTGTTGGGAACATCTTTGGATACACAGGACTTCTTGGCAGACCCATCGCTGTTCAGGTAATCCTTGTTGCTTTTGTGCCGCACATCAAAGACACGAAAACTGTGCAGGACAGGGCTGAGGCCTGCCATTGTTGAGGTATTGGGAAAACCTTGGTCTGAATTGCCAAACCACTTTCCAAAAGACGAGGCTATGTGGAAAGTGTTGATAATCTGGGGGTAGACCGAGGATGAAGTTCCAGCAGTTTCCCCTGGTTTTCCCCCACTAGTGAGAGAATTTGCGGGAAGCAGGCCAGGTACCATACCTCCACTACTTTGGATCAACTGACTTAGGCTCTCCACAATATAGGCAGAGCCATCTGGCTGGTAGACTATCTCTCCAGTCAGGTTTTCAACATCACTGCTCTCATCTTCGTCTTCCTCCTCTCCTTCTTCACTCCCACTCTCAGGTTGTCCCTGCTGTTGTGTGGGTTGATGTCGCAAAAGAGTGGGTATGCCCCCGCCCCCTGATGCTATTGGCACACCAGGAAAGGCTTGAAGACTTGGGAAACAGCTGTCAATCTCCATTTCATCTAAGTCCTCAGATTCATCCTCTTCTCCACAGCTCACTCCCTCCGGCTCACCTTCCCTAAAACTCTCTCCTCTCAAATGTAGCTGGCCTATGATAGAGCTATCACGGTGGGCCTGCGCTGATGTCTGTTTTGGCTGCTGCTGCTGGGACTGTAGTTCTCTCACCCCGTCATGAAGTGAAATGGTGTTTTGGGATTGAGGGGGGTAAGGAGCAGAGAGAGACAGAGCATCCAGGGAAGATGCCTGGTTGGAGCACGTGATCTGTGAATTTGACTGATCGTTCCAGGGCTGAGGTGGTTGCTGCTGCTGGGAGGAGCCAAGCCCATCGTCTGTCCCAGAAACCACGGGAGACTCACAGCTGTCCATGCTGATGCCTACATGAGGCGTTCATCGCATCCAGGCCTGCAGAGACAGATAAAAGCATATATTGTATATATTGTATACAGGCATACACAACTCATAATTATGTTAAAGTTATAAACAAATTAATACAACTTTTTTAAAAAAAAATTCCCATGCCTATTGAGTAAATATCAGGCATAGAAAATATGCAAGAAACCCCCACTCAGAGAAAACTTGAAAGGAAAAAAAAAAATCAAATGTATGGCACATTGGATAAGAGACAAAAGTCTGGAGATATAATTGGAAAACTGACACCATGCTCATTAGACTAGATTAGGCACTTAAACACAATACCTGAGACAAGCACTAATAAGCAGTCTATGATTCATCTTCCTGCCATATCGCAAAGGTACCATCTTTTATCTTCACCTTCCAAACAACACCCCTAATCTTATATTCTACAAATCCTACATCCGTTTTTAATTAACATGCAGTCAGACTAACTTAATGGATCAAATAGATTCCTCGTGAGATAATTAGACACTGAGAAGCCACCCATCACCACATCACACATTTACATATCTGGAAGAAAAAATGACAATGTGTTGTCAAAAAAAAGTTTTTTTATCCTTCACAGTATCACTGTTATTACTCTAATATCAGCTGCTCACTTATAAGATGAATTTACCATGTTCATTATAACGATGGATATGTTTGAACTCTAACGTAATAAAAGGAAGTATTTTCTATATACTCAAAATATATTAACTGGGGTGGGATTTCATTGCAGCTGTGTTTAGATCTGGCATCCAATACACTACGCTTAGCCTGGTTTCAAACACTACAGCCATCATCTGCCTCTGAAATAATAAATGGAAGCTGAGCTTTCGGGAGCTGGCCATGCCCCGAGCATCTGAGAGGCCCAACACAGGCTGCAATTTAGAGCGCAGAAGAGATAAAATGATAACGCAAGATACTGCTGAGCTAATAATTTTATTAAAGGGATGCAGCCAACATTGATTAAAGGGGGCAATCGGGCTGAAACCAATAACTCTGGGCTGCCCTTTAACCCACCAGTACTGAATATTACATGAGCAAAGTTTCCCGGCACCAAGCTCACTGCCACGTCCCAGTTGATTAGCACATTCACTGCTTGCACTTGATTTATTTACTTATTTACTTAGGGATGCAAATTTCAGCTGTGATCAGAATGGAGTCTACCCCCACAGTCAAACATATTAACCACAGAGGGAGAGAAGAGATTGATAATATCTGTCTGGCTATTCATGAATGTCTGATGAAGCTTACCTCCAACATAACGCAGCCTATCTGAGACCTCTTCAGTCTATATGCATAATCACAGCAAAAATAATGCACAGCCATTTAGATGTGTTTTTGTACTAAGGCTTATGATCCATAAAAATTTTGAAGACTAAATTGAGAACAACACAACAATAAAGATATAAAGATATAAAAAATATGACTAGTTATCGCTCTAAAGATTGTGTTTTTTATTGACATAAATGCATACATGCTTTCGACATAACAGTAAAGGAACTGATTGTTTTGTTTATTGCTACAGAAGCTCACCTTGATGACCTTTGAATTACTTTGCATATAAAATTATAAGATATTAGACTGGCCGGCTTATTAACAAGATTATTTTATATAGCTAGACATGATTTAAAGATGGCTGCCACATTGAGTGAGGGGATGCTACCCCTGCTGGTCTGTATTTATTATTTGCTCCATCAATAACAGGCTATGAGCTCAACAGTCATTTTATACAAGTAGACCGAGGGCAGTGAAAGCAAAGCAAGAAAAAAAGCCACAAATCAAACGCTGAAAGTCTTCACACTAAAAGCAAGTGGATAAACTGTGCAAAATTAAGGTAAAAAAGGCATAAAATGAGACTTCTCTAAAAGTTCTGTCTCATAGGAAAACCTCTCCATGTCTGAACATGGAATATTTCACACTTTGTTCCTGTAATCTATCAGCCCCTCCTCCAGATTCCACTGCCTGTCTCAACCAGGCCTGGGAACACTAGGCCCACATGCACAGCTAGCAGTTAAGACTCATAGTTAACAATGACCTCTTCCTTGCCTTAATGAGTATTCACAAGCTGCATACACTGCACTGTAAAGAGGGTATGCAACTATCAATTCCCATTACAGCTCCAAAATACCACAGCTAGTTAGCAGAAAACAGAATAACATGATTACCTTTCATCAGAACCAAAGTACTTCAAGTACAGTTTTGTGTGTCCAATCTTTACAGAAAACAGGTTTGCCCTTTAAAATCAAGATGGTTTAATTCAATAACCTGCAGTGGTTACTGATGAGCAATGGGATTGTCTGGAGTCAGAATGTCGCAGATGGGCCAACTGATATAACGCTATTTGTCTCTCGTAGGTCTGCCTGGCTCAGTGACACCTGTTTAAAGCAGGAAAAGCTTTAATCTCTGAGAGGCACTAAACAAGTACAGAGACAGACAAAGAGATGTGGTCGAACTAGAGGGGAAGTGGAGAAGGCTGGTGTCTCTGAGTGCTGACTGCGTTAATAACCACAAATCAAAATGATTAAGCTGCCCAGCAAAGGTGACTATCACAGTGTACCATTCTGAGCAGTTACATACTGTAACATGTAGTGAAGAAAAAGTTATTTTACATGCTGGCTCTACAACAAGTGACTGAGCCACAGCTCTTGCCCTTGTATTGCATCGTTATTATGAATGTGGGTACACTGAGTTGACAATAAGCAGATTATGTGCAGCCAAAACAAACCAAAGCTGACAATATGAGATAATCACAGGAAAGAAAAGGCTGGATTCCTGAGCTGATCTAAGAGAGAGCATGCTGATGCATACATCCTGATTGTTGGACTCTCTGCTGTCACCTGCCATCAATGACTGTGTGCTATTGTTACTTTGTTGTCTCTTTTGGTCTCCTTTCACAAAAAAGACAGTCACATTCCACACTTTTTCCTAACAGATAAAGTTAAATCTTGTCCAAAAGTCTTGGTTCTTATGAACATTGTTGGAGGGGGTACAGATGTCATTTAGTAAGGATGCCAAAGCAGACAAGGTTTAAGTTGTAGGCCAATACATTCTTTAGCAGTCACAAAAGAGAGAAATTAAAGGGCCAAGGGTTTGCCATCTGATTATAAGCCAATCATGATCACATTCCTTGATGGTTTGTACTTCTCCCAGAACACTGCTCTACCATGAACTGGGAGGATTCGTTCAGACTAAGGTTTATAAGCAGTAGAGTCAGGCCTTGACTCTATCTCCTAAGCACTTCTGTATAAGCAGTAAGGGCCCTCAACCTTTAAAATGGTAAAACGCTGTATCTTATTATGCTTTGAGGAGGACTAACAATACCCAGGTCTTATTTTCAATTGTTGCTTGTCTGTGTCTGCTTTCAGAGCCATCACAGAGTCTGGCCAACCACCGCAAGGTAAGGGGCGCTTATTGGAAAATCAATGGTGTGAACACTAAGCAAGTTACAGGAAGATGTGGGAAGGAAGGATTCTTATTGATAAAGCAGGGGAAGGCTTTTGATGTTACACTAGGGACATGCTCATTGATGGAGAACCATTGTAGTCCTCAGGCAGAGCAAAGCCTGGGTTTATCTTTTGGGTTTGTTCTACTTAATCACCAATAAAAGGTATTCATGCATTGTACGCTGTAACATAAGTAGCCTTTAATTCTCAACATGGCTTTGTGAATTTGGTCTTATCATCTTTACATATGTAATAAAGGAAATTACAGAACATTTCTAACATTGTGCTGCAACTGTCCATTTGTATATTTTGTTAATTTCTTTATTTTCAGTTTTCATTCCCCTCTTTGAAAAAGAAGATTACTTTTCGTTAACCTCAACACTTGATCTGAACAGAGAAACAACTTGACTGTAGGTGAGTCTATAGCAAGATTCATATAGATTCATAGAGAGTGCATAACATTGTAAAAAGTATGATTTTCAATCATAAAATGTTGCAATTGCTTTACCTTTACAAACAAGAAATAGAATAGTCCAAGAGGAGGAGAAAAAATCACAGCATCAGTCTGTTTTTGTTATTCACAGTTAACCATCATGATTACTATTGCAATTTTACCAAGTACAAGGGATTTTTGTTCATTTTTACCCCCCACATTGTAACCCTGACAATTAACCATCTAGAGCATTTTATTGTGTGCTGTAAATACTCAGTTTACTATTCTTCTAATGCAGACATAGGGATGCACCAACTGCAGGAGGCAAAAAGTCACCTCAGGTCGATGGCACTCAGCCTGTAAACAGGGCTTCCCGAAAAATCAATGATCTTCAGTGGGAGCTATCAGTATATGGAACAGAAATAGCCCCAGTTATGTTGAGTCTAAGGCCGGGAGGAACAGTTCTGTATGTTTACATGAGTGTATGTGAGCACTGGAGGTTGGTCATTGGCTTGTCAAGGGAATTTCTCAAATACAGCAGAACTGGGGCATGTAGCCTCTGTCATGCATGCTGCTTTATGCTGTAGAGACAAGACGGCAGCTTACAGATTCCATTAATCTAGTTTGGTGCTGGAACAAATATACAACATACAGCAAAAATAATCCTTGCTGATAACAATATGAGCACACTAAAATACCCTGGAGGTAAATGGTTTAGTTTCACAACATTCAATTTTAGTAAGCATTTTGTACTAGCAATACTGGACAGAGAAGGCAAAATTGATTTGTTTGTAGTATCAATTGCCTCCTTTGTTAATAGACCTGAAATAAAACCTTGAAAATGATTTTACCCTTTACACAACACCATCACATTGTGCTAATCCATTCCATGTTGCAGAACGGAAGAAATGTTACATAAGACAATGTAGCAATGAAATCACACTGCAGAACTGTGTGTTACTTGTACACAGAGGGTAGTCTGATTAAATGATCAAGACTGGAGCACATCTAACCTTCAAAACCTTACAGAAACGACTGATATTGCACAAAAGTGTTTCCCCTGTTTTGGAGGGTGTGATAGAAACAGTGTGCTGAGGTAATTAGAAGAAGTTAATTAGCTGAGGGTTAATTACTGGGTTCTGCAGAATGATGTGGTGAAAGACCTGGTGGGGTGGCAAAGCTGAAGGAAGCAGCGAACACACAGCAGGAAGCTCCCAGTCTCCCACCAATTAGCAAACAGCATGGGGGGTGGGAAGGGGGGTCTCTGGTGCACTCCAAGTACAAATGTTTGAAGCATCATGTAATTTCATTTCAACCTCAGTAGAGAGTAAGAGATACAGTACGAGTCCGCAAAATCTGCACGCTGGAAGACACTTTGAAGTTCTGCTTTTGTAAACAATACCAACAAAAATATTTACCAATAAGTCAAAGTGCAATCTTAAATTGAAAAAAAACAATAAAATCCAGATATTGGAAGAATTAGGAACACAAAACGTGAGCAGGAAATATTATAATTGCTATGAAAACAACTTCTTCCTCATGCAGCCTTCTGAAAGACTGTACTGTGTTATTTTCCTCCTATGTCCCATGTGGTTTGTTTAGAAAGCTTTGTAATTTATAAGCGCATAAATTATCCTTGGAATTAAGGTATTGATGTATAATCAGAGAAGGGCTATTGGGCACAAACTAAAGTTCACCCCCAGGCATCCCAGTGCACAGAGCATTGGTATACATGCACACATGGGGTATCTGTAAATTTGAAAGGCAAAGGGAGAGACTTTCAGATACTTATCAGATTGGTTAGATACACATCCTCCATATCTGCTCAAATTTAGAATGGATGCTGAATGATTTGGAACGGTTTGACATGGAGTCTTACAACCTTAAGCATGCAGTGCTGACTTTCTCACAGTGTGGAATGCAAAAAGCCTGAGAGAATAGTCGATACTTTGTGCATTCATCTGTCAGGGACTGATCATGATTCCCAAGAAGGCTCCTGAATGTAAAAAGTAAGAATTTCAGAAAGATATGTGTGGACATGTTAAGTGTTCATCTGTGGTTTTGCATTGCCTGTAGATTTAAAGGGAAGAGAGTTGGGAGATTGTAATGCAGATTGGGAGATTTTGATATGTGGGCAGAGAGAAAGCCAGAGAGAACATGTCCACTGAAAGGTTATTGAATAGGAAAAAGTATGAGGATCAAAGTTCTTCAGTCTCAGAACCTTAATTTAACAATAACAAATCTGTACCCATTTATATCCGTTGGAAACAGCAATTTTCTAGAGACAAAAATGAAATTTGCAAGCTACTGTGCTTTCATAGGTCCTGCTTGCACTCAGTCCATTTCATTTTTCTACTGTTAGAGTTTGAGGCTTGTACAGTGAGGCTGAGATAACCAGCGACCAAAAGTAGCAAAGAACAGAACACTGTCTTCTGGGACTATACAGTGGGAAATTAATTGAAGTAATTTTAAACAACTTAATGTAAAGATCATTTTGTATTATAAAGATATACACATACATGTGTACATACTGCAGTGTTTCAGCTATGGCAAGGCAACCACAAACACAGTTGTTAAAGTAATCAATACCATTGAAATATTAAACCTCAAGAAGCCACATTATTGATTGGGAGTGCAATGATAAAACGGTTTATCATCACAATTGTAGGGCTTTATGTAAATGTTTTCGAGAGACCATCAGCTGCCCATTCACCATGGACTGGGGCTAAATTGGACACACACACACAAAACACATAAAACTTCACATAGCTCTGCTCCATTACTCTGCCACCCTAAAACGAAAAGATTAAAACGTGAGAGAAGATGCCATTAATCTTACTTTTATATAGAATTTAAAAACTAACACTGATTACCAAACTGCCCCTGTTGACCATAATTTTTATGGGATCTATAGCAGGTATAACATTGAATTTCAGGTGTAAAGAACATAGAATATAAGTGCGGATACACGTGAGGATTATTCCCTGACAGACAGATTGGATGAGTGAGATGCCTATAATACTGAGCCTTACTGTGTTATCTGAAAAACAAATACTTTAGTAATAATCCAGTCCTGCACCTGGCTTCCCAGCTTCTTGGAATTACACAAATATCCATTCCTGAAGACTCTTAAAGGGATAGGCTTTAAATTGCAATAGGGAATTTTAGAGAACACAAACATGTTTAGTAATTATGCATATTCTGAAAGAAAACGAAAGTATACAACCACAAATCCATGATGTAAAAAGGCTAAGCTAGGAAACACCCCAGTATACAAAGAGAGAATTACATCACACCTGGACTTGGAGAGTTAGGGGCAGTGTTTCGGTTAAGTGTCTAAACCTGAGCAGGGTGATAAGATCCCTTTTAGAAGGCATGTGAAGGCCAAATGACAAGGAAACCTGAGAAATGTGGGTGAAAGCTGTCTGGGTGAGAGCAGAGAGGAGGGAAGTCATGCAGTGTTATGTGTGGAAAATGGAAAGTCACTATCTCTTTTATGCTCCTCATACTGAGGAGCACTGCAGTCCCATCCATATAAGCTTGTGTGGGCATATACCATATCGTGTGTGAGCACATATGCAGACACACATACAAACACACACATGCACATAAAGCAGGGATTAGAGTGTGTCCCAATGAAACCATTCTGTGTAAATTATTTCTTTCCAGATAAAAAAGCATGAAAGCCTATGGTGACCTGGCCTCTAATTCTGGAGTAGGATATCCTGGATAAATAATTAGAGGGTTGCTTTGAAGACCTTGCACAGCTGAACCATTCACTCCCCACTTCACATTTGCTAAAGTCATTAATGACAAAGATTTAAAAAGCAAAAGAGAAAATCTTTCTGGTACACAAATACTTTTTTTATGAGGCCTGGCCCAAATTTCCCTCTGCTGAAGCTAAGCTGAACCCCTTATCCTGGAAAAAACTGCACCCATTTCAAATAAGAAACCTCAGGAGGAAAGTATTTTCTATTGTGTCCTCCTTGCTGAATTAAGACAGTTAATTAAGTTTCTAGGTATCTTGTCTTAATAAAATTAGTAAAACAAGTGAAGAAAAACTTCTTAACTTTTTCAACTCCACATGTGAAAAGAAACTTTTTTCAAATTTTTGTGAGTGGTATACACCTCCAGGGAGTGCTTACACAAAGGCGCTGCATGTGTCACGTCTTCGGTAAGCTGTATGGCTAAGCTGGATCCCTGACAGCAGGAAGGAATCTCACAAGTGGAATTCCCAACAAGGGAAATACACTCAGCAATGTGTTCTTTACATCAGGTACAACGTCTTCAAATATTTCACTGAGGAAAAATAAAAGAGGAGGGGGGGGGGGATGAAGAGGAAAATTTAAGGAAGACAATCCCTCTGAGTGTTAGTTAACATGTCAATGAAATTCCTAATCTTTACACTGGCAGTTTGTAAACACAGCACTCATAAATCAGGTCTTGATACAATCGTCATCTTAAAAGGAAAGCAGAGCTTGCCCTACAGTTTACAAGGACAGATTCCAAGGCAAACCTTGGAAGGTGATGTGCATTCTTCTGAGTAAAGCTGTGATGAGGAACTGTCAACAGAGGAAAAGGGGAGGTAAAACAAAAGAAAAACAACTTGTTAAGTGTATAACAAGGTGGCCTGGAGGGCAATGCTGAAAGACACCTCAACACTTGACTCTGAAGTGTGCAAGGAACATCAAACAACATTTCTGTAACTACGCTGAGCACTGACAGGTCCGACCACAGTGCACAGAGACCCTTGTGTGAAGAGAAACACTGCTATTTGGCAGGGAATAAACAGGAAAAATGTGACTAAAAGACTACAGTCACCTCTGCATTACTCATAATAAGTGTTCATATGCACTAAATCTGAGGCACAGACCTCCAGGGAGATCTGACAGTGAGGGAGAGCTGCTGCCATCACATTACCAAACAGACAAGGAGTAACCTATTTCCAAAATGCATTACAGTTAAGATATTCCTAGCAGAACATGTCTGCTTTGGGTTTATATAGCTAGAAGTTGTGTGACTGTTAAACATAGAATGCCTGTATAGTGAAGACCTTCCTCTATGACAAGTTGTACAGAATAGTCATAGTAGAGTCGAAGCAAATTTTCTGCATAGAAGCTGATAGAAAATTAGCAAACGTGATCATTAGAGCACTTGGCAGCTCTAAAGCTGGAAAAAATTCTTGGCACAGAGGAGTCTACAAGTTTACAGAATCTTTGAGGTGGGTAGCGACATGATTGAGGGGTAGAGAGACAGAAAAACGAGAGCTAGGGAAAAGTAAAAACCAGAGTGATGAGTGAATGTGCAGTGTGTTAATAAGTTCCTCCTCTTCCTCCCCTCTCCTGGCCAGGTCTGAGTATTATGACAGCTACTGTGCCATGGAGCTATATTTGAAAAAGACCAGCCTTCTGTCCCTCATCTCCGCATATACACACATACACACACTGCAGTCCTTGTTCATCTGCCTTAATGAAATGGCCACATGCCTCCTCTCATCCCAGAGTTGCTTAGCACTCTGTAGCACCTGGTAGATATAAATCAGCCCTACTGAGCTGTATTTGGGAAGTGAGGCATTAAGCATGACTTGGGCTGTCAAAGTTCACATTGTACCGACCGCAACATCTAGTTGAACCGCTGTGGAACAGACCCGAAACCAAGAAACAGGCCTACCATTGGCCTCTTATCTTCTGCCTCTGCATGACACGACTACCACATCTGGGCCCCAGCTGGGAAGCCTGCTTAGCACAGCAAAGTCCAATAAGGCGAGGTACTGGAACTCTAAAGCACTCATGCTCAACGGTCTTATGGTAGGACTCTTTTAAAAGAACCAACCGTCTAAAAAACAATCAGTATGAATATGTGTTGTTTGCTGGTATTTAGCTTTGAGCATCCTTATCAGTGAGCTGTGAGGGGGCTTGTGAGCATTATTACAGTTTTTAAGTGGTTCGTTCTATTCCGAGCAAGGAGATAAAAGCAGTTGTGTGTTGTGCCAATGTAACCAATGTGAGTGTGAGTGGAATTTTAGTCACGTGAGCCTGGGGTCTGAGGGTCAATCGCTGCAAGAGAACCCACACATTCCTCGGAGGACATGCACAAATCTTTAGTCCATGGACATTTGCTGGCTTAAATCAGCGTAGATGCATGCATGCATATGTAAGTAAATAAAACTTACCAAACATACTGCTGGATAGATTTTGTACAACTACTTTTCCAGAATATGCATTAGATTAATTAGGTTTTCGCACAGAAATATACAAAAGGTATGATTAGAGAACTCTCCTTAAATATAAGAATGCAAAAAGAAAAAACAGTCATTTTCTCAGTTATGGGCTTTTGCAAATGGATGTTTGGTTCTTCTATTATGGATACTAAAACAGGGAGCAGAGGTCATGCAAAGGGTTGGGAGCAAAAACATAAAAAAGGAGAGGAAATGTTAAATAAGAAGAATATTTTATAACATTATATTACCTAATACCTTTAGTTACACTGCTAAATAATTAGTCTAAAAGTCACATGGTTAAAAACAAATGATCAATGCATCTTATAAGAGGAAAAGCTATAATTGAAAGGAGGAGCAACAGCATTTCTGTATTCATTCATTGTTGATTTAGCAGAGAATGCAGGCAAAACAGTAAGTAAAATGGCAGTATTGGAAGATCTTTTTCTCAGAAAGAACAAAATAATCCCATACACACACACAAACACACAAAAATAGCAGGACTTCAGCGGCAGAAGACTCAATAATGCCTCATGGCCTTTGAGAACTACATGTTTAATACATAACTAATTAATGATGTCATTGCTTTGACTCTGTGAACGCATAACAATGAAAAAAAGATAACATGTAACTTCATGATGTATATCTGTATTACAATACAAATAGATAAAGACATCAATGGACAAGCACATTCTAAGCATTTTGAGTCTTAAATCTGAGCACTTAAATACTGGACCTCTGCCCAAGTCACTACATACCGAAAGAATTGTTTATACACAAAGTCAGAAGTGCACCTAGGTTGTGTCACATAAAGCAGCAGCACACTATAGCACCATATTGTGAATGAACTCTTACAAAGAACCAGTGAGGTTACACTCAAGCAGCAATGCCAGCATAATGATCATGGTTTAACATCTTCCCACTTACAAACTAGAAATAGGAATGTAGCCATGAGGCTGAGTAAGGAGACATTTGTAAGTGTACAACAGACAAAACCATAAAACAAACCATACACCACTGGAGAAAAAACACATAAAGGACCCAAAAGAAAATATCCACTTATTTGAGTGTGAATGAGCAAACTTGCTTATCCACATTTGTGCTCACCTACGCAAAAAAGAAAAAAAAGAAAAACAAAAAGCCAAAAAAAAGCATGTCAGCTAGGAGGTGAGAATTAGAGCAGGGCCAACTGGCTCACCCTGAAAGTTCAAGTTGAGTGCTACTACAAATTACAGGTTGACAGCTTTAACTGTCCCTGGAATGTGTTTCTTACAATGTATGTGCATGTTGGAGTTTGCTAAGCCAACTGCCTCCAGACAGCTGTTCTGGATGAATTTTTTGTGTGTCACAATTAAATCTTACATACTCACATGCACCTCCAACACCACCACATCCCAAAAAAAACACCAAAAAAAACCAACCAGTATTTAACAAAACTTTATATTTTACTTCAACACAAGCCTAGAATGATCACGTACAAACAAGAATAAAAAATCATGAGCAATAATAGAAGCTCCAGATCAACATCCCCTTTGATAGTAGCCCCTGCCTCATATCTAACACTTGCCCCTACATTTGAGCCTTGGGGATGGAGAGTGATAGGGGCAGTGTAAAATGAGAGGGTGACTAATTGGTTCATAACCTGTAATTGGGGAGAAGTAATTGGAGTGGACTCACATATGCCAGGTGCGTCTTTGGGAGGTGGGGCAGTGGTTTGCCCTTTGGTTGACTATAAGAGAGTATGTTTGTGTTTGTGTATGCATACAAGGGGCAACACAGAGATTGGTTGTAGGGGTAACACAATACTTCAACAGCAATGGTCCCCAATGAATACAGTTTAGATTTGACAAGTGCCGAATAGATCTTCAAAACCACATGTAGGTCCAAGAACAAAAACCTGAATTCAGCACAACCACGCCCAGTGTAAATAAGCATACATGTATATACACACCAACTCAAACAATACATGCACAAACATACACACATACACACGGCTAACTACAATGTACAGCAGCAATTTTTGCACTCTGTTGTTAATAGTAAGAAATCTCCTGCTCAATATTTTCTCATGGTTCACATGGTGGGTCAATATGATCAATTTGCTCATGGTCTACCTAGCCAATACCACACTTCTTCCAATCAATGTAATGGGGCCTGAGTGTTAATTGGGAGAGAGTAAAAGGAGGGTGGGTGATGGGGCCGATGCACTTTTTGCAGAAGCATCAGAAATGCTGTACAGGGTTGTGGTGAAAGCTGCTTAACGTTGTCTAATTGACCAGCTAAGATGTTTTTGTGCAACAAACAGAAACGGAGAAAGAGGTGTTGCACACTTTAAAAAGAAGAAGGTATTTGAGGGAACATCTGTTTGTCCTACCCATCACCATATAATTATCAGTAATTATCCTACATTTGCGTCAGTGCGGTCATACATTCCCCTCTTCAGGCAGGTAGACAAGAGGTAGTCATAAAACGCACCACCGCTTGTGTGAAATCACTTGGTTTTGAAAGTTGCATTCAAGGCAGGATTAACTGTGAACAAGTTTGAATAATCCACGCAACACAAAATGACAAATTTTTACCGTCTGAAAAGCATGCAAGTCCTTCAACAAGAGAATTGCCTAGTTGGACCCAGTCTTGAGGAGACACTTGCTCTACAATAAAAGTGGCCTTCACATCCTGCTTTAAACAGGACTTTAGTATCTACTTCAAAGACAAACCAGATCATCTTCTCCAATCAGCAGCCATGCTTCCAATTAACTTGAGGGAAACAAGCACTAAAAGTGGCGATGAAAAAAAATCTCCATTTTAAAGTAGGATGTTCTTGCTGTGGAGTCTCTGATGTGATGCATCGTGCATTGTTAAAAATACAACTGCCATATTTAAACACTTGAACACCCTTTCCTTCACTGTACACCTTTTGATGGTAATCTTGGGAAACTTTATTTGAAGAAGTGAACAAATTAAATATGTGCAGTGCAAGAAAAGAGACATGAGGCAGATAGCGAGGCTTACATTGTCAACTGTTTACCCTATGTGTTAAGTGTATGGGTGTTTATTTCTGATGAATAGCTGCAGCTGACAGCTAAAAAGTATGTAAAGCACATGAAAAACCTGCCTGGCAGATATTGCATCTGTCAGCTAAATGGAAGTAGGAAGTGATGGTAAAGGAAGCATCTTCCACCAGAGTAAAGGCTGCTTCCCCTGAGTGTCCTGTTGTCCTGCCCTGTTTATACAGGGCATGAGGTTCGTCAGCATGCTATCCAGCCAAGAAAATTGCTGCAACGCACAGGGCGCTTTCTAGCTCGACTGGCTAGGTAAAAGATGCACATATATACAATTAAAAATAGAGAGTAGTCACCTTCATAACTTTTTGACATTGTAAATAATGCAGAGAAAAAAACTTTATAGTGAAACATAAAATTGTTACTACCCACACAAATCACCCCTACTCACCATATGCTATTTATCTGAGGCATAAGCTGAAAGTGAGAACATCTGATAGAGATATATTGATCTTCCACTATTTTGGTGCAATTTGGTGAAGATTAATTAACATTTCCCCCCACTCTAGCTAGCGTGCTGACACGATGAACACAGTTGGGTCAGAGGTAGGTCTAAAGCTAGGACACAATCTTTCCAAAAACAAGGTGAGCCCCTGTACGACCCTGGTCTACCCCCAGCCTCTAAATTACTTCGCCTGACACTAGGGTGGGGAGAGGAATGGGTGCACTTCAGCTCTGTACCCAGGCCAGTCTCGGAACAGGTCAAGACCTCTCCATTAGGGAGCAGGTCAAAGCCACATAACTCTTTAGCTAAGTTGAGGGTCACTGCGATGCTCTGTCCAGCCAGGGTCAACCAGAGGTCTCTGGCCACTGAGGTTCATGGCAATACAATAAAGTAATCAATCTGGCCGCTGGACCCTGGTCAATAATATACTCCCAGGCTGTATAGGGTCACCACCTGTTCCCTGGCTTCTCCTTGGACTACTCCAGCCTCCTGACATGGATAGGTCTTGGATTTCATTGCTCTGAAGAGAAACTGAAATTCCAGATTTGTGCAAGATTTTGGTGAAAACACTGGGTTAAATATTTTCCAAGGATATTATATTATTTATAGGGACTGTCCAGAGATGCCTCTTTGTTGTAAAATTGACAACACTGTTTTTGAAAATTTGTTTTTTTTGGAGAACACACAGATCTTTTCATACACATTGTCGTTTACCTACTGCACAGGTTCAGTGCTTCATGGTACCCATCAAAGTTGCATCATTTCGAATCTCGTTTGTGTGGTAAAAACTACCAGTATATTCTTTCTACTCCCCTTTCTGTTTTCCCTCTTTGCCCTCTCGTGCTTGCCATGAATGGAGACAGACAGCATCTTTGGCAGCTGCCAGGATGAGGCAGCAGTTAATTCTTGGCTGCCCTCCCTCTCTGCTGGAAGGCAGGTATAGAGTTTCCAACAGCTTCAGCTGGTTTGATACAATGACAAGCTCAAGACAGGGGCAGAGTTCCAAGCAGGTGAACTAACCTCTCCTCCTTTCTTTATCACCCTTATCAGTCTTTCAATGGTGCAACTAACACCACTACATCTGCACAGCGGTTTACTCTATCTTGGTTGAATCCCACTCAACCCATCCCTTAACTCTCAAACAGTTTCCTGGTTGAGAGTTTTCATTCTGTCTCACACAGAAATATAAAACTGACGCTATAAGACCTGAAATAGAATCTAAGAAGCTAATGAAACACTGCATGATTGTAGTCCAAACCCAACTTACAGCTGTGAAAAAGTAATGAAATAATTTCCCATTCTCATGTCAGAACGCATGCTTGTTTTTATTATGAGATGAGACTGGCACTTTGACTCATTTTGTATTTTCATGTCTCTCCTACCTTCATCTCCCCCACCCTACCACCACCCCTCCTCAACTCAAACAACATGACATGTCATTAGGCAGTATAATCTGCATCCTATTTGCATACATCTGCTTTATTTTATTGATTGCTACTCATTCGTTAAGATTCAGGGTATATAATTAATGACCACCCCCTGGTGCCACACCCTGGGGACTGCTAATTTCACTGCATGCCAATGGGGATTTCAGTAGAGGGCACAAGTGGGCTTGTCGCAATGGGCACAGGGCCAGTATCAGTCCTAGTCCCCTCTCTGCCTCCGGCTGTCCTTGGGCCCAGGCAGCTTCTAACAAGGAGAACCTTCCTAGTCCATGTTAACAAAAAGGACAATTATCTTGAGAACAATGATGCTTTTCACAGAGGCTGTTGTCATTAATGCAGTGGATCTGGTTACAGCAGTCGTTTTGAGTTAATTAATGAATGCTGTCTGTAGACTCTCATTGCTTCTTAATTAAGTAAGATTTATTTCAAAATTAGGGAAAGAATAATTGTTTCGGAATAAGAGTTTACCTTTTGTCTTTTGTTCTGGTCATGAAAGAAAAATAAATGCTGTTATGCCACAATAAGGCTTCTCTTTTCACAAACACTATTTAAACTAGTGTCTCACCATCCTTCACCACCATTAAAAACATATTGTGATTAGAAATCGCTGACTGACTGGCTAACTGACTGACAGACTGATGTACGGAATACTGTGGGAACAGTTGGTTTCCAAACAGACAGCTGACTCTTTCTTTCAAAAGGAGCCCGGTGACCTTTTACAACGGAGAGGGGCTGTTAGTCACCAGTCACTCAGCACTGACTGACAACATGAGAAAAATAGAATGAGATAGATGATAGAGTTTGTAGGGTAAAAAGAGAGAAAAAAGAAGAGGCCTAGCAAATTTGACTGTGAAAGATCCTACTAATTGTTCCTCATCTTCAGCTTTTCCCTACAGATGGACAAACACATGAGGTTTAGATGGAATCTAAGTCCATTCAAAGCCTGTTCATGTTCTGAAAATGACATACACAACTGTCTTTAGGTTCACAAATGGCAAACAGTACACTAGCAAGAAAAAGTAATACTGGCAAGAACTCATTTCTGAAGTTGCACATTTCTGTTTCTAAACGGTGTGAGATAGCTCTGCATGAGATACAAATTGTGTAAACAAAGACATACATCAGTGCAGGGATCTGGTTTGGCAACTATATATGTCCTTACTTGCAGGGTATTGTGAAGGAGATTCACAATACAGCTGTGGATTGTGATTAGAATGTAAACAAAGGCCAAGTTCAGAGAAAGGACGAATATTTGAGGGCTAATCAACTCCCACTGTTTTCCATACCATGTGAAATACTTTTTCCTCACCTTGCCCACCTAGCTGGGTCATCAGTTCATTTAGTTAAATCACCTTCCAGGCTGAACTGTAAAATTTTATGAAAACTTATGTTAACTTCTACTAAACCACAAGCATTTATAAAAGCTGGAGAACCTCCAAAATGCTCTCTAAATCTATCAACTAAAATGAGGATTTATCTACTCCATGTTGTGCTCATGTCTGGGGTCCCTGTGACCCTATTGTGAACACTCTTCACATCAACAGCAGCGCTGCTTCTACCATTCACCCTGCTTTTAGCCGTTCAACATGAAAAATGTACTGTTTTAAGTAATCCTTGTTTGTACTGACTATAATTGATTGAGTAATCCTGGTTTAACATGCACTAAAGCCAGTGCTTAAGAAACTATTAGAGGGGCTAGTAGATTAAAGGGGTAGGATCTATCTAAATGTTGACTACTAGATCTGCATTTATCTTCCTCAAGTTTGAAGGAAATCAGTGACCATTGTTTTGTAACTCATTTAAAGCCCGACCTACTCGGTTTCTGTACTTGGTGAAATAGTCATGTAGACATAACCAAGGTTTATCCTCTGTCCTTCATTAGTAAATCTTTTGGCCTTCTTCCATCAAGCTGCGGAGTCATTTTTGAATCTTTGCGAGCCAGCTTCACCAAGAGCCACAAACCATCTCCAAAGACGCAATGCCAAAAGTCCCATCAACTCGACATGACACACGACATGCCACACGCTCATCACTTTGACAACCCTGTCATAATCAACACAAATCTCTCGTCAGCTGGATAACAAATCTATTATAGAGCTAAAGAAAGCAAGAGTAAGGAAAGAGAAGGAAGGAAGAACTCCAAGTGCAGATCATAACATAATCACAGTGGCTTTGGGATCAAGCAGCAAGTGTGAACGTTAGACAAGGGGAAGGCTAATAACTCCTCCTCCACCTACGTGCTGTGGTTTGTGCATGACGCATTAGGAGGTGGGGATCTTTCTTTCTCTCTAAAAACACACACACACACACACACACTATAT
>JBAMHX010000001.1:16753911-16772879 GCA_037177515.1 Pseudomugil tenellus
TATAATAGGCTGTAGTCTTGCTTTTTAAATAGTCTTTCTTGTACCTTGTCGATCGACTGGAGCAGTTGCGTCTGTTTACCACTACATCACACTTCACACATGGGAGGCTGATGTCCGGCTCTCCCTGTATACAGGGTGGATAGGGCAGCGCCAGGTGCAATGGGAGCGCCCTCTTATGTTCAGCCTGACCACTGAGTTCAAGCTGTGCTTCAAGTCTTGCGCCTGCGGACCAGATGGTCTTTGCAAATGCAAACCTTTACCCTTCCAGCTATCATTATCCTATAATTTCAACTACAACGCATGTAAAGGATATAAACCAACTGGCGCTTTATTTAGGTGGAGCCAAACAGCAAATGGCTCTTTACAGCGGAATTCACACATTTCTTTCAGATGCATATGGTTTCAAAATAGTTTAGCATTTAACTGCTGCACAGCTGGAAATTTACGAACGACTTGAGAGTGAGTAGAGGCGAACACCCAAGAACATATCAAACTTGAACTTGGCCTTGTTTCTTTTTTTTCTTTTTTTCTTTTTCTTGTTTAGCGGAACATCTTTTGGAATAGAAATGCAGCTGCAACATTCCAGCAACATTCAAGCATTATCTTGAACTTAAAGTGCATGTCATATTTTAAATTTAAATGCATTTTACTTAAAGTTGATTAATTTTTTAACAGTAGGCTATACAATATGTCTATCATCCTGCCATCACGCTTAAGCATGCCCCTCGTGGTCAGAGAATATTGACAACTTAAATTTCTGAAAAAAAGGTTTTTTGCACCCAACTCCCCCCTAAAGTCCTTTCTCGTTTTTATATACGTTGAAGATGTGAATATTGTGCTGACTTAAGCAAAATGCTTAGCTTTAGATTTCCTTATTGCGTTGTCTACATTTTATTGCATGACGTATCCTATCTTTAATTAATCATTAATACGCTTTCAATTTGAGATTTTGAATTTGTATTCAGATGCATATTCCCACTGTTCAGATCTGACATACTGGGATATTTTAAACATATTTGGACGTTTGCTGCAATCTTGTCTTTTTTGTTATTTATTTACGTGTGTTTTTTTAATGTATTTTTTTCTTTTGGGATTTCTCGTGATTGTTTCTCATGATTGTATACATTTATACCTTGTATGCTTAATTATTACAAGTTTGATATTGATCTTAAACAGTTTGTTTGATAATTATAGTAAATATTGTTGTGAGAAAAAATGCATATTAAAAGTTTCTTTAGAACAAAAATGAATGACCTTGGCCCTTTGTGTTTCTTCTTTGAACATGTCAACATTTTATATGAAATTGTAGTTAAAATCTGATTTGTGTATGTCAGTGACAGACTTCGTGTAAGCCAGGAACCCTACGCCAGCTTTGTGAATACAACTAGATGTGGGGGGGGGGGGTGGTACCTTGTGTCATTGGTGATTGTGATTTGTGATTTTTGATGTTTGGAATAGAATAAATGACGAGCGGCCGTCTGGTCAGTCTGCCTCATTTACATCAGAAATAAGAAGGCATCAACCCCTCTCTCTCATCCATTTATTCAGCCTACCAGCACTATGTTATTAATGATCCTATGCATTATTCAAAAACAGTTTTGACATCTGAATTTTAGAAAAAAAAGAAAAGAAACAAACAAACAAAAAACGTCAACCTCCAAATTCTTCTGTCACTAAAAATGTCCCCAAACATAAAAAAATCTCCGATGTTGTCCTGTCTTTAATTGATTGCAACATAACTGTACCTTAACCACTGCGATCACGTGGAATAGTAATAATAGTAATAATAATTATGATAATAAAAAAAACATCGAAAGATCGACTAAAATAAACTAGCGTGAGTGAGGGGGGGGGGGGGGGGGGGGGGGGGGGGGGGGGGGGGGGGGGGGGGGGGGGGGGGGTGGGGGGGGGGGGGGGGGGGTGGGGGAGGGGGGGGGGGCGTGTGCGGGGGGGAGGGGGAGGGGGGGGGGGAAAAAAAAAGTTGGAAGGGGGGGGAAAGAAAAGGGGGGGGGGGGCCCCCCCCCCCCCCCCCCCCTCTCTCTCTCTCTCTCTCTCTCCTGTTCCCTCTCTGTTTCGAGCGCTCTCTGAACCTCGTCTGCCCGTGCGCGCATGTGCGTGAGGATAGAGTGTCCAGCTTTATCTCATGTCCAAACGTGATCATTGATTTAAATCAGTGCCTCAGCTTAATGGGAAACGAGCAATTTTATAATTATTGTTATTACTATTATTACTACTAATATTAGTGTTATTATATGATGTGAGCTTTTGATTTACACCCAAATTTAAAAACAAACTCAGAACAAATCGTTATTATCCAATCGCATTACATTCCTCTTTCTTTAAAGAGTTTACAATTTTTTTGTTTTGTTTTTTAATAAGTACAATGTAAAAATAATTTATTTTTTTCCCTAAAACTAATGGATATAAACTTAACTGTATTTCATCAGAAACTAAAGAGAATATTATTAGAAGGTTGTGCTTATGTGTTCCTGTATTTTTCAAAAAGAGGATGCTTTAAGAGCTTGCTGCTGGTAATCGTCTGATCCCAATATCTCTCAAGTGTAGGGGGTATAAAATTCAAACTCACAAACACAAACACACACACAGACACACACACACCAAGAAAAGAAATATTCAGCAAGAACAAAATAAATAGGGATGAATCAAAAGATAAACACAAGGATTGGGTTTAGTCTGGAATTAAACAGCAGTATCACAATTTATCAGAGTTTAACGCCAAACTGTCTCCTGAATGAGTAATGTTCACATTATTTAGGGGGAATATTGAATGTATTAAAAAAAAAAAAACAGGGAGCGGGCCTTCAAATAACACACATTTCATGTCGGGCATAGAGTGAATAATGGAGAAATCCTGAAAGCTGAGTGAGAGACAGGCGGGACTCGTGGGGTTTTACTCGATTTGGAGAGACTCCCTGAAACAGAGGGATCCCAAATCAGAACCATATGACCACTCCAGGCAACAGCTACACTGGCTGGTGGTGAAATTATCTAAACAGAGTGAGGGGGTAGAACAGAATCCCTATTGCAGGGTTAGGGCCACTTCGTGCTCGCTGCAGATGCACTTAAACGTAACAAACTTACAGAGAGTCATTTTCCCGTATGTCAAGAACGGCCGACAAGCAACTCGACGAGATGAAAGATGACAGGTGGAAGCGACACAGAAGGCAAGTACAGACCCAGTTTTTTTTTTTTTTTGCCCAGAGGTCAAATTCAAAGCCAGCGTCACGCAGCCTCTGGATGACGTCATCGGTGTTGTTTGGGTCAGTTAAGGCGGAAAACGTTTCAAATCTGTCTTCTGATAATTCACTAAAAAATAAAATCACATACAGAGTCGGTACATGATGGTGATAAGATGAGGATTTGCATATGATATTAAATCATATCAGTTTATCAGACGGTAAATATGCCAAATTGCAAAGTACCCCCCTAATATTATAAAACACAACAAGTTTAACTCCTTAAATGAACGACATTTAGATTTTCAGAAGTGAATAGCTATATCCTGCTCATCAAATGATGAGAGCTTTTGATTTTCCCTACCTTCTCCAGAAATGACTGCACATCATGCAGTGACAGAATCTCTGCAACATCTCAGAAACAGACCCAACCTCCTCATTTAGATAGCCTGAAGTATTCATGGAGCCAAGTGACTATACAGCTGTTTCTTTTTTGAAGAAGTTAGCTTGTTATGGAAAGCAGTAGCAAATATGATTACTTTATGCAACCAGGAAAAAAAAACAGGTTTATAAAGAACTGTCGATTTATCAACTGAACATATATATATTGATTAATAGAAAAAACAGAAGTAGTCTAATAAATTCAGCTCTTTATCAACAAATTATATCAATTGAATGCCTTTAAGTTGAGGCACAGGCATTATGAACGATGGGGATAAATTAAAAAACTGGCATCTTCCACCTAGTTATACAGATCCATGACCAGTTTTACTGCTAAAAGTGGTTGTGTTATCATGCAAGAGTCAGGCGACTTCCTTCCTGTGATTGTAAAATCTACACCATTTCTATGCATCTCATCTCCTTGTGTCTGTCATATGAAACACGGAATGTTTGGGTCATGATTAGTGAGTGAACGACTGCAACATATAGGTTATAGTTTTTTATCAACTGGGTTGATAGGGGCAGAAATTGCCGTGTTAGAATGAACAACACTGTAATATTGGAAAGTAGAAGCGTGTAACACTTCTGCAATAACAACAGGATGATGTATAATCCACATAAACAAATTGTCTTGCTACTTATTGGGGAGGGGGGATCAACATGAAAAACAGTCTTTGAATTCCTAAAGGTCACACCTTCCCTGTGGTCAAATGACCAGCAGTGATGTGATATTCTCTTTCAGTTGAGAGGATAGAATCACAAGCTCACATTAATTCACTTCATGTCCGCTCAAAATAATCCGAGGTCACCAGTTAAGTTTCGTCCACAGCTTGAACTGATTTTCACATTTTAATTCTATTTATTTATTTATTTTTATTTTTTACAAATTTCTTTATTTGTATTTACAGAAAATTCTGCTTAAATTTGAAATCATAAGTGATTATTTTCAATTCTTCTCTCTAAGTCTAAAAAGTTAGGGGAGTATTTTTCTTCCTTAAGGAAATGTTTAATCAAAATATAACACTATTAAGTGTTACATTAAGTGAAATGTATCAAATCATTACGAAAAAATGACCTTTTAAGTTAAAAATCTAGTGGTGGCTCATTATAAAATTTTAACATGGTTATATTTTGGTGCATCTACATTTCTTATGGTTACTGTTGCATCAGTTTGTTTATTACAGTGAATCTGACCAGACAGTGTTTGAAAAAAGGAAAAAAAAAACATTTAATTCTGACATGATTACTATGTTAAGTCTCATCTTTTTATTGTATGTGAAACATTTACAAGTGCATGTTTCAGCACACATACATATCCAATGTGTTTCTATTTAAGTTACCACACCACAGCCTGGAACACAGACTGCTCATGTGGACGCATTAGAAATATGTTGGCAGGTTTTGCGTATTTTGTACATTCATGTGAGATATTAAGCATGTAATAACAATTATAACCTATGTGTTGTCTACATTTTGATCTTACGTTTGTGAATATGTGCAAATGCATTTCTCAGGAAAAAAAGGCGAAAAAAAAATTAAACTGGTTTTAACACGTTCTGTTTAGAATTTTAAATGCATTGCATAGGTCCTGCTGTCCAATTACATACATCTTTCATGTATGAAATCATGCATGTCTTTTTCTCTAAACGGGGAGGGCTGGCACAAAGGGAGCAGCTCTGACTGTATAAGAACAGTGTACAGCCCACATGAAAAATAAGGTCTAGTGTTGGAGCCCTGAAGCCCTGGGCAAGTAGCACATCTCCATCAGCACACAGGCCAGGGAGGGGAGTTACTTTTCTCCCAGACTGGAGCTCTTTCCATTCCTGACTCCTGCTGTAGTACTGTTGCCCTATATGTGAGACTGCTGACCCTTTGGGTCCTAAATCATACTTCACAGACAATATTTTCACATTCTTAATCAGATTCACTCTGATACATCAGATTTATGTATCAAGTGTTTATTCAAATCTTCACAAAACATATTTCTGAAATAAAGAAAAACTTTTTTTGTGCTTTTTGTCATTATCAAAACAATAATTTATCAAAATACAGTAATAAATCCTTAAAAAATATATTTTATATCATTTAAAAATACTTCTATTTTAATTAAGTCTGTAAATATGTATTTGATATTAATTGAATTAACAGTCAGATTAATTTGCAATTTCAGGAGGAAAGTATTTCTATGTATTTCGCCCACTAAAATGGGCAGTTTTACCTTTCAAATGAAATGTATAATTGCAGGTGTCAGATGATATTTGTTTCACTGTCAGCCAAACTAAAACATTTTTTTAATCAAGCTGAATAATTTCATGTTGGCCAAATAATCTCCATCTAGATCACTGACTGGAGGTGTGTTATCATCATCATAAATGCACGACAATGGCAAATTTCTGAGACAAGCTTGATACACACAATATCACTTGCGTATCTACACATACATGGATATTTTCTACACATTTCTATATTATTCTATGCACAAATGCACACACACAACGCACAAAACACACACAACATATCCATACATCAGTAAAAGCACAAGTAGTAGTGACATTTCTTCAGCAATAGAAATAATTGTTTTCCACCCAACTTGCAAACACCCACATCTTGGAACATTCACACATGCCGTTACTGACAGAAATACAGCTCATGTTAAAGAAAGCATATAAGAATTTGTATAATATGCTATTGTGTGAAACTGTAAAACGAACCTATTTCGTATGCATGTGTTTGCACATTTTTATTTGTACATTTATAGTTTCTGTTGTCGGTATAATGTGACACACTAACCCATTTTCAGAAATGCTCTCATCATGTCTGAATGAGTACCTTGGCGATTTTTCCATAAAAGTGGTCACTGCAATTTAACTGGCTTGGACTGAGCAGCATTAATGTATCATTTACAACACAGCACAAGTTTGAAAGGCATGCAATCAGACTGATGACGAGGTTGTCACCAGGAGGGGTGTGCTGATACTTTATAGGGCAGGTTTTTTTTAGAAGAATCTTATAGATCATACCATTGTATTGATGTAGGCTACAGAAATGCCCACATTCACAGTTCAATTGCTCTTGAATGAATCGTTCCATCACTGATGCCAACTGCCCACCAAATTTAATCAAATTTGGCTTTGTAGTTGTTCTGGTAATAAACAGATATACAAACCACAATAATCATATAAATCTGCTATACTGCCACTGTTAGCTGAACAAGGACAGCATTGTCCATGCCCATAAACCATACGTACTGAAGCACTTTAAACAGCATCAGCCAGATGAGCCCAAAAAAAAACAACAAAAAAATACAGAGGCTTAATGTTTTTCTAGAATATTTACAGGCTCTTCTCTCTGTCTGACTTACCCAAAGCAGATAGCAAAGACGTGACCACAGAGATAGTAAACCCAAGAACATCGCATTTTCACAACAAGTTCATACCTTAACTATTTCAGGAAGCTCATAGGTCCAACAGAAGAAAGATAATTTTTAACAATTTCTTTTGACTTCCATCATGTTTTCACAACCATAACATATTGTTTGGTTTAACATAAACACAACAAGATATTTGACATGTAAGTATACGCTTTTCTCCAAACATCAATGAGATAATGCTTGAATGTAGGTGTGAGAGTAGTGTAAAGTCTTGCTGTGTCTAGATGACCCAATGCTGCCTCTGACACTCCGATAAAGACATTAATGTGTCTGAAAAAGAGTGCATGTCTCTGTATATGGAAAGCAATCTACAAGGTCATCACCAAGCTTAGGCTTCTGACAATAAAAATACAAACTCTGAAGAAATTGGGATGAGCATCCGTCGACCACACAATGACAACATATTCAGAGTTTCTAATCTGAAGGGAAGAAACAGGTGAGCAGGGCATGAAAGCAGGGCGTTTGTCAGTCAGGCTTTCCTTTATGCTTAATCTAAAGGCGAACTAACCTTGTGGGGTACAAGTTAGCTTCAAAGTCCTGAAAAAGTTAAAGAGCTTAGAGCTTGGACAACAGGAGCAAGGGGGACTTCACAAACTTACCTGATGGGGTTTTTTGGTCTGCGTTTCTAACACACGGAAGCCTCTCTGACTGCGTTTCCTTTTCAAGTGTCTGTTTGAAGTCAGCAGGCAGAAAGGTCACGCCCTCTTGGTCACAGCAGGTTTGTTGAAGCAGTGGTGGATGGCCAGTGGCTATTGCTAATATTCAGGCTTTTTTTCTTTGTATACACATACACACACTAACCCCTAAATAATAAAAAAAGAATGTAAAGCTATTGATCCAGTGCCTGGGCACCTGAAGAAGATTTGGTGATGTACTCCTAGAATTCCAGGTATTTCCAGGGTTTTCCAAAGCTATATAATTTGGGATTTAGGGACTCCCAGGTCACAAGAAGAAAAAAATCAGGATGACACCATTACCTGGAAAAGAGAGAAAACAGGGAAAGAAAACAAAAGAAATGAGAAAAATGTCTTGAACACAGTTGGAAATCATTACGACAATGGTGCAGTTCCATTACAGTCCTCTAGGAGCACCCACAATTTCTGTACCTCATCCCAGAAATATAAGCACATAATAAACTTCTTTCAGGAGAGGCAAACCAGAGCGGTATGATTTCCATCAAGACTTCCAAATTAATCATCTGTTTTTTAGAGTCAACAAAATTAATCTATAATTATTTGTATGCTACTACTGTTGGACAGCCTGGCATGATTTAAAAATAACATTTAATAGCAAATGAACTGCTGTGAGTAATTTCTCTCCTCATACCACTGAGGACTTTTCAAATGAAAAATGAAAAAGATTTGCAAAGAAACTTAATTTCCCTTTAACTGGAACAAGAGATATTCCTGTTATAGCACATATAATTGCCTGCTCTGCAGTGGATCTCTAGTACATGACAACAAAGTCTCATAGACAATACTTATTTATTCACCTGTCAATTCCAGATATGAAAAAAATGAACATGTTAAAAATAGACTTTAGGTTTCATTTGGGCCTGGTTTGTGTAGATGGGCAAATATACTTTTGGTATGTTTCACTAACTCCACAATGACGCACGACAGGTTATTATAACACAATAGCTGTTTTAAAGGCACATGCATTTGGAAACAGTCATTTGTTCATTCATTTTCTATATCACTTATTCCAATTCAGGGTTGTGTGGAAGCTGCAGCCTATCCCAGCAATTTGCAGGTAAGAGGCCAGATACACCCTGAACATATCACCAAACCATCCCAGGGCCCACTTGGAAACATCGCACGATTATTATTATTTATTTTTTTTACCTCTGTGGGCAAACTGGAGTTAAAGACTCTGTTTAATTGCTCCCAAGAGCTCTAAGTGTGGTACTGATAACATATTCTGCGAGCAACATTTAAAACTGCAACAAAAATAACTTGTACATTGTCTACAGGTCTGATGGAGTAGCAACACAGAATCTGCAAAACAAAGAGAAAGAAAGACCACTAACAAGAGTAGGAGAGGGAGACTGGAGCCGATGTCTCATGTGGTTGTGAGACTTTAAACATTTTATCATGTCCTCATGACTTCTGTGTGCACTCAACCTTTCACAATCTGATCACTAGCCTTTAAAATATCAGTTTGAATAATGATCCTTTTAAGCTATCTTGAATGAAGAGAACCCAGTGCATCACTTGCTGATCAATAACCAAATAATTTTTTATGACAGGGTTTTGTCAGCACTTACAGTGGACAGAAAGCAACGCAGTTAATTTGTCATCTCTGTCTTTCCCTCGCTTACACTTCGTCCAAGGCCACGACTTCCCAGCTTGTCAGAGCGACCTGTGGGAGTGTGTATGTCGGATCAATAGCCCACCCACAGCAGAGCCGCAGGCGATCCTTGACCTGGGCTATTGATTAGGCTTGGCTCAGCTGCCAATAGCAATGTGCTGGATGTGACACCAGGCTGAAATGGGAACTGAGGAAGGGGGATTCTGAATTGCCAGTGGCAGCCCCACAGCACACTGCAGATAAAAGTCAATTCCACTTAACCAAATCACTGACAACTAAATAGTTAGCAGATACAAGAATGCACCAAGTCTGTGATGGCAGCTGTTGGATTGCTTTGGGGATTTCCTTGCCAATGACCTGAATCGCACAAAAGGCCAAGGGAAACACAAGGTTACATGTGTCTGTTTTTCTAAAATGTAATGTAACTCATTGGTCTCTGAATTACTCCTGTCTCATTTATGCAGTAAGGACAGTATTTCTCCTCTCAACATTTATGTAGTCATTGATTTTTCACTGACATATACACAGTGAAATTAGAGTTGGAAATAGAAAATGAAATAATTTTAAAAAAGTTTAAATACCATTTTAGGGATGATACAATAAAATGCAGGTGTTTAATATCAGTGTTTAATATCAGTTAATATAGTGTTTTGTGCAACAGTTGTGCTCATAATTCTATCTTGGAGAAACAGATCAGACATTTAAAAGCAGCTACGAAGCACAAGCTTTACAGTACTGTTCCTCATGCTTTCACACTGATGTAATGCAGCTCTACTGCAACTGTCAGACTACTTTCGATCCATATTGTTCCCAGTCATTACCAGCCAATATTAGAGTAGTTTACATGTCACTTTACTGGTACTTTGCTTCATGAATGTAATTTTGTGGCTACTGCCCGTGTGTGTTCAGCACCTATCTATGACTCCATATCTCTCCTGGTAATTGCTGAGTGACAGAAAGGCAATACTGACCACTTCATTATAGGACAGCTAGACTAACTGGACAGTGGCCTCTTGGCTTTAGGTCAATCTGGCCAGACTGACCTTATCTGCCATGGTCGTCAGGGGTCAGTCACCTAGACTCTATGAGGACTTTACTACAGTTGCCATGGGTGCCATTAAACAAGGTCGCCTGACCCAGGCGGACTGTTGCTATCAGGTATTGATTGCAGGTTGTCTACTTCAGCAAAGACTGGACTACTCTTCCAACTATAGGGTCTCGGGGGCAGATGATTCAGTGTAAAGTTAAGTGTCGGAAGTAACAGCAGTGATGGTGCAGATAGTGGAAACAAGTGACCATAAGTGCTTCCACAATAAGTTGTTTGGGGTTTAAAAAAATCAGTTTCCAAAAACAATGAGATGTAGTAACAAGACTGGAAATGTTATTGGTGTTGAAAATTGAAAAAAAAGTTTATAATAGCAATGGAGCTCTGTCCATGCCAGTTTCTTTGCTTAATGAAACTGAACAACTGCAGAAGTCTGCAACAATGTACATCAACTTGAGGTTAAGGTGCCCCCTCCCCCTTAAGAAAACCTGAAACAAATCTCAAAAACTGTCAACTTAGCATGTACTGTTATTAATTTTGCTTTAAAGTGTTTTGATTGCTCTTGTTATTTTTGTTGTCTGCAGAGCTATTTAAACAGAACAAATTTCCATCAGTTGTCTTTTTTTGCTTGATCACACACCTAGAAAAATGAATGAATTCTGCAAAAGTTGGCATTTCAGTCAGTCATTTCTTTAGGTACTACATCTGTATAAATATATATGAGATCGTTAGTCAGTACCTATATGTGTACTTCTGTGTGTTTGCACCATTCGGTGTCTGTGTGAGACCTAAATGTACATACTAAAGCATTCCAGATGCTCGTTAGATCTCGTCTCTCAGCAGCTGCTTGCCACTGTTCATATTAAATCACAATAATGGCAGATGAGCTCATGCGCTTGTGAGACGGGCATGTATTTGAAACAGCATTTTATTATACTTTGTTCAATTTAAAAAAAAAAAAAGAAAAAAAGAAGCAATGTGAAGAGATAACCCGGTTTTAAAAATCTCAGATAAACAGCAGCAATTGCATCTTTAAATAATAAATGATCCTCTGCCTCTTAGAGACAGAAATATGACTGAAAATAATTGAAGACAACAATGTCCTATAAGAGCACAGCTCAAGCACTGCTGATTCAGGCTCCCTCATAACTTCAAACATTCAGTTATGAAGTATAGATAATCTGTAAAAGACAGGCGTGCGAGTCTGTTTACAATTTCTCTCTAATTAAGGCTACAGGACGGGCCTGCTTTGTTAAAGTTGATGTGTGTTTGCTAGTCTTCCACAAAAAACTGTACCACTGACAAATTAGGGGTGGAATACAAAATGAAACAAACAATAACACTCTAATATGATCTGCCGTCAAGGAATAAATATTTCACAATCTGTCTACATTTGACACACTTTCAGTTGAGGACAAAGAATTTTTGAACAACAAATTGCTCAAACTTGGTCTTGAGATAACAACCTTTATGACCAGCAATAATTCACTATGTGGTTGTGTGTGTAGTTTCTCTTTAAGTTGTTAGAAATTTAAGGACATGTTGTCGCTTCCCTTTAAAGCTTTTTTTCCCCTGTTGGATGATATGGAAGAAAGATTAAGATCAACAAACAAAATTCAAATGTGGAAACCAGTTTAAAGATGCCCACAGAAGCGATGAACTGGGAAAAACATATAGCTGTGCCACTTTACTACTACACACTCATTAGCGTGTAAAACCTCAGTGAGCAATGCCTCTTAAAACTATAATCATATCCCTCAGATGATCTTGAGAACTTTTACTGCACAAGGCGGATAGAGAAGAGTGTGGAAAATCAAGTAAGCATTGTCCTGATGAAAATGATGTTTTCCTATTTTCTCTCTGTGAACAAACCAGTAGTAAGCTGTGTGTCTAAGAAGGATAAGGTAGTGCTTGATGAATAATCACCGGACATAATAAAGCTACTCACCATGAGCGCACAGTCCAGCTGATTCTATGATATGATTTGGGCCGATTAGAAAAGAGAAATAACCATTCCTTACATTGCATTCATAGTACACTCTAATGATATCTTCTGATTGGACCTTGTGGGAAAGATAATAATGGTCGTCTTAAGAGTGCTCTCTCAGATTATTTCTTTAACTTCATGAAATGGGGGACATGGGCCTGGATGCTGGTGATTTGAGGATTAAGATAGGCTGACCTTTCACGTTATGTTGCAATGTATAAAAGATGAAGTTTACAGTCCTTCATTACATTAGACCTTATCAAGTGTGAGAGCCTCTATGAAGCCCTTTTGAACATCACAATGGTTTTTGTTGGCTGGTATACAACTGGCCTCTACCCCCTGGTGTGGGATTACTGTCCCTGTGTGGACGCCTGTGTGTCGAAAGGGGTTTGATGCTGACATGGGCAGTTGCTTTTTCAGACTTCACTCAAGTAGTAATCCGATGTAAAAACTTAATTCTGTCTCTTTATTGTTGTCATATCAGACGAAATTGTTAAAAAAGAAAAACATTTAGGAGATAATCTAACAGAAATGGACATTGAGTACATTGTTGTTATGATACAGTTATAATATCTGAAACAATCTTTATTTTATCAACACATCAGGCACACCCGTCAATTAGCTGAAGCCCCCTAGAGAGACTAAATATGAAAAGGCAGATTTTACTGTCACACTTTTCACAATATTATGCCTACAAAGCTGGAATTTAATCTCAGCATTTAAATGTTCGGGGGAAAACTAAACACTGAAACTGGAAGGCAAAATGTCACTTGTTTTAAATGCAAACCAGTAAACTGAAAACATGTCCTTGGATCAATTGATTCTAGAGAAGTAACCAACATGTCTGTTGCAAATACTGTCACTTGCTTCAATCTCAAAAGAACAACTATGTTTGAAATGAGTCAAATGATCTCACCCTGAGGGGATGTTTGTTTTCTCTTTGTGTTTTGATGGGAGCAAAACTAAACTGCTCTAAATAACTTAAATTCTAGTAAGTGTTGCACACTTGCAAGCACCCTTAAAGTGAGTGACACTTTTGGATCATTGGTTTTCACCAGAACCACTCTCTGTGCTGAGCTGGGACAGAGAACTATGGGCTTGAACAGGCATCAAACTATACTGGCCAACATCTCCAAGCTTCTTTGATGTGGGAGGCATTGCTTACCCCTATAACTTACAGCCCAGCTCTGCAGGGACTTATTTTTATAACCTCCATTATTTTCTATCATAAATATTCAAATCCAGACCTTAAATCCAGAGCTTAGTGAGGAGAATAGCCAAAAACAACATGCAGCTCCTTAGCTTCCCCCAGCTCTCACTCTTCTATAGAAAATCATTATGAAGATTAATACAGAAATCAAACAGAATGCTGAGACAAGACGGTGAGACCCAGTAGAAATAATGCACTCCTATGAAAGACTCAGGATAGGATTTTTGGTCAAGCCTCTCTGGCTTTTTTGTTCTTTATTTGTTTGAGCATTTTGACAGATCCCGCATTTCATCTTTTTGGCTGTGAATTAATATTTACAGCTTGAATATTAATCCTGATTCAGTAGTGGATTAGTTTGCTATTGTCCCCTCTGTGCTGAGCCCTAAATAAAGGCGCTGACATGGAGAGGATATCTATACCTCTCTGCCCTGCAAACAAAGACCTCTGCACCCAGAGATAACACATGTCCCTGCAACACAGACCCCCCCTGCACAACCCACATTTTGGATCCTCCATCTCCCTTTTTTACTTTTCTTTCTCCCTCAACCCTCAGTTCCACATTTCTTCTTCACACTACTCTCTTCCTCCCCGACTCCCTCTCTCCCTCAGAAAACTTTGCATGGTAGATTTGCAAGGCAATTGTGCCCTTAAACAGCGCCTCTTCCTCGGCTTATACCATGCATTTTCCAGAGTTTATCAAAGAATACAATGGGGTTATGCTTTCACCATTATTCTCCAGGCAAGAACAGTAATTTAAATGCACCAGTACTACTGAGGCAGGGCGCAGCCCTGCTGTCTCAATACGGAACAGAGAGAGATGAAAATGCGTTACAAAAAAATGCACTGCATTACTTTGTTGACCTTTCCTGTTCTCATAGTTTACAAACAGCTGTGAAGCTCCTTCCTCTGGGCTCTTTGTACATCAGAGACTAGGACTGATGGAGGCACGCCATACTTAAATGAAGGGCTTTTTCTGACTTGCCTCGGTTATGGCTCACAATAGCACAGCCCAACAAACACACATTTGCTTTTTCTTTTTCTTTTCTACCCCGCCAAAGCATTTCCCAAAAAGAAAGGAACTGTTATGACATCTTTTTTGGTAATTATATTCTTTTAACACATAGTCTGTGTAACAAAAGAAAACATCTTCAAACAGCCAAGATCTTTCAAACTATAAGAAAATCAGTGGGTATTTTCTAAATATTCTTCTTACAATGTTCAAAGCTTAAGCCAAAGAGCGATTTTGATCCAAGAAGTGTAAATCTCATTTCATTCCAGATTCTTGTCACTGAAGCAATCCGCTCTGGTAAATTTCACTCATTTCAGCCAGCTTACACGGTGAAATATCACATCTGTACACAAATATAGCACATATCCATATATTATCAGTGTTGTGAAAACAAATAAAAACACTCAATGCTGTATCTTGAATGGAGGCTCAATGTATCTCCAGTGAGAGCAAATAAAAGTCAATCCAGGTGAATGTTAACTGTAAACAGTGAGGAGGAAGGTGTCGGAGACAGAAGATAGGGACATTGGGAGTTAGAGAGGTTGAAGAAAGAAAACTTGGAAGCAGAAAGAAAAGAAACAGAAAAGGAAGGAAAGAAAGAAAGAAAATGAAAGGAGAACTAAAATATATTAAATTAAAAGAGTAAATGAAACGCACAGGAGTGTAGCAGACGGCCGGTCATGGACAGGATCAGTCTGCAGACCTGGTCAGACTGATGAAAATGGGCAGCCATAGCGATGCCATTATGTTGCTATAATCCACTGATGTCTGCATGTCTGGGTGGCCAGATACTCACAGTCTATAAGGGGTTAATGGGAAATCAATGAGAGGGATGTGCTTATGAGCAGGACATGGGGAAAGAAGGGAAAGAGGGACGGGGTGAGGGGGGGGGGGGGGGGTGTCTCTAGAGGGGCGGAGAGGGGAAGATAGGAACATTGTTTCCTGTGATAGAAGCAGCCTTCCCAGATGTTATCTGTCATTCAGTAGAACACTGGTGACCAGATGTTTAGGCTCAGCATAGCGCAGTGAGTATACATGTTAGAGGGAGATCGATATAGGTCAAGTGCATGGTAATATTTATCACTGTGCTGCAAACACACTGATGTCTTTACAACACAGACGTGTGCGGAGCATGATGAACATTGTACATGTAAAAAGGCACATCTTCATGACATTCTCATTTGTTTCAATAAGATAACACAAGATTATGTTTTTTCACATTAATATGTATGTTTTGTTTGACCTGCATCAGCAAGATGTCCATACATTCATTACAGGAAAACAAAAGGAAGCAATTATTTGGAAGGAAAGGTAAAATGAATACAGCAGAAAATGGCCAGTGTACTTTTTTTGTGTTTAAATGAAGAAAAAAAAAAGCCTAAGGGCATTTGGAGAGGTGGGTGTGGGGTTCGAAAAGGGGGAACCAAGAGCAGGTCCCAGTGGAGTAAGGCTCTTTGTAGTTTGAGTATTCTGAACTAGCCAGAGGCTTACTGCTCTAACCCCTACCACTCAGACAGCCTGTTTGGGGAAATTACACCACAGCGTAATAATTAATCAAGTAAACACTGAACTGCTTTGATTTGGATTACATTAACATATTATCAATAATGTATTAATCAAATACAAATAAACACCTCTGCATAAAAGTGCACTCAACTAACTACATGTTCACAATAAGCTAAAAAAAGTTCATCTTCTTTGGGCATGAAGAAAACCATTGTAGACTTCAGTGGAAGCAGGAGAGTTTTTGTGGATTTGAAAGAAGCATCTCCCGGCACTTAAACTGCCTGTGTTCATCAGCATCCTTTTTCATCACGGCATCACCGATTTCAAGCTTTCACCAGAAGCAAAAAAAAAAAAATTATGAAGTCATTTATTTGTGCTTAACAATGCCAGAATGCTTCATGCAGAATAAATAAACACTGATGAGCCACTGAAAACACAATGCAAGTAATTTGTGCAAAGCTATTCCAGGTTTGATTCCAAAAGTAGCAAAGTGGATTGAGGAAAGGAGTTAGTCACTTTTATCATTTGCCGAGGAGTCGAATCAGCTCTGCTTTTGTATTTTCACTTAAATGCATGTTCTGTTTTTCTCAGATAAGTTGTGTTGTTTAAAGGCATCCGTTCTCGCCTAACGCTTTGTTCATAGAGGGAACGTCATGCCCAGGGATTTTCTAAACACAATTCATCAAAGTGGAACGGCAGTCTTTTTTTCTGCATTCCTAATCCTTTTTGCTGCAGATGAGAGATTTGCTGTTCAGACTCATTAAGATTAAAGCATTTTGCCAGAGTTATTTAAGAATGCAAAGTTTCATGTGAGACCTCTCAAGAGTTCAGAACAGAAGAAAATCCTATTGACACGCTCGGTGCACTGGGGGCTGATCTTAGCCTATATTTCTATATTTGGTGTCAGTGATTGAGTGATAGCATGTGAAATGGTTCTTCTAACTGTCTTATGGTTTTAGTTACAATTACTTTTTTTCCCTCTATGGTTTGAAGGTAATGGAACTTATTTGTCCTCACTTGTTAAATTATTTTGTTTATCTCTAGGCATAAACATTGTGACAATTACTTTTATTATAACATCTGGCTTTATTCAAATGATCTTATTTATAGGGTTTGATAAATAAGTACAAACTAGCAGACAAATTAGCTGTTCTATCTAAAGGGAAATAATACATTATGGTCATAAACTGTAAATGTGTAGTTAAATAAGCTACTATTTTGCTTTCTAGTATAATTTTGGCAGCAGAGTTTGGCAACATAAATGTATCAGTCAACTGGCTCGACAGACATCAGTTAATGTGTAGCTCGAGGAGATGGCAGGCTTTTAGCAGACAAAGAAATTATCATTGGATCGGACTGAGTGTTAGTTTTCTGCCTAAGGATTTTTAATATAAGCGTTTTTGGCCGGAGACTCAGTAGTCTTTTGGCTGTGGTCTAAAGCTCTTTTTCCAAACTTTCCAACTCCAAGTGTCGCAATCTGGTTCCATTTTACAGCTGGCCTTGAGATTGTAACAGAGCTCCTTTCTCTCCTTCCTCAACCGCATATTTAATCCCTGTGCTTATGTCAAACTTAATTACAGGACCTTGTACAAAAAAATAACAAGTGAGCCTTGTAGGGGTGAGAGGGAGAAGAGAGGAGTATCAAGAGGAGAGAAAAAGAGAAATAGGGAGAATGCTAAGAGGTGTGTGTGTGTGTGTGGGGGGGGGGGGGGGAATCTGTGGACTTGGTCTTTTAAACAACCAAGTGAAAAGCATGATCAGCATTGGAATATGCACAACTAGTCTGTAAAAATCTAGCAAAATATTTATTAGCATAATATTTTCAAACAGGAAAATGCAGAGAAGATAGGTAAATTACCAATCAGGCCCTATGTCCATGCCTTTTAATTTAGTTTTTTGTATAACCTCAAAAAAAGAAAAAAAGAAAAAAAAATCATTTGAGTAAGTCACCCACTTTGTGTGTTCATGTGTGTGTTGGAGCACACAAAACTATTTACTCTGAAGAAGAGGAACAGCCAGGGAGAGATGTTTAGTCTGTCAGTTTAAAACTATTACCTCAAACTCTGAAAATATGAGCTGAGCCTGTCGTGCATCGACACAGGAAGACAGCGCTGTGAAGAACAAACCTTTGAAAAGTCTAAATCAATTTTTGGGGGAGTAACATAACAAACACTTCACTGCAGCGAAGAAAAGGGGATCTCTTTTTTTAACACTTTGAAAAGTACATATTCATACAATCTTCATAAGGCAAAACAGAATAAATGCAGTATAAATGAAGTCTTTTGAAAACTGAGATGACAGGAAGAGAGAAAGGCAGAAGACACAGGGATGCTCCTTAGAGGAGCAGAAAAAACAAACAGGAGGACCATCAACGCATAGCACCCTCAAACTTTTTTCCCTATGTTGTGCACATTGCACACACCTACTCACACACCCACCCTTCAGGCCAGCCTGCTGGCTAAAACCTTCCCAGACTAGACTTGAGTGGTCAAGCAGTGGACCAAAGGAGGGGGAGAAGTTCCCATGCCACTAGTGCTGGAACTGGCGCGCCACCCGGAGGTATTTATAGCAGACCAGCACTAAAAGGGCTGAGAGAGAGGGCATGCTTGTTTTCCTTTCCATTCCCCAGGCACTTCTACCAGGCCTCACATGTGGGTGTTAAATATATATCCAAATACTGGGTAAACACATTGTGGGGGTAGAGAATAGGAAGGAGTGGACTCTGCTGGAGAAGGAGTGTGTTGGGGTTGAGAGTACAAAAAGAAAGAAAGAAAGAAAGAAAGAAAGAAAGAAAGAAAGAAAGAAAGAAAGAAAGAAAGAAAGAAAGAAAGAA
>JBAMHX010000001.1:16772888-16788044 GCA_037177515.1 Pseudomugil tenellus
GAAAGAAAGAAAGAAAGAAAGAAAGAAAGAAAGAAAGAAAGAAAGAAAGAAAGAAAGAAAGAAAGACAGAAAGAAAGGTTTTTAAATCTCAGGTAGGTCTCACCTGCGTTCAGGACATGGACCCGAGCTTATAAGACTGAGTAGACTCAAGTGTAGAATTAAAGTATAAACAAATAAGGGGACATTTAGATGAAAGTGGTGGTCATGTCGGCTGTTGTGGCATATTTAACATTAAAAGCTATCTGCCTCCTTCCTGTATATACTCTGTGATGTGTGCTTCACTCTCTATCTTTCTGCATGAGAATTCCAGAGTGACATTATTACTATGATGAAAACAGACCCTACAAACACACAGCACTATGATGAATATAACAGCGATTATAAGGATCGGGATAATTAGATCAGGAACGAACGAGAGAGTCATTGAAGTTTGCTCTGTTTTTGCGTTAAGGAATTCCTTTCAACCTTTTGTCTAATGTATGAAGAACTGCAGAGCAAGTAGTACCGTGGTAAAGAATTTGGGTCTCTGGGAAGACCTCTTGGGGCCTCTTCAATGATGCTCTTTCCTGTATTCGTTCTCTGCTCCCACTTATAACTCTGTAAAAACCCACCTCTGGCGTCAGCTTTCTTTTAATGATGACTTGACCGGCAAACAATTAATAAAACTTCTTCACAGACGCCTGTTAAAAATGAAATACGGTAAGTAGCAACAATGAAGCTCTCCTGCGTGGGGCCATTCAGTAGCTTCTGCTAGCTTTTCATCTGGTCTTGTTCATTTGATTTTACCTTTGTCAGCAGCTCTCACCTACCTAGATTCTGCTTATATCTCTAAATCATAAGACTTCAACAACACCCTGATCTTAACCTCTGTCCAAATCCCAAATGTACAAAAGCCATCCCACTAACTGATTGCGTCAGAAAGATTCCACAGTCATAGTCTCTGTTTTTTCATACTTGTGGGAAAATAGCAGTTAATGTTTCCTTGGATGCTTCACACATTCCTCACCCTGTCTTCACATCGCAGAGCTCCCAGAACATGGGTATGGCCAAAGCCACTCTAGAGGAGGTGCTTGGCAAATGAAAGGTGTGGCTAAATGAAAATGGAAGGGAGTTTTTTTTGTGTAGGTTTATTTAGGAGTTAGTTGCTAGGTGACATGAACTCAAAAAGGCACTAATTACATTTCCCTGAGCTTGATGAGTTTAACAGAACTTGGACAGGAACTTTCCAGCTCATTTAACCTCTCAGAACACAGCTGGGAATTATAGATAACAGAACATCTGGAAGTCACAAAAATACCTCTCTAGTGACTGATCCAAACTAATTCAAACGTTGCCACATCCTGCAGTGAATGACATCCCAAGGCTAACTCCCTGACAGGTCCAATATTCCAACTGTTGTTGTAAAAATCATTAGCAACTCAGAATGGCATTGTAGTAATTGGAACAGAAGTGCATGCATTCTAGAACAAGTAGCCGAGTTTCCTTAAGTTGCGGCATCAGACTAAAAGAAAAGAAAAAAATTTAAACAAAGTAACTTCAAGCCTTCTGCAAACTCTATCCAACCTAGTTTATATTTGCACTGTTAGGCCTCACTAGATATGATCACCTGCTCCATCATTACCAAACAAATAAGACAGATGTTTCAACATGTGAGCAACACAAAAATTCCTTAACAAAGTTTTTGACTTTTTTTTTTTTTAACCATCACAGCTGCAAATGTATTCCACGCAACTACCCAAACGGAGCATCTTGGCCACATTCAAGTTTGATCTCATCCCAAATTCCTGACCTCAAAATTTCAAGACAAAGGTAGTTAGTCTTGATTTATGCACGCTTCAGCTTAGGAAGAAGAGCGCAGGACACAGTAGCAAAGCAATTAATTTTGATGCTGAAAACATTATTAATGGTAATGTTTAAAACATCAAAGCCTCGGCTGACGCAGACACAGCAACTTCACTCTGACAAGATGGAACAGATGAGCACACTTGAGTCAGTAAAGGTGAGGCACTACGGAAGTGTAACTTGTCTCTCCGCTGATTTTTATTGAGATATCCAGGACAATCTGTGGTTCAGAATAGGTCAAACTCAAGTATGTTGTGCCTGGCAGCTGTCTTAAGGGTAAAGCCTGTTCTCCATCACTGACTTGTATATTAGACTTCATGTCAGGTTGTTGACATACTTATACTTTCTTTTCAGACCACACTAATAAATTCAACCAATGAACAACACCATCATTTAGACTATATGAATCTTAAGTCCATAATGACTGACTGAGTCCATCGAGAACACTTCCTCTATCTGTGTGGACTCTTCACTGTAGCTTTGGGCGAAGGGATAAAGCCTCTCTCACACCCACATATTCATTTACCCCCCACCATCACTCCAATTGAACCATCGAGTCTGGGGGGAGCACATTGATATTCACAACACATCTCCATCCCCCAGCCACAACCATCCCCACTGGAAACATTATTTCATTACATATATTATGCATTCAGCATAAGGGAGTTAGTGAATGTGCAATGTGCAGATGCATGTGTGTGGGTGTGGGCAGGCGCAGATGTTTCCTTCTATGTATACATGGCTGTGACATGCTTGTTGTAAGAAGAGTTTTAAAGAGGGCGTAAAAAGATATAATGCCTCAGGGTTCCAGTGTTAATGGTACTTAGTTTACTTTGTAAGAACTAAGACAAAATATTTATTTCATACAGTTTTGTGTCAACACAAGAAAAGCGATTTTGCAAGTTTGGCAGAGCAGAGGGAAAAAGTTTCCTGCAGAGTTTGAATGAATTTTCTCAGTTCATCTGAGTATCTGCGTCCACATGTAAATGTACATACTGTGCTTCATGCAGAGCAGGAGATAAAGGGATACAACAGAGGAAACAGAGGAAGGAAACCAGAAAAAGAGGGAGATAGAAAGAGACAGAGAGATCTTTCATATGGTCTGCTTGTCTTTGGGCCCGGATCCAGAAGTCACCAGAGCAGTTTTTGTTTGTTAATGTCTTGTTCTAAAAGCCCCCTTAAAGCCGACTGCTGCCTTTCCTTTACGTCTTTAAGTGGCTCAACACAATACAGTCTTGTCTGATCGGCACTGGAATCAATTTGAAAAAAGAAACAATTTCACCTCTGATTGAGCACTGCTCTGTCTCTGCTGTGGCATGCTGACCTTTCCAGAGGTCTGTTGTGCTGCAAGGAGGGCCAACGAGAGGATATGCTAGGCTAATTAGACTGATTGACGTCAGCAGGCAGGGTGGCTTGTGTTTGAACCATTTGTCAGGACCCACAACTGCATCTCTGTTAAGGACTCTCAGAATCATAAGTCAGACTAATTTCATTTTTATATTCTGTTGGACCACTTTTCTTTGCAAATATCGTACCATGCATTTCTGTTTTATTTGGTTGTACTAACAATCTTTTCTCTGGTTTAGAGAAAAAAGAAATGAAAGAAAAATGTACAGGACTCCTGTATGGAAGGTTATAACACAGTGGCTCTTGGCTGCACCACTGCTTTGTACAAAGCTTTGCTTTCTTCCAAGTGTTTAAAATGATCAAATTCGGGTCAGTGTTTTCACATTCTTAACATAAATATGTGGAGTCACTTTGCCATATTTTTATTTGGACATGTTTTGGGAGTGGCTGATGCATCTGTCTGATGCAACCATGTCTCTTCATAATTTGAGAAAGATATACAGGAAGGCATTATATAAAGAGGAAACAGGTATTAAACAGGGATTTTTCCACATGCTCAAGTCATGGTAGTAATAAAATATAGTCATAGCAATTTTTTAGAAGGTTAGATATTTATATAAACAGTATAATCATATGCAATATTATGCTAAATCATGTGTCCAAAATCTAAATTGTCCTAGTCCTAACCAACCATAACTAACCTGGGAAATTAACAGTCATTGGATGGAGTTTGTGTAGGACTCAAACTTGGTTATCTGGCAGATCATCTGCAACATTTTAAGATGTTTTGCAAAGATCTTGAAAATCAAGAAGTAGGCATCAAACATTTCTGAAACCTTTCTAATATTTCATCATGAGTGAGTCATGATAAATATAGGTGTATATGTAATTTTATAATTCAATAATTTCAGATCCCAGACAGTGAAATATAGTAACTTGAACAAATCTGAGCTATTAGTGTAAACTTACAACATTTTCAGATGTGTGCTAATGTAACTATGCACAGTAGAATGAGACCGTGCTTTAGGGAAGACAAGAAGATGCAGATAAAATTTCCAAATGAGGAATTTCTTTTTGCTTTTTCCAGTTTTAACTAAACTAAAGTTTGCCCTGTCAGTAAAGGTATAGGACTTATACATTGTGCCACTTTTCAGGCATGTTCAGCATAGGACATGTGCTTTCTCACTGTGAGCTCCTTCTGAAACTTCTTTGGTCCTTTTGATTAGAAATGAAGGACTGAAAAATTATGGCAGAGGAGAAACAATTTATGGGTCACATGACAAGTGAGTACATGATGAAATATAAGCTACTATAACAAAAAGCACTTAGCTTGTTACTCATTACTGTTAGTAGCCAATTCCTCATCAGTTTCTTTGTTTTTCATTCTCTTTAATGAAGCCTGACCGTGAAATGTAGTCCAAGTTTAACATCTTTGTGCATCAGGGTCGTGTACAACAAATAAAACATGGAAGGTCCCAGATTGGTGATATGTTGCAAACCCAGAAAGCTTTCAGAAGAGAGTTCAGACACCCACTAGAGATCAGCCCTCCATCCATATTCCAAGCACTTTGCCTTGTGCATCCAGAGACATGTTGCCTAAAGATAGTCCTGGTAGAGAGAAGCCTCACCTTCAGTTCAAGCGGATTCCTTTGCCTTTTTATTTGTTCTCGTTTGGCTGCAGGGGGAACGTGCTCCACACTGACCTGGGGGCACTCATCCAATCAGCTCGCTATCTACTGCAAGGGCCTCCATAATAGTGACATTTTTCCACCTCGTCAATAAAGTGGTGAAAGCCACCCTCCACCCGCTACTTGACCATTTAACTTCTTCTTGAAAAGGCCCTTTCTTTCTGTCTGTCTCTATGTCTGGATGAAATCAATAAAATCAAAGCAAGGAAAGAGGCCGATCCAGCAGCTGCATTAACTGGTGGTCTTAACTGCTGTACAAAAAGGAGGGCTAGGAGACCAGAGGAGGCAGCTTGAGTCTCTCACTGTCATCTAATGAATGATGGGGGAATTCTGCATATTGTTTACATGATATGTTGTCATCTTGTAATCGTGCGTAGATTTTAAAAATGCTGAGTGGAAAGATTTTTCTCACAGACAGAAATCGCACACTGCACACAAGTGTGTGTCTTTGCACCCTAAAAGAGGGTAGAAACTCAGAAAAAAAACTTTAAATTATTCACACACAGCAAAAGGTGAAAATTTTATGAAAAAAGACATTAACACATATACAAACTCTGTAGTCTCTAACGATCATTGCTTGCCATGTCTCATTTAGCAGCTGCATTCACACATCACCACATGTCTGCGGTGATTGACATAATGGCATCAGAGTGAGAACAAAATATCTTCCAATAAAGGAGCAGGAGGGAGAAAATGAGAGAGATAGGTTACATCTCTGCCTGTGCTAAAATGAGTGCAGTGCTTTGTTTGGTTATGCTGTCTGAGCTGAAATTGATTTCTGTGAGAAGCATGCACCAAAGTGCCCCTGCATTCAGATGAAATAAATAACACACTCTTGTAGAGATAGGAGGGTATGTGGAAGAAGGAAGAAAAGGTGGAAAATGGGATCGGGGAGGAAGGCAAGAAACAAAGATGGATGAGGTCAAAATGAATTTACTAGGGGAACAAGCTAAAGAAAAAAGAACAGAAGGAAATGTCTAAATGTTTAATGCTGGATAGCATGTCTTTAGTGTAGTGCAGCACTGAAAAGACAGCCTGCAAGACATCTGGAGTAGTAGAGGAGCCACACACTCCAGTCTCTAACCACAGACAACATGATGAGGGATTAAACTTCATTGCAACATGTTATGATAATGAATGGGCTGTGGCTAGTTCTGAATGTGTTAGAGTAATCAACCCTCTCCTGTATGTGTGTGAGTGACACTTTTCAGAAGTGTTTGGGAAGCTATTTGCAAATCTAACCAAGTGTGCAAATAATATTCTTAAAAATCCAAGGTTGTTGAGCTGGTTAAGGTCCACTCCACACTGACCCAAGAAGAAGCGAGCAGATCAAAATATTCAAAACTCAATCAGTTAATGAGACATTCAACACCGCAACAATTTAAAACTGTTTCAAACTGTTCTTTAACAGAATATGGGCAGGCCCAGACATTGCGGTCTGAGCCTGTGTCTGGGCATCTGGGTCTCGGGTTGGTGCCAGAGAGAGAGGGAGGGGAGACACAGTGACAAAACTCACAGGGGTGAGGTTGACTCCAGGTCAGATTGGCCGCTTTGCCTTATGGCTGACAGATGTTAGCCTGGTTCAACAAGAGCTGTGATTCTGGAAAAAATTACACCACACTCCACATTGCAATTATCTTCTCTGTGTAATGAAACATCTCATACATCATCACTCAACAGGACAGAAGCAGGAGTCCCTCCCTGGATTGCTAAGTCTTTGCTAAGCCATGAATCTGATATGTATTTGTTTAAAACTGAAGTGTTCTGGTGTTTGGGTTGGTTGGTCTGTCAGTAGTGACAGCATGTTGGTGCAGTGTGACAGAGTACAGCTGCGAGCTGTGGTCGGTGTGCTGCTAATGATACAAATGATCCCCATTTTGTAAAATTAGATAAGACTACAATAAAGACATTTTTGTACAGCAAACTTCAAAGCATTTGAGTCTGTGGGGTAGGCAACAATGTGAATCAAGACTGTTTTGTGTTGCGCTTATGACAGTACAACAGAAACAAATTGCTGTTCATCTGTACATTTATGTTTATGAGCCTATTCATGCTTACTTATGGTTGAATCAAAGGTGTTGGGCTTGTTAAAGGGTTCTGATGTGGCACATAACAGAGCGGACATGTGAACAAGCTCCAGGCTGACATTACAGAGTCTTTTCTCTGGAGCTGAGAGGGTAAGGAGAGGTGAAATTACACTGGATCATTGCATTGCAGTGTCTTGCTTTTTGTTAATTTATGCACATTAATTTCTATTCAGATGTATAAAAGAGACAAATAGGGGAGCCACGAATTTCCAAGCAGTTAGTATTGCATGCTACTTTGGTGGTCTGGAAAGTTTAGCTGTGTAAGCTAAGTAAGGATGTAATGTAACAAGAAATGATGACAAAGAAATGCAGACTATACCAACCCTCTTCCTGGCAAGGCATCAGACAGACAGCCAATCAGATTTGCGCGGGTTTTCTTGCAAGCGAATGGCATGGCATGCTGGCCCTTTCATTGCCCCGCCTACCCTTCCCACCGCACCGCAGTTGCCCAGAACGATTTTATAAACATTTTGCCAGCAGATCAATACCTGTATTGATCAAGCATTGTGAGAGTGATCCGTCTAAAACCCAGAGCAGCCCAGAGCTCAGAGATGGGAGGAGCGAAACAGAGAGGCTGCAGAGAGGATGGAGAAAGAGAGAGAGTCTGCAGCCACAGTGAAAAGGAGAAGAGGTATAAGAGGAAGGGAAAGGAATCTGAGAGAAAGGCAGACTTCCAGCTGAAGGGAGGTGAGGAGGCAGATTTTGGAAAATGCTTTAAGGCCACTGAGGCTGGGGAAGGAGGGGGGCGCTATGGTAATTGCTCTCTCATTAACAGAGGGGAGGGGGGTTAGGGCGACTAATGATTACTGCGGTTAAGTGACAGGCGATAGAAACAGTATAACAAGCTATGTACATGCAAACAACCGAAGATAACCACCACACCAGAACTAATTCCGGCATGGGTTTGGCCTTCTGTAGCATGTAGCACTTTCAGGTACGTTACTGCATGTGTGTAAGTGTGTTTGACTGCATGATGTTCAAAGAGAATAAGTTTCTAGGGTGGTTCCAGTATGCGGTTTCTCTGTTTTATTTACCTGTAATTGCAAATTGTATTTTTATTGTTTGTTTTGTGTAGGAAAAAGCATCTCTAAAAGAGGAGGTTTGAGTAATCTGCGGCTTGCCTTGGTGACAACATGGGACAGAGATGTCTCAGCACATATATCCATCAAGAATTTGGCTGCAACCAAAACAACAGAATCACAACTTCAGGGGGATTCCCTTATGAAAGGAATATCTGCATCTTGGAAACATGCATCCTTGGTGGAGGGAAAATATCCATTTCCGAAGAAAGAAAAGTCTAAAATAAAAATATAAACCAGTGTGGATATAAATGAATTTTGGGATATTTGTTGAAACTTACGAAATTCCAAGGAATGGAATTAATTGTTGGTCAGTTTCATAGGAATTTCACAGAACAGATGACTCACTGGATCAGAGAACAACTCTAATTTATGGCCATAACCTGCTCTGCACTGGAAGAGCTACAAAGCTTTCTGGATCATCCCCCAATGCTAAAGGGAAATCACGTTTTCATTGATTGATTTTAAAAGTGACTTTCTTTTAAATAATTGAGGAACTCGAGGACAAATCCATCAAGTGTGGAGAGAAACCTTGACGCTCATTAATTCACTTTGCACTGCAGACAAGATGAAGGAGCATTCAGATATTAAGTCATATAGGTTCAATAGAGAATTGTTAGAGGCACATTTATGCATGAATGTTAAACATTTCAGAGCTACTTATAATTGAATTGTAGGTTCTGTGTACAGTGTGGCAACAACAAAAATAATTCATTGTCATTACCTGGTAAATTTTACTGAATTTATCTGAATGACTAAACTATTTTTCAAAGTTTTTGTTGTGAAAAACATTGTAAACACAAAAGAAAAATGAGAAAAGCCATTATTTTCAGGCTTCGCATGTGACTTAATATATAAATGAATGGGCTATAAATGTATTTCATTAGGTATTTGTCATCACATAATGTATTGACTAAATGAAAAAAAAAGGTAAACATTTCTGCAGGACAGATTTTCTGGGATCCAGTTTATGAAGTTTTACCAAAGCTCAGTCCAGCATTGATAGAGACATGTTGTATAAGGGACCAATAAAAAGCAACCAGGAAGTGCAAGTAGTATAACAAAGTATTTGTTTGAAAGCTCATCATATGGGCTAATACTGCACAACACAAACAAACTTGACTAGCTCTTAAAATATAACACTGAAGTCATTACTGCACTGTCCATATATTCTAATATTAATGTGTTAGAAATCTGATTTACCTCAAACCCTAAGTTTCAAATGTTAACGTATCCAAGAGGGTTGCCCAAATCTAGTTTGGTTTGCCTGAAATATACAAAAGAATCAATAGGCGGCATACTGCTTTAGCTTAATTGCTATATGGCTTCAGGAAGACTAAGCAAGGTAACTGCATTGAGTTCACCAGCCTGGAAAAAGTTTAATTTAGGATAAATGCAAAAATACACAATGCAAGATTATAAGTTTGCCAGTATTGTAATGTCAAACATGTCCCATGTCAGATAATACATAGGTGTTTTTCATTTCTTTGCCAGAGTTGCCTACACTGTTGTGCCAGCAACTCTGCTATGGAGCAATCTTCATTCTTCACTCTTAAGAAGGACACAAATTAATTAAGTTTGTTCCAGTTTAGCAAATAAATTATACAGCCCCTATTCTATTAAAGTTGCGGTGTTTTGTAAAACATAAATCAAAAGAAAATACAATGATTCGCAAATCCTGTTTAACCTAAGTGCAATTGAATTCAATACAAAGACAGAATAATTCATGTTTAAACCAATAAACTTTAATGTTTTTTGCAAATGTTTGCTTATTTGTAATTAGAAGCCTGAAGCATTTCCAAAAAAAGCTGGGACAGGGGCTACAAAAGACTGGGGAAGTTGAGGAATGCATAAAAATAATCTGTTTAAACATTCACCAGATAAACAGGTTAATTGGAAACAGGCAAATGCCATGATTAGGTATAAAAGAAGCAATCCCCAAAGGCTTAGTCATTCACAAGCAAGGATGGTGCAAGATTCACCCATTTGTGAACAACTGTGTGAACATATAGTCAAACAGTTTATATACAACATTTCTCAATGTACAGTTATAAGGAATTTTGGGATTTCATATTATATAGTCCATAAAAAGCATCAAAAAATTTAAAAGAAACTGGAGATCTTGTATAACTGGGACCTTCAATTCCCCAAGGCGGCACAGCATTACCTGACATTACTGTGTAAAGGATTTCATAATGTGGCCAAAAGAAAACTTCAGAAAACTGATGCCAGTTAACAGTTTGTGATCTACAAGTTCAAGTTAAAACTTTACGAAAACAATGCAAAACAAAAGAAATAGATCAACAACACTAAAAAAAATGGTGCCAGTTCATCTCAGATGGACTGATAAATCTCGGAATAGGGTGCTGTGATCAGTAGGGTCCAAATCTCAAATTGTGTTTGAGAATAATAGCTATTGTGTCCTCCAGACCAAAAAGGAAAATGACTATTCTGACTGTTATTAGTTCAAAAGCCAACATCTGACATGGCATGGAAGGTTTGTTAACTCTGAAAGGCACTTTAAATTTTGGAACAACATATGCATTTAAGCAGACATCTGTTTATTTTAGCAGGACAATGCCAAGTCACATTTTGCAAGTATTTCAACTGTTTGGTTTTATAGTAAAATAGTATGGCTACAAAACTGGCCTTTCTGCAGTCCAGACCTGTCTCCCATTAAAAATGTGTGGCACATTATTAAGTACAAAATACAACAATAAAGATTCTGACTATTGCGTAATTAAGGTTGTACATCAAACAAAAATTAGAAAGAATTAAAGATACAGCTTTGGCAATTAGTGTCCTCAGTGTTGTTAAAAGGTAAGAAGATTTTATACAGAGGTTTACATGGCCTTATCCCAGCTTTGTTGAAATGTGTTGCAGGAATCAAAGTCAAAATGAGTAAATATTTGAAACGTGACCAATTCAGGGTCACGGGTAGCTGGGGCCTATCCCAGCAGTCATTGGGCTAGTGGCAGGGTATATCCTGGACAGGTCACCAGTCCATCACAGGACCTCCATACAATGTGGTAACTTTAAATGTTTGCACTTGTCAAATTGTTATAGGTCAGTTTATTCCTGCTGTGAAATTGGCCCTTTTTACATAGGAGACTATGGGGATTGTATCTGTTTTGGAGCCAGCACCTACCAGATGACAGGAGAACTGTCATTTCTGGCAGCAGGAGTTTGCCCCTTGATACTAATAAACATAATGGTTTGCTGTTACACACTTTGGTGGACCTACCAAAATACAACTGATCCTCAAATGCTTTTTACTCATAGCCTTGCTGTTGTCTAAATCTGTTTAATTTCACAAAGATGAACTCTTTAGTGTCATTTCTTTCCTCAAAGATGTAATTCATGTGCTATCAAAGCAACACTGGCAAACTGAATCATGTTCATGTTCCCTTTTATCCCCTTTGCTCCATTCATTGTGTCAAAAACAAATCTTTGGATGAATGCCAAACAGTAAATTAGGGTATTCATTAGACACATCAAATCTCAAATTATTTTTCAATTAACAAGTCAGTCAAGCTGAACTAATCAACCAATTAGGCAATGTGTGTACACAGAGTAGCTAACAAAAGCATGTGTCCCCTGGGAAAGCAGTAAAACCCTGCTGAAGAATGACAGTGCAAATGAGAAAGTAGTAGGCTACCATTCCCAATGGTTATTTTGTGGGAAAATAAATGTTCAAACTGAACAATAAAAACATTAAAACGACAATGACAGAAAAGAATTTGGAAATAATATTTTGTGGTTAAAGTTTCTACAAATATGCTTGGATTTCAGCAACAATTGGTTCTTGTAATTATTCCTTAGTTTGTCTCAAAGTAGCCTATTACCTTGCATCTTTAGCTAACAAATATTGCTCCAGACCTTAAATTTGAAATGAATGTTTGTCAGTGCAAATGGTACTTTCATTGTACATTGGATTGGCAGGGTTTCCCAGTTTGGCAACAGAATGGTTGTGAGAGGTGCTGCTAAGTTGATGATAAGTTGGTAGAACTTTCTTAAAAAACAATAAAAAGTATACTGTCTTATCTTCAAACAAATTATAATTTGGTGAACACAGGCCAAGTCTTCTTATGAGGACATAATTTCACATTTAACAACTCTGAATCATGACTGGATGGAAGTATAAATGATAACAGATAAACTGTTCAGAAAACAGACTGTATAATATTCCCCTCCTATTATTTGGCTAATCTTTGGTGAGCACTATGACAGAGTTTAGGGGTTTGTCATGTCTTAGTCAGCATAGTGTGCCAGTGTATCTGTGATGAGCATACCTTTGGGCCACAGGAGCTCTGTTAGGCAGTATAGGCTGGGCAGATGTTTTCTCCACACATATCAAAGTATGAAATCTAAGAGGGAAATAGACACAATATACTTACATATACACAGGACATTGTACTTTACAGCATTTAATAATTATTTAATAATGTATGTAAGCGATAACCTCACAGTTTTAATTTCACAATTTCAGATAAAGTGATTAGGAGCCATACTGACTGAAACGTTTACATCCCTTCCACGCCATTTCTACATGTTTGAGGTTTGATAACGTTTCACTAAAGGCCAAGGGGGTTTGTAGAGGGTAGACCACCATTATTGTACCAGTAAATGTCAGAACAAACCCACCTAATTGTGCCATTACTAATTCATGTTTATTAATGCAGTGATGTATGATGGCTCTATAGACAGAGTTTGTCTGTGTCTTTCATGTATGGCTTATTCTTTGCTGATGAAGGCTGCAGGGAGTCTGTTAATGTCAGACTGGATGGTGCGTGTGGGGCAGATGGTGTACGTAGAGACAGTGTCGGGTGGCGTGTGACTTAAACATGGAAACAAAGCATGCAAGGCTGTTGACTGATGGTGCTGGTGTCTTCTATTGGCCTGGTGCCAGGGCCTATGGTCCCCAGTGCCCCAGCCCCTCACTACCCTGGAGCCTGTGGGCAAGTACCACAGTTATTGTTTTCCCTGCCAAGCAATTAGTACCACTTAAGATTTATTTAGTCATGCTCTAATGTGTGGTAATTAGCTTGGGGCCCAAACAAGCCTCTTCATCCTGTCACCTTGTTCCTCATACCATAGCTATGCATCGGCTGGGAACAGTGGGGGAATGTGGGGGAAGAAGCAGGAGGTACAGTGGCTGAAAACCTGATGGGAGCTGGAGCTGAGCTGAAAGGATTACAAGAGTACCAATCCAGCTCTGTGGATCAGCACTTTTTAAGAGATCTTCAGGGGCCTGTTGGCTGAATGCATAGCAGGAGGAAAGGGCAAATACAGCCCAGTTACACTTTTATAGAATGCTTTGTGGAAAAACACCCCTGACACGCACCTCAGTATGGCAGCTCGGTTTGTCATATGGCCCTGGGGGCTCCGCTAGCCTATCACAAGACCATTGTTGTGACCTTAAAGGGCAGCTTCCTCAACAAGTTCAGGCCACTCCCACTGAATGAACTGTTTGAAAAATATAGCTTGGGTCACTGCATAATGTGCGATACATCTGGTCCTCAGGGTTGAATTAAAGGAGAAAAAAAACATCAGCATGATGTAGAAACCAGGCCAAATAGATTATGCAAAAGTTGACAAGCAGAATAAAATAGTACATAGAGTACAAGGAAAAAGCATCTTCTTCCACTGTTGTTAATCCATAATGTTTTGGCGAATTTATGTTGCTCACATGCTACACACTGAATGTGCAGGTTATGCCATGAATTAGCAATTTGTATCAAGAACTCTGTTCTGAATTGACAGTTTATAGCTATGGGACTTAGGAAGGACATAACTATAATATCTAGTTGAAAATGTGTGATTTTTCCTTTTTTTAAAAAAGTACATTGCAGTTGGTTACAGCAGTGCCTCACTGAATATGTGTCAGCAGATGAAGGTCAGAGGCAGGTTCAACTGCATATCAGCATCTTGTACATATTTTTACGAAACCCATCAATTCTTTTTTAGATGGAGGGGTATGATTGTTTATTTTTTTTAAAAAAAAACTATATTCTTAAAATAGCATTATATAGTTTAGTGACTGTCTGTGATCATCTGAAAACTATAAAAGATTCCCCAAAAACCTGCTGATGTAAAGTGTCACATGTACCATTTTTTTGTGTTTAGCGTGCAGTTAGATAGACTCTAATCACTGCCTCTTCATCACCTAAAATTGCTATGCAGTCTGGAAGGGTGGTGCTATAAATGAAATATCACTTTCTATTTTATCTCCAGGGGCAATGTGATCCTCCGAACCAATCAGAACCTCGCAAGTCAACCCCTGACCTTTATCATCTCAATATGACTACCATTATCTTGTGGGAAATTAGAAGTGTCTCTCTGTTGTTCAGCAGCGACTAGGGCAGAGGTTATTTAAAGAAAAATGCTTCAGTGTTCATGATCCACGTAGCAATCACACACACTATAGCAGAATAAAAAGATGTCTGTAAAGGACTGATGACTGCACGAGTGCACTCTTGCACATGCGAGGCTATGTGCTGATGTATTCATGTTGATTGTTTGGTCTTGATGTAGCACTATATGTCTAGTAAACCTGTCTGTCAGTGTTAGGCAGCCAGCTTTCAACAGAAACCTGTATTGTTAACGAAAGCTTTAATGCACAATTTGGGAGCACATTTTTGAAGAAACCTTCGATTTAAAGAGTATATATTCAGTGGTCTCCATGGGCAACAGGTTCACTGTTGGCTGTCTTCTAATCGTAAGAAGTGAAAAGTGATAATATTCACCTTGTAAGAAAGCCATCAGGTTAGAAATGTGAATAAAAAAAGATGTACGACTGAAATAACATGACAACCTGATGCTTAGGATGGGGATATAGCTAAGTATGCATTAGCCTATTTGCCTAACAGTCAAGGAAAGTTCAGAGGACCAGCTTTATGTTTAAAAGTTGAAAATGGAAATGCTTTTTCCTTTATGCATGAAAAAAAGAGAATGTATACTCACTTATGGTTCACTGAGCATCTGTCCTCTGGTTTCATCTGCTGTCCCTCTTCTATCACTGTCATGCATTTAATAAAATATTCTATAACTCTGATTACTTCATTGCTGTTCACTACTTGTCCCTCTCTCCCACTCCCCTCTGGGGGAGTGTGG
>JBAMHX010000001.1:16788144-16804813 GCA_037177515.1 Pseudomugil tenellus
GCGAAGGAGGGTCTAAGGACAGGAAGTCCGGGATCTGTTTAGTTTAATATAGTCACTAATTGTGTGTATTGTAAGTTGAGACAACTTGTTGTGATACTGGGCTATATAAATAAAATTGACTTGACTTGACTTATGGGTTAACAGAGTTTTTCTGTATCTTATTCTGTTTCATTGTAAATTTATTCAATAGAAATCTGGGAGATATAGCTTGAGATGAAACACATTTCAACAAAGCATTTTTAGTGAAAGCTACTAAGTTATCTTATATTGTTAGGATAAAATGTGAGCTGCTGTTGCCTATTTGTAACAAGTTTTAAGAAGATGTAAAACTTGGGGAAAGTATACACTCTGAAGCACTCTTGGAAATGTCAGTTAATTTCATAATATACAACGTTTTCTTTCACGTAGCACATTTTGAGCACAGTCATGTGAATTTTGTTATATATGAATAAAACCCAGCAGTCATAAAAACAGAGCCTGACAAAAACTGAATACTTTCACACCTGAAAGAAAAATTCTCTCTATCATTTATTCAGTTAAAACAACAGAGTATTAAATCCATTAATTTAATTTCAACAGGAAAAGCTGAAACTACCTTCATTTCTAAAACTATCTCTGAAAGTTTGCTGCTATTTCTGTGCAAACTCTCTATAGATGCTAGATGTTTAATGTCTTTCTATCTGCCTGTACATATTCCAAAACTTCCTACAACATTTCAAATCCAAATCTTGGCTTTGACTGTTGTAACTCTCAGTTTCTTATTTTTGAGCCATCCCTAGAGTGTCCTAGTATTATTATCCAGTTCATTTTCAAACTTGTCAACATCCACCTTGACTTCAACTTTCGAAAAGATATCTTTAAGTTATCTTCAAGCATTCCTTGACATTATTCAGAATGTGCAGATTTTGGATGTATCTAAGCGCCGAGAAACAACAATATGTGGTCACCAAGCTTTGCAGTTAATTAAATTCTTCTCTTGAAATGACGTGTCTAGACAGGTGTAAAAAATTTGACACTATGGTAAAACGAACTCTGATATTTGGTCCAAAGCATATTTTTCAATTAATCTGAAAGATAAAAGATAATCTAAAAGATTATTTGGTCAGGTACATATGTAATAATGCAAATGCCCCGAACAATTCTGCACTTCGTTTGGAACCAATTTAATTTGTAATGAAGACTACTTCGTGGCATTTTTTCCTGTTAATTTCACATCAAGTCAGCAGGGAATAAGCAGCAGTTAAATGTGGAGAAGTAATTCTATAAATGTCAGTATACATATAGATATAAATATATATTTAAATAAATTTGTGTGTATTTAAATTTCAACTTTACTCAGAGGAACAGAGGTCAGACAGTACAGTAAAACAGTAATAGGGCAACATGTATCTATTTGTATCACCAGATTTAAATACTCACTTTGAAGTAAATGAGGTTTTAATAATCAAATGAAGTTCCGTTCGATCTGCCACCATAGACAGAAAAGCTGGGATGGCAGAAGCATTAGCTTCTGATGACAACAAATGGGTTTAATTACATGGCGAGTCTCACTTGCACTTTTTTCTCAGACATTAAGAAAAGCTTGACAGGGTGTATTCTCGAGGAGAGCTCGTCTAGACCGTCTCCTCCACATGCTTTTTATTTAAACCCACAGGTAAAAAAAGAAATAAAATAATATTTAATATAATTAATATAATAATATAATTTTTGTCATATTTTTGTGTGCTTGGGAATACTTTAACTAGATAAACAATGCATCTACATCCACAAGGCAACGGAAGACTGGAGCACTATGGGTAATTCCTGTACACTAGGTAGGCTGCCTCTTTTAACTAACAATGCTCGCACTTTAAAGTGTGCAGGTGCAAAGTGTCCTTCGAAGGCCCATGAAGTGTGGATAGAAGCAGAAGCACAGAAGAAGAATTATATGCCAGACCCTAGTGGCTGCACTGGAGTTTGTTTAAACGATAAATTTACTATTGTAGGCTCTTGGCTGTTGGGATGTACTTAAAAACACATGTTTTAAATTTTTCACCACATACACAGGAGTTGGATTGCTAAACATCACCAATTTTTCACCTTTGTGGTTTAAAATGCCACATGGAGCAATGAATTATTATGCAAACCGACAACTGCTTTTTCACGGTTTTATAGAGCTTTTAATATCCTATTTAGTGGATAGCAACCAATCAGCTTATTAAGCCTATTATTTAATACTATTTCCTTATCTGCTTTTATATTGCCATTTGTAATGCACTATAAAGAAAACAACTTTATTTAATTGAGAAAAATGAACGAACTAAGTACAGGCTTGGTCATTTTATTTTAAATGACCTGAAAACGCCAGGTTTCCATCAGTGTGTATATAATAAACATTACATTGCACAAAGTTTTAGATATATTTTACTCACTATTATTTACCTTTTTTTATCAAATGTTTTTGAGTTTGTTTTAAGGTGTGTGTTTGCCCACTGACGTATAGATGTGTACATGTTTATAGTTTTGTTTTTATCTTTACTGTATATGTTATTTATTTTTAATGGAAATTGGATTTTATACTTTGCCTAAATTTAAAATTTGCACTGTTAGGAGTAAGAATGAAACTAACCATGAATCTGTAGTAGCTGAGTTAAATGACTTGCAAATGCTTTGTACAATGTCATAAAAACAGCAGGAAAGCAGGCCATTCCACCCAGCATATGTCAATAGAAGGATATGCTTCCCAAATATATGAATATATTAATATTTTTGTTCTTCTCCAACTTCCAACATTAGTTATCTATTATGATGCATGCATAATGTTAGCAAGGGTCACAGGATAGTCCTTTTTTAAATGTTGTATTTCCATGATTGTTCATACAATGTTCATTTCCTGTTCATTGTGTGTGAGCAAACTCTATTGTCTGCGTGTAGATTCTGCTTGGCCCTCAGAGGGGCCATCCCCAGGGTTCACTGCATCTTTTATTAATCAGGGGCGCAGCTCCACAGCCCCGCTTATCTAATTTAGCAGTCTGCCTCGATACAACTGTGTTGGGCTCGTGTGGAAAGAAGGGACAGATATGTGGGGGTGCAGTTAGGTGTTGATATATTGGGGGTTGGGGCGGTTCCCTTGGTTTTTCCATATTGTGGGTGATGCAAGGCTAGGGGGGTTGACAGAGGGGGGGTAGCGACTTATCAGACACCTTGTCACCAAGTTTTAGGACTGAATCACAATACAGCAAATAACCTTCTGCTGACAAGAAAAAATGAGCAAGGCCCCCATATGAAAAAATAGGATTGTCAGAAAGAGGTGACACATTGATTGCTTAGTATGCGCATCTAGAAGGCTGGGGTTCAGAGGCGTCCTCCCTATATATATGTAGAAGAGGCCCAGCAGAGCAAAGCACAGCCATAAGGGGGAATGAGAAATTGAAATGCCATGTTAGATTGGAGTCCTTACCTCAAACCATTCTTTCTAGTGTAGCCCATATTAGTCCAGTATATCATAGTACACTGCATTGTGTTACCATGAGCAGTCTTAAGCCAACTACTACAAAACATAACACTATTTGGTATTAAATTACAATATTAGCTACTTGAATATGTTCAGGTATGACCTTTATAATATTTGAAATCCAAGACTTACTAACATAACCAAGTCTCTCGGTTTTTATCCTTCTTTTCTTTTTGACCCTCCTCCATCTCATCCATGTCATGGCTCAGATGAATCAGTGTCAGTAGTGTTGAAAGCACTTACTGTCAACCCTGGTGCCCTGGGCAACAGCACTGATGGACACAAACTATAAAATATCAGCCCCCTGGGGAGACATCGCTCAAGCACTGCCCAATAGCCCCTGGGGGCTTTGATCTGGTCAGTGTGTATGTTTTTCTGTGAGTGTTTGAGGGAGCAGTAGCGTGTATTTGTTTTGATCCTTCATGTCCTATGTGTGTGTAATTGTGTAATCGTAGACCATAGACTGTCGTGGACATAGTCTCACATTATTTGTATGAAAGGCAGGTAAAACACAAGTTAGTAAAAAATGTAAAATTATGATTTTGTCCAGTGTACCTTCATGTTTCAAAAATTGTCTTATTAGACATGATAGGAAAACAATATAACATCCACGATAACTGAAGCTTTCTATTTCTACACCATAGCAATGACATAGCTTCCTTTCCAGACCTGACAAGCAACTCAACATTAATTCACTACATGCTCAGACACCAAAATGATGTGCATACTGTATATCAATCAATAAAAAGAGTGGCTCTGTCTGAAGACATGTCCTGTATCAACTAAAAAGGTAAACAAACATCCCCTTACTTTAACAGTGGATATGCAAAATTACCCTCAACTAAAACTGGAATAGGAGATGAAGAAAAATCAGGAAGAAAGAAAGAGAAGTAGCCCTATGAATGCCCCCCACCCCCACCCCAACACATCCACCACGGGTCACTGGGCTGCATTTCCCTTCCTTTTTGTTGTAGGTCAAGGTTTCCGTCGGCTAGTGCACCATTCATGCATGTGTACAATGTAACTCATGTAAAATATAATGAACAAACCATAATTGCACTCTGCCATTTCATGTTTCTAAATAAAAAAACCTCACTCTACATTTAAATGTGTGGGATTTTTTTCAACATACCTTCACCATATCTCTGAATATTGACTATTCATTTACAAATCTGTGTCTACTTGATTCAGCTAACAACATTAAAAAGACTCCTTTGAGATTCAAGGACAAAGCCATTAAAAAGACAAGGAAGCAAGAGACTGAAGAGAGGACTGCATGTTTATGCTGCATATATTTAAGTGCCTTGCAGAAATATTAATGCAATCATAAATACAGGCAGATACAATCAAAGTTGTAGCTTGTGGCTTATTTTCATTTTCTTCCATTTTAAAAATATTTCTGCTCACTGCCATAATTGAAGAAGTATGTGGCCTAACATGAGAATTGTTTGATCAAAAACATGCATTCGTAATGCCCGGCAGGGAAATGACAGAAGACAACAAAGTGTATGCAGGGTGATCAAAGATAGAAAGATGCGCATCAACTAGTCAATAACAACTGTCATTTCTTTTGTTTTTGGACTTACACTAGAATAAGCTTGGACAATATTCCATTTATTTTCCCTATTTCTTTATTTTTTCAAAACATGTCCATGTTCAATGAGCAGAAGATGTCCTGACTCACGATCAAATTTGGATAACATGCCACTTCCGCTTTGCAGTCTCCAATATATGTTGTGTGATCTTGCAAAGCCTGTGCAAGATGATGTGAAAGGAGAAAAAGAATATATTCAGTAACCCATGTGATAATGCTTAAATTCTAGATGTTAGTACTGACAGTCTCATTAAATGTTAGTTTCAGCAGGAAGGGATAGGGAGGATTTCAGAAGGGAGGTGAGACAAGGCCTGCAGACCCTCCCTGTAACACTCACTTAAGTTAAGCACTGCTCTGCCAGGCTGCCACATAGTAAAACTCATCTATAATTTGTGATGAGTGTAATGCCATCTCCACTTCATGATTATGTGATATTCTTCACCTCTGCCAAAGCCAATGAGGCCAAGAGCTGGCAGTCTAAATGAGGTGCCTCCAAGTTCAACTTATGGGAATTGAGGGGTGGGAAGATGAGCGCTTGGAGAGGGAATAAAGGCCCAAGGAAAGCTGGAAAAACTAACAACCATATCAATACTTCTTGTAAAAAAAAAAAAGAGAAAAAAGAAAAGAAATAATCAAATGAATGTGATTAAACATTGAAAACTAACATCTGAATAATTTACTTGATCATGAGAGATGACAAGAATTAGGTAAAATTTCAAGCTCCCTTTGCTAGTTTACTTGCTCAAACAGTCAGAGAAAGCCATTAAGGCTTTGCTCTGTGATACAAACGCTTGGTAAGGGAAGCATTGTATCTCTTTTTTTTCAAGGATCATGTCCACCAAGAAGATGTCATGAGAGAATATCTTAGACCCATTTTCAACAAAGTGCTTTGCAATGCTCTTTTGACTGTTCTTGGTGTTATGAATATGTAAATAACATCTTTCAAGTCGTTTAATCTCTGAGCACTGCAATTAGTAAGTCTATAGTTAGTACGACCTTCTTTTTGCTGTTATTATTGTTATTGAAATGTCATGCTCTTATTTAGCTCAAGGATGAATAATAAATAAGTTATAATTACTGTCTTAAACGTGATGACGGCTTGGTTAGGTCAATGGTGAAGAGACTCCCCCCCACCACCATCACTACATCTTCAACTCTACTCTTTCCCCTCTTCTTCTCCCTCTCTCTCTTTAATTGGATCCTGTAATTAGTTTCTTTGATGGATCTGGGAGGTCTGAGGCATTCTCTACAGCGTTCATTAATGTTCTTGGAGGAGGCTGCAGCTTTTTAAAAGCTCTCCCAGCTCGATCCTTCATATGTCATAACATTAGATATAATTCAGCTCAAATACAACCGAACACCATTTTCAGCTTGTCTAATTTCTACTTGTATGCCACCAGACAAGAAAGATTAGTACTGTTGACCTTAATAAATATTAAGGTAGTTTTGTCATTATTTGTGATTCAGTGGTAGTTTTACAGGTGTTCCACTTCTGGATATAAATAAGTAAACACACTTCACATTTTAGCATATACAATGATGGATAGCACAGTGGGAATTTTAGAAAGAGAGACTTCTCACTGACTATAAACAAATTAAAAGACCACCAGCAACATGGCTGCAGTATGATCTGAAATCTGGTAAAATATCATTTAACTTGTTAGAAAACTGACCATTCTCTCCGAATACAGCTTGTTTTTCTTTATACAAAGCATATATGCACAAAATAGCTACGTGTTCACTATGTTCAGACCACAATGGTACCCCCCCCCCCCCCCTCAACACAGACACACACACATAACCAGCAACCCAACACTACACCCCACCCCTCTTTTTTTCTTCCCCACCCTCCACTGGCCAGGCTACACTAGACATCTCTCCCTAATCAGCAGCCTCGTCTCGCTCAGAGTGGTTGCCATAGTAATATGCTGGCTGGTTGACATGGCAACCATTCCGAGGTCCACTATTAAATGAAGAAGAGTGGAGGGAGGGATAGGAAGAATGGAGTTGGGATGAGACACATAGAGAGAAAAGTAGGAAGAACGGGAAAGGCAGCAAGACATGGGAAGATTGTCAAAAATGGGGGAAGGGATATCTGTGAGGTAAGGGGGCATGGGAGGTAGGGGGACATAGAAAATAAGGTAAAAGGAAAAAGGGGGAGGGGGGGTGACAGGAGACAGCGGTGCTACTTAAAGTACTTATTGCATGGTGTGGTATTAAAAGCTTCTGATATGTGTTGCAACAATGCCATTAACCTAATGCATGACGTAATTTACTTTCTTTACACTTAGAAATGTATAAACATGAAAAATGCTCATACAGCTTGTCTCAATCTAGATAAAGGATCGTAAATTAATATCACGTTTTAAGAGCTACTTACCATATTACTGTCACTCATAGAACATGTTTCAAAAAACAATATAAAGTAACATTTATGTCTAACAGTTTTATAGATGTAATAACTGGTGAAAGCACATTCAAAGTTAATGTTAGAAAAAGACAAAGGGGTCACGCATTTGAATTTCCTGTGGAACAAAAGGAGGAAGGAAGTCCATTTTTTTACGGTATGCCTATTCAACAGCACAAGATAATGTATGTAAACTTGCTCTGAATTAAAGGAAAACATTTGAGATGTCCTTTTTCTACTTTGTATGTCATACAATGTTGGAAAAGTGTAAAATGTGTGGGTAATTTTAAACCACGCTGCAGGCCTGGGACTATGTGGAGCCTTATTTGCCACTAAACTATTTTTCAAATTACAAATTTAAAGGGGTGGACATATTTTAGAGTGTCTCTAATGCATTCTACTCACTTTTCATACCCCTCCACCTGCCCTTTTTATTCCCCCTTTCTGTCTTTTCTTATTTATTTCTGAGTATCATCTGTATGTCTTGGTGTCTTCAGCTACTGCGCTGCTTTTTTTTTTTAATTCTGCAAGTTTTTACCCAACTTCGTTCTCTCTGAATGGATATCTCTGTCTTGCTCCTTATGAAAGTCTGATTTTTTAATGAATGAAATGCCATTCCATCAAGATGCCACCACAGCAGTGACACAAAATAGCATTTGTTGAATTGTGTGTGAAATTCCTGTATGAATTGGAGCCCTCTCTTTCTCCCTGGAGCATCTTATGAAAGCTAGCTAATTGCATGTCCACATTGTACCGTCAGTCCCTTCTTCCCCAGTGCACCATTCAGAGGCAATTAAAGTGAGCTTAAACAGAGTAAGAAAGTGCGTCATCCTCTTAATGCAATTAAGGAAGTGTGCACACAAACATGCTGTAATACTCTGAAACACAAAAACAGGAACACATTGAGAGAACACAGAACAAAAACACTAATGGAAAAGGTAAATTTTTCAGACGAGGTAACTCCCTTGACATGGTTGAATCATATATGCCTTTTTATAATCAAACTTTCTATTATTAAAAAAGGTAAATATAAGCTTCAAATCATAAATCATACTTACTTCTTCTTTATAGCTATATTTAATGTTTCATTTTATTTTTTTTTTAAATTTTGCAGGTGGTCTGAACATTTTTTAATGTAATGAACAACACACTTTGAAGCACCCATTTAAACATGACCCTTGAACCTGCTGAGTAAAATGACAGGCCTCTGGTCAGTTAGACTTAATATTATTATTAATATTAATATCATTATAATATTATTATAATATTATTTTTAGACATAAATAATCTTAACTTGAATTATAATTTCACACGTATTGTTGTCCCCTTGCTTGTGGGTAATACTATCCACCCCCACTTACTCAGAAGAAAATAGTGAGAATGACACATTACAGGGTCTACTCAGAAAAGCCAGGCGACATCTGGGGAAATAGGACAACTTCTTTCTCTCAATCTTGCTATTTGTGTGACTGTCTCATCTCCTGAGTATCATCTACAATTTTTGTCACAAAGTCAGCCCTAGCAAAATCAAGTTATATTGCATTAAATGGACTAGTTACAACAAATGAATATTATAAATGCAGACGAGTCAAAATGACATCACCAAAGTGTTTGACGTCCTATTCTTGACACAACATGGACTATATATATATATATATATATATAAACACAGGGTTTGAGACAGGAGCATAAATAGGGAAACCCAGACTTCCCTCTCCCCAGCTATATTTGTCAGCTCACTGAGGGGGAACCCAAGCCTTTTCCCAGGCCAGCTGAGGGATATAATCTCAGTGTGTTCTGGGTCTTCCCTGGAGTGTCCTACCACTGGGCCGTGCTGGAAGACCTCATTGGGAAGGAATCCAGGTGGCATGATAACCAGATGCCCAAGGCACTTCATCCATTTCCACTTGGGGTAGAATCTCATTCCCAGCCTGGAGAGTACATTTCACCCTTTTCTGACTAAGAACCATGGTCTCCGATTTTGAGGTACTGATCTTCATCCGAGCTGATTCACACTCAGCTGCAAATAGCTCAAATGAAAGCTAGATATCATGACCAGATGAAGCCAACAGAACCATATCATCTACAAAGAGCAGCAAACTGGATTCTCTCAACTCCTCAGTTGTGCTAGAATTTTGTCCATAAAAGTTATAAACAGAACTGGTGATAAAGGGCAGCCTTTGGGGAGTATAACCTTCACTTCAAATAAATCTGACATACTATTAACTATATAAAGTAAAACAGTCCTGATACCAGTTGTAGAGTGACAGGAAACCCCACACAATACTCCTGGCCCTCAGTAGGCCCCAGGGTACACAATCCAAGTTCACAAAATACATGTAGACCCAAGTTACACCCAAAGGGTGTAGAGGTGGTCCACAGGTCCACTGTTCCATGACCAGGAGTAAAATCACACTGCTCCTCCTCAATCCAGGGCACGACTATCTGACGGATCTTCTTCTCAAAGACCTGTAGGTCAAGTAACTCCAGAGAGGAGTTACTTGACCATGAGAGGATCATTCCACATCCCCAGAGCTAGCGTCTACATATGTATATAAACCCTGTCAGGGTTTATATACATATGTAGACAGACAGACAGACAGACAGACAGACAGACAGACAGATAGACAGATAGACAGATATAAGTTCAAGCTCCTTTCATGTCTTGAAAAACTCCCTGTAAAGAAAACAAAGAAAAGATTCCTGGTCACAACTGGACACACATCAAGTTAAATGGTTAAGAACCTTTTGAACACTCCCGTTTTGCTGGCAAAATCCTTGAAATTTTGCTCTTTAAACAGCAATATCTCTCTTACTTTTTTTGTTGTGGTTGTTGAAAAGACCAGTTTTTGATTTTCCAAAATTAGTGGGCTGATTTTATGGAAACATGGAAGAGCGTCATCTGATTGACAAAGTAAATGTCTGATCAGACAGTCTGGCTCTGTCACATGTTACACGCCCAATTGTACTGCTTTATATCATCATGTATTGTATCAAAGATCCAAATGGAACAAGATATCCCACTCCTCACTATATTGTGTCTCGGAAAGGACTAAAAATATGTTTGGGCTTATTTTGGAGTGATACATCCATCAGAACTCAGTCACACGCCATCTTTGGCAGAGTGAATTGAAACGGCCTATAGGTGGCATCAGGTGCAATAACATGAGTGGTTATTTTTGCAATGTTTACATTTTTTGTACATATGTGTAACAGTTAGAACCTATATAATTTACCCCATTATCCCTAAGGCTTTTGTAAACTTTTTCAAAATGTCCAAAAAGTTGTTATTTGTTGTGTTTTTTTAATACATAGATTGGAAATGTCTTTTTCTAATCATGTTTTCTTTCTCTTTATGAGTCCATAGATTTATTTCACATTCATTTGACCAATTATTACATGGATATTATAAAAGCTCAGTTTGATTTGAAAAAAAGATGTTAAATACATGACAATAAGATACTAGATGATTATTTTATCATCTACAAAACACCCCCCAAAACCTCTTTAGACTCTAAAGGGTTCAGACAGCTTCAGCTCTAATAGTCTGCAAGATGTTACATTACTTCTATCTTAATGTTTTTGTCCACACTCCTCATTCATCAATATTAATATTTTACTGTAAGCCAGGATAGGATCAGCAAGAGGTAATTTAGTATTTCTTACTATGGCTGATGGAATGCAGCTGGGAGCTGGAACTTCTGCTGTGTGAGAACGAGACTCTTTGAGTACTTTGGACAGGGGAGTGCCTCATACACTAGACAGGTAATGATGTGCGGTTCATTGAGCAGAAGAAACAGATATGTGCCTTCACATGAGTATCCAAAAGTCTCTGATAACACTTGAGAAAGTTGTTAGATTTGTCGCTCATTGCTTTTTTAAAGGAATTGCTACGGATTTGAAAACTTGTTAAATATAGCATCACTTTAACCAAGCTCTTACATGTGCATCAGTGTAATCAATGTGCCAAGAAATTATGCCTAGACAAATATTCAGCATTGTTTGTAATGCAAATCGGTATGCTTTAATGCTTTTTTCATTATTTTCATTATTAATTGGTGGTGTTTAAGACATTATAGTTACATATATATAGTTATATTATAGTTATTGCCACTCTGTCTTCAGGAGGAGCAGCTCTCACATATGAGCCGCTATGTGTAGTGGAATCCATTCATCCAATTTCTACCACTTATTCCCGAACGGGGTCTGGGGAGGGGGTGGGGGGACTGGAGCCAATCCCAGCTGACACAGGGCGAGAGGCGGGGTACACCCTGGACAGGTCGCCAGCCTATCATAGGGCTAACACACATAGACAGACAGCCATGCACACACTCGCTCCCATGGGCAATTTAGAGTCTCAAATCAGCCTATCCCCAAGGTATATATGCCAATAAGTGTGAACTTTGACTCTATAACACTTGTGCCTACATCAGCTGCCCGAAATCTTGGAGTCACGATGGATGACCAGCTGAATTTCAAGGTCCATGTTTCCTCAGTTGGCGGTACTTGCCGATGTGCTCTGTACAAAATCAGGAGGATCAGACCCTACCTGACAGAGCACGCAAGGCAGGTCTTGGTTCAGGCTCTAGTCACTTCTTGTTTTGACTACTGCAAATCCTTAATGGCAGGCCTGCCAGCATGCTCTGTTAAACCTCTGCAGATGATCCAAAATTCAGCATCACGTCTGATCTTCAACCAACCAAAACAAGCTCATGTCACTCCGCTGCTAATTGCACTGCACTGGCTCCCAGTTGCCGCACGAATCAAAAACAAATCTTTGCTTTTGGCTTACAAAACAATAACCCAAATGGCTCCTGTCTACTTTCACTCATTAATCCAGAGCTACATTCCCTCTCGACAGTTACGCTCAGCCAGTGAAAGACGACTAGCGGGGAAAAAAAAAAATAGTGCACCTAGCACTGCAGGCAACACCTGTGCCCAACTACACTACAGCAGTTCGACTGCACTTATCTATGATTTACTCTACTGTTTGATTTAGTGCTTGTGTTGTTCTTATTCTCAGATGTAAGTCGCTTTGCAGAAAAGCGTCTGCTAAATTAATGTAATGTGCATGTCTTTGGACTGTGGGGAGAACATGCAAACTCCACACAGAAATGCCACCAAGCCAGGGATCGAACTGGCAATCTTCTTGCTATGAGGCCACAGCACTAACCACCACGCTAACCACCACGCCACTGTGCAGCCCTGTAGTGGGATCCAAAGACAGAAATTTTCAGTTTATATATTATTGCAGCTTTTCTCAGATAGTATCCAGCTTCACCCCAAAATTCACAATTTCTCATAAAATCAAAAATCTGACCAGGATATTATATACTATTCTTAGCTTTCCTTTGTCCACCAAAACCCATAAACTCTCTGGCATTCTATGTTCTCCATGACAGTTTCAATTCAAGTAACATTATATATACTGAGAGAGAATCTGTGATTATCTTGCCACACTGTAAATTACATCTTGGAAGTATCTGAAAAGGTACAGTGACATGAGCTGACTTTATATTTTATTTATGTAAGGGAAATGGAAGAAATGAGGAAAAAGAAGTATGAAGAGAACTTAGCCTTAAACAGAACACACATTCATTTATTTATTCCCTATAACACTTAATGCAAATTCAGGGTGACGGGGAGCTGGATCTTATTCCAATAATTAGCAAGCAAGAAGCAGTGTACACAAGGTCACCAGTCTATTGCAGGGTGGCATTATTTACTTTATATGTATATAAGGAAAAATTTTAAAATGACCACCTGTGTCACTGCATTAGCACACATGTAAGTGGTTAATTACATCATTTAATTAGATAAGCCAGGCTCGCAATATCCTCGAGTGTCTATTTATAATTCTGTTTGTCATGAGTTTATACAATGTACTCCCTAACACTTTAAAATTAAAGCAGAATTTATCTAATTTGTACAGTTATAATTGAATAGCTGACTTCAGTTTTACAGTTTTGTAATCAACCCAGAGCATATAGTTTCAGGGATACAATCAACGGATTAATCAATGCTACGAATCTAGAAAGACAACACAGAACATTTTTCTAGATGGTACAGATAATTCACTGTATCTCCCAATTTTCATTTTCAATGACTAAGTCGTTCCTATAGTATCTGTATAGGTTCTCTATAATTTTTGGATGTTGATTTAATGTTTGCAACGATGAGGAAAGCCTCTGGAAAGTACAGAAAATTGTCACATTAATAAGAAATATTTAAAATGTATTTAGGTTGCAAACGAAGCTTCAGGAATAAAAAAAAAACCTAAATATAAAATTTTAACATGTGCGATACATGGAGGAGTATCGTTCAAGCTCCCATCAAAATGTTTATAAAAATGTATCTCAAAAGTGTAGCTGGTGGACTGATTTAGCTTACTGCCAAAAATATGCCTCAGCAGTCTCAGTAACTAATGGACAGTAACATAGCTGATACACAGCACATGCAGACTATTCATAGCTACCGTACAATGGATTACTTGACTGCAGAGGAGGCTTCGGTACTCCTGTTATTTGGTCGGCACAGTCACCATCACAACCTATTCTGTCACCAAATGTAAAGTCCAACTGCCCTCCAAATCCCTGCCAATTATAAAAGGTCCTTGAGTTGCTTTTTTGCCCCCTCTCCAGCTCCTGTCTGATTACTGAGTGTGGGGTGAGCTACGCAGGCAATCAGCTGCAAGGCGCAGAGCACCAAGAGGACTGGGAAAAAAATCAAATCCAAAACACTGCAAAAAATAAACTAAAGGGAGACTACTGGACCGCAATTACAGGCCATCTAGCCAGGCCTCTGCTCCAGCACTCAAGAGGTGCCGTGATTTCCGACAGAAAAGGTTATTAGTTTTTATTGGAGGAAATAGATGCTGGGTGGCTTTAAATGGCACAGTAATGTTGGGGGGCGGGGGGGGGGGGGAGGGGATGGGTTGTTGAAGGGAGGCCTTCTGACCCAGGTCTCCCTAGAGTCCCATTGCACTGCCACAGAGACACACAAAAGCCATCACGGCCTCTCCTTCCTCTCCAGTACTCATGGCTTCTACTTGAACTCTGAGGTAACGCCTTGGTCTTTGGCCTTGAACTCAACCTGAACAGCTATTTTTTTTTTTTTTTTCACTACAAAATAGCCTCACGCAATTTTTCTGCAGCCTCACGCAATTTTTCTATATTGATCTAAAAGGTAAGAAAGGAAATAATTGTAATTTTAATTATTAAAATAAAGCTTGGATCTCCTTACAGATTTCTTTTTTGTGGTTTTGAATACTATATAACCCTAAAATGATGTTTTAAAGCTTATATGCATTATTTTTTATTATCCATGCATCTGAGTAGAATAGCAGCAGGTGTGAAAACATGATCAGTAAGCGTGATGTCCGCATGTTTGCTTAGCTCTGTGTAATGACTGCCAGCGGAATTCCTGTCACAAGTATGCGTCTGCCACTCCAGAAGGAAAAGAGAAGTATGCAACCATATTTGCCTTTGTTCTGGGCTGCAAGTGTGTGTACTCTCCTGTGTGTGACGTTATTTCAGAATGTGTGAGCTATGATCTACCTCCATCAGATGAAGTGCTCTCCACAAATGTTGGTGTGTCCGGTGACACGCTAATCACACATGTAGGTTTTTATCAGCCTAAGAAAATTTACTGTAACATTTTAAAGATTTGAAAGGAAATGATTATTTCATACAAATGATGCAACATTTCACTCACTTAGATGTTTAAAATACCGCTACTTTGATTATGAATGTTTGTCAGAATATGTCACCATATGTCAAAATAGATAATATATTAATGTTATCTTTTGTGAGAGCTTGCATGCATTTTTGTCTTCATTGTGCTTGCTGTCCATGCTCCTACCCTAATCTGTATTCAGTGCAGGTAGACTCCAGCACAGACCCACAGCTCAGTAACTAATGGAGGGGCTGATGGGGGCCTGATGACGACCACAGGGCCATTTGTGCACACACAAACACACACACAGTGCACATATACAAACACCAACACTATGGATATTTCCAGTCACAGTTGCACCCATCACGCAGCTTGTAGCCAACAAAGTTAATTACATTGACCATCTAATACTGGTAATTTTTTTTTTTAGTGCACAGGGGATGCAATTTGATAAATTTGATCATTTTTCTGAGTGAGTAACAATTACAATTCAAGTCTTTTCCTTTTGCTATGTTGATTTTGTTGCTGCTGCTGTTGCTGCTACTTTAGCTGTCTGATTTTCTTTAATTGCTCCACTGCAAACTTTTCCAGCGAACCACTGCCCCTCTAAGTTGATTGCCAGGAAGTGCAGGGAATTAGAAAATTAATGTCACACTAAGGTCAATGCAGTAGAGTGGCAGACACAACTTCCCCTTTGTGTTTCCTAATGTTACCGACAGTGACTCGTGTTTCTCAAAACTGTTTAATTACACATTTCTTTTTCCATTTCTTTTACATACGTAACAAATTAATCATTCTATTCATAATTGAGATTGTCAATGCATTATAACAATCTTTGTATGTTTTCAGGTTTTTATTGTATTTCTTTTTCTTCATGACACATCTGCTACTTTAGGAAACAACCAGCAGATCACACATTTATTTGTTTCAGTGACAGAAAAAAACAAGAGGACATATTCTGATTTATTATTTTGCCCTGTAGTCTCCACTATACAGAAGTTACACATCATCTGTAGATTCTGACACTGAATTGGCATTTTTCAGACTGACGAATCTTGTAAAAATAAACTTTGCTCAAGGCCTGACTGTGTCTCAGAAGTGTATTTTATCAGTATGTGGCAACACAGATACATCTTAGTAAAGGAAAACATGAGTATATGTTACAGAAATAACCAAGAATCTTTTTTTTCTCATTATTGTCTATGCCAATGAAATCACAAAATACATGTGTAGTGCAGTCTGTGTGAGGTAAAGTGATTTTTTAATGCGATGCTGAGCTAAAAAAAAAACAAAAAAAAAAACATTTGAAATAAAAAATATTTGCGCAAGGCCGTACAGCAAGAAGCTCATTGGTTAAACTTTTGGCTGGAAGGAGGTTGAAACTGTTGCCTTTCTGTGTGGATGGATGGATGGATGGATGGATGGATAGATAGATAGATGGATGGATGGATGGATGGATGGATGGATGGATGGATGGATGGATGGATGGATGGATGGATGG
>JBAMHX010000001.1:16805021-16816809 GCA_037177515.1 Pseudomugil tenellus
TGGATGGATGGATGGATGGATGGATGGATGGATGGATGGATGGATGGATGGATGGATGGATGGATGGATGGATTCAAAGTTATGAAGATTTGCCCCATTTTTTAGGCATGAACCATACAAGAATATAAGTTTTCCATTATATAAGACTATTTAACATATAATCAAATATTTGTTTAAAGCAGTTTGAATGCATTTTTCCTCTTATTTCTTGATTTGTGCTCCTTTATCATACTGTGCAACTGCAGATCTCCTCCAGTTCATTTCTTTTTTATCCCACTCCCCTCTCTTCTTTCCCCCCTCTGCTGAGCTTAGGCCAGCAGAGAGGGGAGGCCAAAGAGTTGACAGCCAATGACCTAGGAGCCTCTGAGGTTCCCAGAGAGAAAGGTAATGGGACCAACCCCGGAACACAGTCTCACTCTCTGGACACACAGGGCTGCTGGCAGCTTTGATCCAGTAGCCCCTGGTTTGGTCTCCTGACGCCTGATGAGGAAATTCATAGAAACAACTGGAAGAGGCCTGTGTTTATTCAGCTCCTTTAATGAGGAGGGAGATGGATTATCGGGGGCCTAAATCTCCCCACAAAAACATGGGGAAGGAAAACTGCTGCTTGTTCCAGATGTTGCTCTATCACTAGTCACTGGAAGAATCTGAGTAGTGAGAGAGAGAGAAAGTAGGAGGAATGGTTTCATTATGCAAGATGGGGAAACTTGTGGTCAGCAGGAACATTTCCTAGCATTTTTTCTGCTCCTCCAACTGGGGAGATGTGTGAGCTGACCAATCATCTATGGGTAAATCCAGAGGAAAGCTGCCATCCAAGTACAGTGGGGAAACCTATGAGACTGGGAGGGAGTTTACAGACAAATTATCTTCAGAAAGGCGAGGTATTTCATAAAGTAGGTGACCAAAGCTCCCAGGCATAAGCAATAATTTATGCAATTTGTACTTTTTAAAGATAAAAAGAAGCAATTTCCTTGTGTTGTTTTTTTTCTTCCAATTTTTACACACAGCTTTTTTACAGTAGAGAGAGAGAGAGAGAGAAATGACGTGGGATCAGACACATGAAGTCTGTCTGACTCAAGAATCAAACCTGATGCCTGATCGACAAAGAAAGCAACATGTGATTACAGGCTGTGGAAAGACAAAGGCACTTCAGAATCGGTGAAGCCACTTTACCTACAGACACAAAGGAGATTCAGGCAGTGTGTCAGTCTCTTGACCCTTTTGCAAGAGGACTGCCCAGATCAATATGTCTCTGTATTGTCAAATCATTTAGGAGAGGATTATAGGTCAGCCACTGGTCACAGATCCTTACACATGGAGGTTAAAAGGTCAGTCTGTGTTGCACATTTACATGTGACTTTCAGACATCAGCTCTTGTTAAGAGTATGACTTGTGATGCAAATGCATTGTAGTGTAGCCTGGCCATAGCCCGTTATCTCATCCTTCTTCTTTACGTTGAAGTTTAAAATCAGCCTCTGTGGTCTACACAACCAGACTACTCTCACCTTTGACTAGCTAACTGCCTTTCAACACTTCAAACCGATTCAAGGCCATGGCGGTAAGATAAGCTGGAGAGAGTGAGTTCACTGTGTGTGTATTTCTGTGTGAAAAGATTTGCGGTAAGTCAAGTACACAAGAGAAGGGACAAAAACCGTCAATGTGTTTATGCTGAAGACACTGATAAAAACAAAAATGAGCCTGCATGTGTGTGCAATCAAACAAAAGATGATATACATTCAATTATTTCTTCTTGACTGATGTCAAATTACACTTGAGTAAATTATTGAGCTAAACAAATAAATCACAATTTCAGGGTTGTTGATTAGGACCAACTGCTCAGCACAGACAAATGATTAGACTAAACTGCTTGAAAATTCACTTTCATTAAACCACCAGAAAAGGATGTCATAAAATCAGTTTGTATTTGCATGTTTATCAGCTGACTCAAATACATGAACATAGCTCTGTTTATCTTTTGGTTTTTTTCCTATTATATTTATATTTTTTTTAAAAAAAAACATTATTTCATTGAGTGTCAGAGGTACAATCTTCACATTGTCAACATTTTATTCTGAGCAGCAACTTTTCTTATTTTATGGTTTTGGATATTGATACCAAAGTCTTGAGGTATAAGCATGATAACAAAATCAAAGACAACATGGTGATTTTAGAAAAGCAACTTCAAAATAGAATAAAAAATCAAAGTAAAGAAACAGAAAATAGACAATATTTTTTTAAATAAGATTATATTTTTTTCTGTTTTCCCCCAATGCTTAGGTCAATCTTAGTTCACCATATCTACCCCTGTTTTTTGTCCCTTTATATTCTGTATAAGTATATTTTAATTCTCAAAAATAGATTAAGAAATAATCCAGATCTGTCAACAGATTTAATGATCATTATTGAGAGAAGACCTGAATAACCATAAGGAACATGGAAAAAGGAAACATTCTAACCTAAAAAGGCAGTGCACCTAAATCTTTTTGGACTGACAAAATCGTATTATTTAATTGTAAAGAAAACCACCCATAGATCTAATTGTTATTTTTTCTCTTTTCTTTAAAAATATAGATTTCATTGGTCAAATGCTCTCAGGGTAAACCAGGTTTTGTTTTTTCATGATGTAGAGATAAACTTGGAGCTCCTTTACATCACAAGATAATTTGAAAAAAAAGGCACAGTCTCCTCTCTCCAGATGCAAAAAAGGCAGGTCATCACCACGCAAGCACAGAAACCACACCCACCGACACACATAGATGGATGGGAAGTTATCAGTGTAGATTAACTTATTTTACCCTGAATTTACAATTTAAATTTTAGACCTTTATAGAGTTTTTGACAAATATTGCTGCAGTGAGAACGAATTGTGCTTTTGAAGAGTTTCACTGAACTTTATTTTTACTTGCTGGTCCTCATCTGGTGACAGACAGCAGCTTTAATGGTGTAGGTGCTTTATGAATCCTTTCATTTCTCTCTTGCTGGGGGCCACTGAACTGTTGCCTGTCATTCAATAATTTCTGCCTGTGCCTTCATCACTCAAGATTAATAAACTATAGGGATTCATATTTAATTCCCACCATGCAAAACCTCAACCCAACTCTCAACATATCTGCAAGATACAAAACCAAATGTTGTTCTATTTTTGTTTGCCTGTTACAGTTGCTCGCTTACTTTTTTAGCAGACAAAATAATTAACAGGACTCTTTACATACCCGTTTAGCCTTCTTTAATATCATCAATTTATGTTTCAGATTTAGTTTGAGAGTTTAATTAATTACAGATAAACATATATTTCAAGCTGAGAATTATTGAAATTAGGGACTGACTTTTTAAACTAGATTTTAATTTAAAAGGGTTTCATATGTGGGTGTAGTGGATTTATCAGTAAACAGATTCATCAAGCCATTTTTCAAATCTACCCTTGTCAGTCAAATCACCCAGACCTTATGTATATATTCAGTCTATATTGTGCAAACATTCCTTTCAGAAAATTTCTCACTGGAAAAAAAAAAGTTAGAAATAAACACTTACCAAGTGTGAAGTAGGAAAACGTTTCTCTCACAGTCCTGCAAAACAAAAGATATAGTATATAACTATCTGCATCCTACAACTGTATGTGAATAGAAAACTCTCTCAGAAGAGATCAAGTGAACCACAGGTCTCTCTGTTCTCATTAGTTTAATACAATTACTATTTTCAACCTTTTGCCAACTTCCATGTGGCCCAAGGCTCTACTAAGTTTGTTACAAGAGCTTATAAATAAATTGAGAAAACCTGAATAATTTGGAAAAAATCACAGGCACCCATTACATGGTTATTTTTCACTCATCATTGTTTGAAGACTGTTATGAAATTATTACAACCTGAGGGTAAGAAAAGGCCACTCTACACACAAACAAAAGTTTAAAATACACTCCTCCTCCTCCTAAAAAAAAAACTCTTTAAAAAAATTTCTTTCTGAAAAAAAGGATATGTTAAAAAAGAGAAAAAACTGCTCCTCATTCATGCATCGTTGCTATTCTGTGCATGAAGAACATCTGGTACAAACAGGTGGCAAATCCTGGTCCTGAAAGTAAAAGTTCTGCCTCTCGCCCAATGACTGCTAGGATCGGCTCCAGGTACTCCCCCAAACAGGCACAAAACATCAATGAGACATCATTGTACTCCAACGTTGGATGACCAATGTGATTTCATTGAAAATTAAAGTTTGTCTCACGTAATAACCTAATGTTATCCTGACGTAATAAATCAACGTTAATTTCATGTCCATCTCGGATGTTATTTGGGCGTTGATTATAGGTCTCAACGTTTGGACGATTTTATTCAAAATGAAAGAAGGAGGTAGCGGTCCTGCTACCGGGTTGTTGCCCCCATACAGACTCCCACATGTCTCCTGATGTACTGGCCTGTTTTCTGGTAGTGCCTCCATGATGTGGACACTACGCTTACAGACACAGCAAACCTTCTTGCCACAGCTAGCATCGACATGCCATCCTGTATGAGCTGCGCTACCTGAGCCACTTGTGTGGATGTAGACTCTGTCTCATGCTACCACTAGAGTGAAACCAACGCCAGCATTCAAAAGTGACCAAAATATCAGCCATTAAGCATCAGAACTGAGAAGTGGTCTGTGGACACCACCTGCAGAACCAATCCATGGGTGTGACTTGCCAATTGCCTATAATTTCCACCTGTTGTCTGTTCTATTTGCACAACATGTGAAATTGATTGTCAGTCCATCTTACTTCCTAAATGGACAGTTTCACAGAACTGTGGTTGACTTGGAGTTACATTGTGTTGTTTAAGTGTTCCCTTTATTTTTTGAGCAGTGTATAAAAATTTATTGATCTTATAATACCAGCTGTTAGAGTCAAATATTAGGCAGACTATTTGTCAGTACTCACAAGACTGCTTAATCACATAAATTAACAGCTGCTGGACAGAATTTTTACTTTCTGGACCAGGAATTACCACCTCTTCTGGTATTAGCAGACAGAAAGTAGACTCCAGCAACATAGTCCTATTCCAAAATGTGGACACCATTATGTTCCTCAGCTATTAGCTTTATTAAAGTTACAGAAAAGGATCTCAAACAGTTTCGATAACACATCTCCCTGACTGCCAATGTGGACATTACATTTGTAATATGCAGTGGCATGCTTTTCTTTCTCTGACTGTGTTGTGTATTATTGTGAAAATGACATGTCCCCTTATCACAAATGTACCTCATACACAGTAACAAACTAATGACCAAACTGTATCAAAACCTCATCCCACCAACCACTGCTTTAAAACCATAAAATTCAAATTTGAAATAGAAAGGACAATTTTCCGGCCTGAGAAAACAAATGTGAGAGCTAATGTCTTATTTGCTGTGGCAGAATGAATCTGGTCTTCCTCCTTTTCAAAAAGACTTCCAGTCAGCCAATCAGAGCCACTTATTTGACTGCATGAAGGCACTCTTGTAAACAAACAAGATGGCCGCCACTTATGAAGGACATTTTTTTAATCATTCTGTCATACGTTTTCATTGTACAGCTTATGTTTTTGTTGCACTAGTCTCTTGTGGTTCTCCCTCATTGTGAGGACAAGTATTTTAATTGTATGCCCTCAATAACTTATTACTTTCCTTTCTATACACCTTAGTTTCAGTCATGAGAGGGTGGGTGATAACCCTAGAATTAGCAGGGGAGATGCAGGATACACCCTGCATTGCCAATCCATTACAGGCCATATTGACCTTTTAAAATTATAATTATCTTTTAAAAAAATAGCTACATTCATTTGCATTTGTGCATTTGTCTCTAATTACAGAACAGTTACTGAGGGTACTGCCAATTATTCAAATCAGATAAACAACATGTATTACATTTTATAAACAAATTTCACAATTCAGTTTCTTACTGCATCAGAAGAAAGGTTATGCCACTTTAATTTCAGGCAAAGCTACAAATGAACATGTTAATGAACAACATAGTGGTTTCACAGTAACCAAGCGTATTCCCTGCAATGATGACATCCAAACGGGATTTTAAATCATTGCAATATTCTTGATGTAATTCCAGGACTTCCACATCTTAATGTATACAGTGCGATGATAGCAATCAGCCTTTAACCCCTACGCTTAAACAAGTGAAAGACATCAATTCCCCTGACTCTAGGTCAGTGAGTAAGCTTATATTTTGGATGGCTGCTGCCGATTGTGTGCGTACTTTAATAAGCGAGCTGTGGGTCAGGTGGATTTATAGGCCCATGGTGGGCTGGAGCGACCAGACTCCCTTGGCCTCCAGCTTCCCTCTGCACCATTACGCCAGAGTGAGATATTGGGGATATTGATCTCGATGCCACTTCATTTCGCAATAACTATTACATGATATTCTCCCGGGCTGCATGGGTCTCCTGATTTATGCTGCCTTGCTATTTACAATAACAGTAAGTGTTTTTTTATACCAACTAAGGAGGGTTTGCCACAGAAATGGACATGTGAACATTCCCATTCTATGCATAACCTTTCTTTTTGCTACTTTTGATGCCTTTTCAGGGTAGTAGAGTTGCTTAATATAGCACTGCCTGCTAGTTGAGTAATGGATGATACAGACATAAACATATTGAAAAATACATCCCAGCCTTCATTACAGCAGCACGATTGACCTTGAAGCAATGTTATTTTCTGCATTTTTTCTTATTTAAAACACCTAGTTCATCACAAACCATTGTTTGAGATGCTGTTATAAGTAAGAATACATTTTGAATGATTTCACACATCCTTATTCACACTCCTCAGTCAGTAGTCTTCAGTCAGCATAAAAAAGGCAATAAAATTTGGAATGACTCTCGCAGTAATCAAAATCATAATTTGTGCTAAATTGTGTAGTTATGAAATACTATATTAAACATTTCCAACAGTTTAATTGTACATAAAAACAGCTATTCCCTAGTGGTGCTGTTATGAGAGTTACCCTGAAACAAATTCAGTTGAATGCTGCAAATCTGCAAATTATTCTACATGAATGAAATTCTTGTCATGATTAGAAGAATTAGTAAAAGCAGCCATCTGCCCACTGTGAGCTCTCATCATCACCAGCCGCACACTCCAGAGATGGGTCTTTGCCAACTAGCTCCTCTTGCTATGCCAGGTTGGTGCTGACTGTTTGTTTACCCTCGGAGCAAAGCTTTGTCAGTGGCAGAGGAGCAGGCACGAATGGGGAGGAAGGGTGGGAGACAAACCCTGTATGGTGCCGATATTGCACAGGCAGGCCCCACAGGGAGCAACATGGCTCAGATCCTGTTACAATGTGCCACTACAAAAAAAAAAATAAATAAAAAGATCAGAACAAACAAAAGGAGTAATTACCCTTAATTACTTTGGAACTGTTTAAATCTGATGAGTGTCACATGAACTGGAGTATGTAAATCAAAGCCCCTCCTCCTCGTCCCTCCTCCCAGTTTGCCCCCTTAGCTCTCTCCCCTGGCACAATCAAGTCTTTTTCTTATAAGGGGGCAGGGCAGCTTTGCAGGCTCACTGCCAAGTGAGGGGGAGCTGGCAAGCATGGTAATGTGGAGACACTTGTTGCTATAATGCTTGCCTGTTACGCCAACACATGGTGGAAATAAGGTGGCTAAGGGGAGTGAATAGGGAGCAGCTGGGCACAGCATACCCTGCACCTGCTTCTATACTCAACATGGCCATAGAAAGGAAACATGCCCTGCTCTCATCTTTCAAAGCTGGCATATACAACATGATGTCTGATGGCCACAAATGTCCTATCAAATAGGAATAAATGAGTAGTTATTATTGCCTATTTGAAAGTGTGTCAATGAACTTTTGAAAATCACAGTTTGCTTTTTTTATGCCTAAAAGTACAGTACCTTTTTGTGAATGATAGAAGACATTTTAAATGTACGATTTTCTACAGATTGCTTGATAAAAAAAGAGTAACGTATAAGCTGATTGGCATGCAAGTGTGTGTTCTGTGATAATGAAAATGTGACATGAATAGAACTAATTTGTACCAGAAACAACAGAACCTTAATAAATTGTATTCTTATGATGCATTTTACATATTTTAAAGTATTTTGCAGAGAAGCTTGTAAGTCACAGTCTGGATAATATAAATGACTGAATTTAATATTAGGCACAAAGCTTCAGACCAGGCAGATGTCTGAAACCCTGACCCACTGAGAAGTGAGCGATGTCCTCCTGTGTCCCTGGTGTCCCTCTGCTCCCAGCACACCCATTAACATTAAGCCTTAATGCATTTCCTGTACCTGAATGCTCCTCTACTATATAGAGTTTCTGGTGATTTAAAGACAGCAACAAACCTGTCCCATTTTCAGCGACATTATTGATAGACTGTCACTTCACATTGTGGGTAATAGCTAATGGTTATTTTATGGCGTACATGTCAAATTTGATGTGTGTCTATGTCTATGTTTTTTTTGTCCTTACAGTATAATTTTATATTATTTGAATCTAATGATCACCTCAATATCTGTCACAATTTTATTAGAATGAACACCACCACTTTATAGCAACATTAAAAAACAATGACCTTTCAACAAAGTAACTTTAAAAAAATAGTAAAAAAAAACACTTTTTTTGGCTTCTATTGATAGTAAGCTATGTGCTATGGCTTACTAGTTTGTATTTTTGATGCACAATCATTAGTGTCATTTGAAATCAATTTAACAATTGTGCCTGAGACTGATTTCAGTATGCAAATGCTTGCATGGGGTGAAAAGGAGTAAGCAACATACAAAGAAAGAAGATAAGAGTGGGGTGAAAAATGCCAAGGAAACAGAGCCTGCTGTGCATTACTCTGACATTAAAAAGCAATAAGTCATCAAGTGCTATTCCAGCATGTGGCCAAAAACAAAAGAAAAAAAACTTAATTTGACTCTACACTGTAAGAATTCGATAAGCTGCTCAAGAACATTGTTTGTGGTTTTAAAAAAAAGAAAATAAAAAAAGAAGACTAGGTCAGAGAGAGGCCAGAGAAAAAGGGAGTACAAGAAAGAGGTAGCAGAGGAAACAAATGAATAAATTCATAGGCCACAACATGAAAAGAAATATGGAGGGTAGTGGAGCAGAAGAAGGGGCTTGGAGTCATCAGTGGAAGATTTTTATTGTCCGGACAGTGGAGGCGCACACAAAAGCACTAGGAAGATTCAATTAAGTATCATATGCAGTGACCTTATTGCCATGGTTACGGAACAGTGGAAAATATTAATCAGTCCTGTGCTTGCAACAAGGAGAAATGGGATGGTGAAAGGAAAAGGAAGACAGCAGTAAGAAAGACAGAGGGTGATAACAGAGGGAAAGGGGATAATGGCACAGTCTCTCTATATGTGTTTGGTTTTTGTATGTTTTAATAAGGATGAGTTGCAAAGGTCCATGACTGTCACTAGCCAGCTTAAAATATCTGTATGCTGACAACGATGATGCTATTTGAATCAGTAGATCTTTTTCTTCCATCGTCCAAAAAAAAAGGTTTTAACATATTACAATTTTTCCATCAAAACTCACTCTGCTCACATTTACACAAAGATTACACATGAAATAAACTCAATTTCGAAATAATTTCATACAGGGGTTAACTAGTTTTCAGCTCAGAAAGATTTATCTTAGCCCCCTCTTTCTATTTCAGTTTACACATCTTGTGCCCCAGCGTCTGTCAATGCTTACTTACAGAGGAAATAAAACAATTCCAACACATTGACAATCCATCACACACACACATGAATCCATTAAAAACACAACTTGCAAATGTTTGCCACATGAAAATGAAATGTTTTCATCCATCAGTTTTTTTTTCCTCCTGGATAAGGGTACACTTACACATAGTTCTAAATAAATCCTCTTAAAACCAGTGCTAGCATACTGTTTGAGACTCACATAGAAAAAATTATGACAATCATTTTCAATCATATTCCATTATGATGTTCCTCTCAGTCACATCTCTCCGTAAACTGCAGAAGGGGAAAGTTGAAGATTGTTCTGTTTGATGAAGCTGTAGTGTGTTTGCTCACTGTCTGCAGGGACTGTCTTGAAAACAATCTATCTGAAACTCCCCCCGCTGAGCAAAATGTTAAATAAACAAAGACGGGGATAAACAAAATCCCTCCATTTCAATGTCACTGAGAAGAAAGCCAACATTTTTATGCTGCAGTTGTGAGCAGGAGGTGGCAGTCATGACGAAAACATCATTTAATCTCTGGGCACATGCTAAAATGATTATTTTTGTAGAGGGATTAATTAAATTACGGTTGCTAGCAACCTAAAATAATTAAGCTTGTATAAGTATTGAAACGATAACCACCCTTACTAAATGTAAACCCTGTTTTCTGATACCTTTAATAATATTATCTTTTTTAACACATTGTCCTATCACTTAAGTATTTGTAACTTAGATTAAAACAGAACAATCTAACAAACAGAAAAAGAAATAATAATAATTGATTAAAAGGGTACAAGTTTTTAAACATACTGACTATACTGCAAATCACATATTGGTTACTTTCTCCAAAGCAATGTGGATATTAAGTGACTACAACTTTTCTTAGGATTAACTGTGTGAATCATCTTTAGATGCCTAAATATTTCTCTAATCAAAGATTTAACTGAATTTTCAATAAAGGAATAAAACATATTATAGGACACGTTTTTGTGCATTAATGTATCACATGCATTTGCAAAAATAACAAAACATTCACACGTGAAAAGCAAGATCTAGCCCTGTAGTATATCATGCAGAGATCATGCAGGCTCAAGATCGCAGCATGCAACCTTGACTGCCAGGACTCTGCTAGAAACATTCAACTCAGGTAGCTCTGTTCTAAACAATAAATTTCACTAGCCCAAATCAACTTGACCATTTTGGGGATTGAGACAAAGGACTTTGTTGATCATCTCTCTAAAAGCTGGTTTTATGCACAAACCAGAGCCGTAAGGGAGTCAATTTTTACTTAGATTGGCATGTGGTGTGGGTACAGCATTGGTAAAAAATTGCATTGACCCTGTTGATGTGCAGTCAAGTGGTTTATATAGTCAAAAGTTTTAAACAGCCCTGCAACTCTATCAACTATTCCTTCTGCAGTTTTTGGTATAGCTTATTCTATAATATGTATTCACCACAATATGAATGAAGGCTACATGAAGTTTAGCCTAGAATTCTCTTTTTATTAGTGACTAAGACACAATATTTATCTGATTTGTTATATTTTTGATAGAAGTGTTATATTGCATCATGTTGAATACATTTACATCATTTCCTATGTTGCTCCTCGGTGGTGGAATGATCTACAAAACTGTTCAATCTGGATAGTGCTTATCTACTTTTAGGATCAATAACTTAGCTGTTCAAGGAGCTTTTCCACACTTGGCCTAATTTTTCTACTTGACAGAATGTGTTAGAAAGATTTGTCCAGCTTATTGGCACAACTCAGCACTGAATAAGCTGCGTGCACTCCTGGCCAAGATGATGTTGTGTGATGAAATCATGTTCCTATAATTAAACAAAGGGACTATCAGAAGGGGGTAGGGAACAAAAGAAATTTTGCAGTGCCACTAGCACTATACAGCAGCACCTGTGTCTAACTGGAGTCACAGCGGTCTGACTAGCACTTAATTATGATGTCCTGTCCTATTTGATTTCTTGCTTGTGTTGTTCTCACTCTAAGATGTAAATCATACAGGGACAAAAATGTTCTAAATGACTATAGAATAGAATAGAATAGAATAGAATAGAATAGAATAGAATAGAATAGAATAGAATAGAATAGAATAGAA
>JBAMHX010000001.1:16905547-16916452 GCA_037177515.1 Pseudomugil tenellus
TAAATGCAATTTATGCAATTTATGTGTAATGTTTAATAGACCAATTAGGGTTTTATGGAAAATAGGCCTTTTGCTGCAGGAGATGTGGTAGAACCTTTCTCTCATTGTTTGTGGAGCTGGCACTTAGCAGTCATATCTTGAAGGAATGGCAAGATTCCTCCAAAAGGTGAAGAAATACTTCAGTGCTGAAGAGAAGACATTAAACTAAAGACAGATAGACAAGAAAAGGTCATGTAAGTGCAAGTGGAAATGCATCCTTTATATTAAGTGTCTGACAGACTTCTGAGAGTTTTTTGTGGTACAATAAAAGTGAGAATAAAAGCTACTAGTTCAAAGAAGCTGCAAGAGATTTTCTTGTAAGTCATGGGTAGTTAAGGCCAGTGTGGAGTGATGCTTCAGAAGGGGGAAACGCCCACCCACAACAGCCACCAGCAGAGAAGATCACTCCTGTGTTAAGAATACAGGCCTCCACTTTGCTTCTCACCACTGGTAGGCCTAATCCCCTTGGTAGAGGCCTAAAACATGCCGTTTGTTACCACACGGAACCGCAGGAGGACCAGAGCTGACTCAGCCTGTGGTTCCAGCAGGAAACATGAAGGATGCCTCTGTAGACTTCACATCATGCTGTCAGAACGAAGGAAGCACACACAGTTCATTTCATTGAAAGTCTAATTCCACTATTTATTCTAAATAAAATTATATCATAAACAAGAATTATGATGGATACAGAAATTATCCAGAGGTTTCAATATACATTTATGTAGACTTGATGGCTTGATGGGTGAACATTATTACTTTTCTAGCTTGCAGTGAGTAGGTACAGTTTGCAGATCATTTAAGCAGTGTATCAGTGAACTAGCCACTCAGATATAGCAGTAAATACAACCTATATGTACCTACTATTGCTTGCAAGGCAAAGACAGAACACGTCTGAATGCCAACACTGTCACAGTTTTTACTTTAGTAAGAATTCTAATGTCTGGAAATCATTTTTATGAATAGAATGGAGCAGAAGCTTGTTGAACATTACATAATTGCAGCATGACACATCTGGCCCCTTGTCTGGTGACACGTCATGGTTAACAAAGCCACAGCAAACAAGACAAGGACATTATAGAGGTTTTCCGAAGACAACTTTGACTCAACACAGTGAGATTGAAGCATTAATTACGCGATTTATGGCTTAAAATTTACAAACACATTGGCATTAAAATTGACTGTTTTGTCTCTATGACACAGAACATGCATTAAAGCTGTTGTATGACATAGCAACTCGACAAACATGTGGCTTTTATATTAAAGTGAACAATTAACTGAAGCAAAAACTTTTAAATGCCTTTTTCCTGTGCCAGACAAAAACTTAAACTAAAAAAATCTATTTATCTTGCATATGAAATCCTGTTATAAAGGTGAGATACATACTCCTAATTGTGCCCATTAAAACAACAGTGCCCACTTCACTTGCTTAAAACAGTTTGCTGAAGACTTATTCAATTTAAGCTTTTGCATTAAATAAATAATGCAGGTCTTGACCACAAATCAAGTTGCTATTTCAGTGGTCGGCTTTTAAACAATATCAAATCTTGTCTTTGAGGAGAGGGAAAGACTGTGGTCTTGCTTTAATACTGGAAAAGTGACCTATTCATCTTTGCTACTATGCTTTCAAAGATTCTCATGGTGCAGTTTTCCACTTAGTTTTTCGCAGTCACTTTAGTGCATTTTTCACTACAGAATTATTACAGTACATAACTATTAGTTCAAACTCCACAATAATTAGTCATTTGTGCAGATCAGAGTGGCACTTCTCATTGCTCTGTTCAAATTGCAAATGCTTTTGAACATGTAGCATTTGCTTCAATACAATTCTCTACTATTTCATTAAATTATTATCTGCTTTGGTCATATTGCTCAAAATTACAGCTTTTCTCCAATGATTTGGCTCATTTCTTGAAATTGAAATCACATTCTCAAAATAACATGGACAAACCTCCAAACCACTTGGCAATCGTTCACAACATAATTGAATTTTCCATTCATATCATGAAATTGCAAATATCTTGGTGTATGTCTCAGTACATCTTTGCAAATGATTAAGTACAGGTAGGCTACAGTTAGCACAATTCCCCAATGAATAGATATAGTTTATCAAAACTCATAGTTGATTCTTACTCTAAAAGTTGCTTCACAAAAACATGCCAGCATCGTTATCATATGCACAACAGTCTGTTCAAATGTCAAAATTAGTTGCAAACATAATTCCATAAATAGTTCTTGAAACATTTGATTTTTGATTATAGTATATTATGGTGGATCTTCTGTATAGAAGTTACTTTATATGTGTGAATAATAATGGATGTCAAACTTTGGAGGTTAATCGTACCGGAAACATTTTTTCACTTTTAAATACAATAGTATTCTGTTAGCGAGACCAAAAAAAAGTATAGTACCATCATCTATGGAGGAGTGGGCTCAGACTGGGAGGTGAACATGAGGGATATTTCAACCATCCACTGCCATAGTGGCAACACATCTAAACATTTTGACATCTTTACACAATGCCAAAGGGTCGATGCATTTTGGAGAACTGACTATGTGTGAACGGAATTTTATTTTGACAAGTGAGTGAATTGGTAGAAATATGAGCCTTTGCAGATGAACCATGGTGTTGTACTGAACTATCCAGGTAACATTAGCAAAAGAACCAATAGCACTCAAAGGGGTTAGGGTTAGCTGTTGTGCTGAACTGTGAGACGGTTTGCTAGATGATCTTAGAAAATTGAGCATGTATATTTTGTTTTAACAAATAAGCCTAAACAATGGGAAACAACTGTAATATCATTGTAAGAATTGGTTAATCCTTTAGAGTTCTGCATTTTTTTAGAATCTGTAGATCTGCAAAGTGTTTTGCCCCTGCAAAGAAAAAACAAGCACAATTTTTAAAATGTATGACTTGTGCTATGCTCATGTGTTTTGCTAATGGGAGTTACTTGTCATCCAATGTATATGAAAGAGTGATAGAAAATAAAAAAAGAAATCAGTTTAATACTAAATTAATTTGTCAAATGGGTCAGATGGAAGTCTGAGAGACAGTTCTGACCATAATGTCATATCCTTTAAAACATCTAAGAAGGCCAAACAAATGTAATTTCACAGTGATGCTGGTGCCCAACCATTCTGTTTAAATACCACCACAGGTGTGTTAAAGAAAGATTTATGCTTTAAAAATGCAGCACTCAGGAATGTTCTATCTGAAATTAATCAAAGACAGCATTTATATGGTCTGAGCCAAACGCACGGCTTTGAAGACTATACATGAACATAATACATGTTTTGTGCAGTTTTTCCCCACATTGACAAAGCAGTCGGGCGGAATGTTTGCATCAGGGGCAGAGGCAGGTGAGGGTGTTTAGTAGAGCCAGTTTCTTTCACTGTCTCTGTGCTTACAAGGAGAAATGAGTGGTTGTGTTCCACCTACTCCCTCTGCGCCCCTGCACGATAGTCTGTGATCTGGAGATCGTGTAAGGAGATACGTCTGTGTGAGTCTGTGTGTGCTGTTTTTGGTTTAGCCCATCTGGATCTGCACAAACCAAATCACAGATTTTCTTCTTTCAGACTCTGAACCCTTCATTTCAAAGTCCCTCGTCAAAAGCATATATCCATAGATTAAACATTTTCCAAAACACGACTAGAAAAGTTGCTGATGTGGCAAATGTTTGCATCTGCTAACAAAAGATGATAGACATTCATGATCCAGTGGCAACAGACTGTTTTCCCTCTCAGATTATTCTTTTTTTCCTACTTAAATTTCATGATGTGTGTTTGATTGCATACATGTGATGACAGTATGGGATATTTTAAAGCTTACACTTGAATATCATATTTTTCATGGTATTCTTCTTCCTGGATCTTACTCCCTTGATTTATAGCTGGTTTTTTTTCTAATTGATAAATGGTTCCACAAATCTTGGTAGTAAAGGACCTCAAAATTATGTTTTCTCTGCTGAGGTTAGTGGTCAGTGAGTGTTAATGCCATTCATACAAGAGCAAGCCAGTTTACTTCTTTGTTTATGAACCACTGAGCCATTCAGTTTTCATTCAGCTGGTTTTATTCTCTGACAGGCTATTTCAACTACTTTGTGTGTGCCATAGAGTGCCAGCAATGTCATTGTGATTTTTATTTCAGTCTAGCTCATCTGGTACTTCCTGGGATTAGTAGGCTTTAAATTGGTGTAAGCCCAAACTGGTAAGATGGAGAAAAATTTATGACATTCAAAAATGTATTGCATGTGTGAACAGAGTGTGAAGAAAGTTCAGCTATGATTAAATCACAACATATTTTTTCATCTTAGCATGCTAATCAGCTGGCATACTCTGCATATTGCTGTGTTTAAGTACTCCTCGTGACATGACCCACTGGTTTTTAAACTACCATTTGAAGCCTTGAGTTTGATATTTGGCCTTTGGTTTGTTGGCCTTTACAAATCCAGAGGAAAAAATATTTAGATAAGAGTGGAAGGAGAGAAAAGATCTTTGAAAACTGATTTGACGTGTATATTTCTTTTACGGCAGTGTTTCTCATCCCTGGTCCTCAATTACCCCTGGCCTTCATGTCTTAATGGCAACCCTGCGTTAACACACCTGATTTAAATCTATTAACTTTCTCATCAAGTTCTTTGCAGCCTGTAAACAACCATTTATTTCGTTCAGGTGTGTAAAAGCAGGGTTGCTTCTAAGATATGCAGGGCAGGGGTATTTGAGGACCAGGATTATGAAACACTGCTTTAAGGGGAAATATATTCAATCATGAAATCATTTTGACAAGGACAACCAGTATACTATAAAGTATATTAACCTAATGTAAATTATGCTTACTAAACCACAATGACTGGGTGAAAGCCGGGTTTACTAAAAGTTTACTAGAGCAAACATTTTTTTGACATTTGGGAGTGAATGGATGCTGTAAATGTTCTGGAGACAACATATACTGTTTTTTAGTGCTATTGTGCTGTAAAATATTTCTGCACTGGCTTCATTGGTAAAAAAAAAAAAAAAAAAAAAAACTCATCCATCAATTATCTGATTAACCCAGCATGAGCCTATATTCTTCATTATATTAAAAATGTAAAAACAATTTTCTCCTTTACAGTCTGTATTTCAATACAAACAAATATGTTTAAGGAGACGTAGTTGTTAAATGAAGCAGTAAATATAATAATGGGTAAAATTGTGGCAAGCAACAATTAAAACACAAGCTGGCCACTAAACAAGCGTATCAGTTTGACATTTATCTTATATCTGCTACAGACCACAACTCTACAGGACTCTGACTTACATAAAACTTTCATAAACCCGTCCCAGCAACCTGCTGCAGACATGTTGGTCCATGAAGCAAGCTAGGATCAGTCAATCAATCAAACAGAATAACCAAGAGGTACTCAGTGTCTGACTGTCTGTCGAACAGACTTTACAAATAAGATTTGATCTTATTATCATCAACAGGATGAATAAAGTGGTTGAATCCACACCCAGCTGCACGTGTGATATAGCGCCACAAATCTGTGAACACCAATAATAGTGAGACTCACTGTACAACAAATTAACCTTTTTCTAAACAAGGACATCAGTTTTATCAAATATTCTGCATTTTCTTGCAAGTATGTCCATTTAATCCAGGCTTCACCTGTTTCCAGGAGACCAGGCATAATGTGCAGCAGAGCCTCTTGCTCCGTAAGATGTGACAATAGTCTTGCCTGCCAGGGTGCAATACACAACAACCTCTGCAACCAAATTAGACCTACCACTGAGCCAACTGATAAAGGGAATGCTGAGATGCAATTACCATAAAAGCTGCCCCCCCGACTCCACGATCCCTGACTACTACCACCTCTCCGTGTGCACCCCACAGCACCCCTGACCTCCATCTGCCTCTTAAAAAAATCCTCACCTTTTTCTGCTCCACAATTTGCTTCAAATAGTTCCATTGTTCAGCTCACACTTGGGCCTCCATTGGAAGCAGAGATCACTGAATTTAAATTCATTTGATGAGTTCACATCTCAATGAGTGTGGTTTCACAGCACGTGCATAATCAGTTTGCTTTCACCCCTGTGAAATATAGATGATCCCAGCAAAGTTGAGACACCAAAGTCCCTTCAAGTTACACCTTGCTACGTAATTCAGCACTTTCTGCTCCCACAGAAGCCTGCTGTCTATTTTCTTTCTCTCATTATTGTTTTTATTCTCATCTTATTCTGTCATCCCTTGATCTGCTGAATGCTGCAGTTACACTCAAGGTTGTGATGGAAATGGGGACGATGATAGGAAACAAAAAGAACATGTCGGTGGGAGCATTAAGGTGTTGACGTAACAGAGAAAGAAAACACCACTCAGAGGTAACCTTTAAGCAACATGGTCATTAACACCATTATAAACTTTGCAGAATGAGCTGCTCTTTTAGTCATTCACAGCCCACACTTCTCTCCAAATCAAGCATACATTTTACCAAACAAGACAGCAAGATAATAGAAAAGACCTCTTTGTTTTCTTTTAAACAACAATCAGTCATCTGCATCATCACTACAACCAGCTGTTTTTGTATTTGTGATCTGCCAGCGTACATTTAGTGTTGACTGTAAACTGATTGTTTAGAAAGTTGAACATGCAAACCAAAAACAAAAGGAAAGAAAATGACAATGAAAATTAAGTTGCTAAAGTGTTGCAATTAGGGAAATGTGTTCAAAGTATTTCTCTTTCACTATTTCTAAATTACTATCAGCTTATTTAATGAGCAGCTGACCTCCTGAACCTCTTTTTAGCTTTAATTATAGCTTTAGTTAAAGGTTTTAGTGTGTTCCTTTGTATCAAGCTTTTACTTTGAATTTTAGATAGTCTTTATATGAAAACTGTGGTATTTAAATTGAATCACATGTTCTCTCTATGCATTCCTACTTTAAATTCACCTCTCAGCTGTACTTCAAGTGATACAGCCGTTCCATAATTCAAAGTGAGAAATCAAAAAGACAAGGAGTCATTAATACCTTTACCAGATGTAATGGAAAAAGTGATTCGTTAGAGATCTGAAAATAGGTCTTCTTTCCCTACTAATAATTATAGCTTTGAAACATATTATCTTCTAGGTAGTGTCTCCACCGCTGTGCTAACAAGGCCTCCTGAAACTCCAAAAGAGCCGTCACAAGCCTTAATTACATAGGCACATATATTACTACCCATCAACTTCAGCTGCTCCAATATTAATTATACTGTACAACATTCATTTTCTTCCACTCATTTTCTTCAGGCTTTGCCTTTTATTAAGTTAACTTTCCTCCACTTTTATTCTGAGCCATATATAGCATATTTCTAATTCATCCAATTATGGCTAATACCAGGTGATTTAGGGAAGAAATAATTCAGGATTCAAAAGTTTATACAAAAATATTCAGCAAAGTAAAGGTGTGTTTGGCTAATGGTTAGCATTTGTTAAAGTCATGATAATGCTAGCATTTTCTAAAAGAGTGGTGTTGGGGTTTTAATGAGAGGAGTTAAAATATACTCCCGAACATTGAATCATTAAATATAATTCATTCATTCATTCATTCATTTTATATACCTCTTAGTCCAGTTCAGGGTCGCAGGGAAGCTGGAGTCAATCCCAGTAATTAACAGGGGAGAGGCAGGGAACAACCCGGATAGGTCGCCACTCAATCACCGTCATTAAATATTAAACTGACAAAAATGTTGTCAGAATATTTAGAATGTGGTGAAACCCTGGAAGTACAAAACACATATGCTGTTGATTCTGTTTGGAAAGAATTAAATATAGTGACATCATTGTGCATATTATCTTGTATCACATTAACCAATAAACACATTTTACAAAGCAACAGTAAAACCACTTCTCATGCTTACTGTATAATTAAACTTATCTGTGCTTTACATATTTCACCTAAGATTAATCAATCCCAAACATGCCTACAAAGCATAATAAACATGTATTTTTTAATCTTAAATAAGTACTACTCAAATCTGTGTCCTACACCTTAACACCTGGTGCAAATTTGAGCAAAGTCAATTTAAGGCATTGTGATATCTTACTGATATTGTGGTGGTCATGGTCTGTTTGTATGTACTGTGGATGTGAGCAGATCCAGCCAGGGGAGTTAAAGCAGGGTGGAGTTGGGATGGGGGCTGTTGGATGGGCCGAGGCTTTCTTTGAAGTCTGGATTCCAATTAAACCCCTGACTGGGTTCTAAGCGCAAAAGAAAAATGACTGAGGTACATGACATGGCCAGGTCCCCTAGACCAGCCAAGCCTTTCCATTTTAGCCTCTTTGTCTCCCTGCAGCTCCTAATATTTATGATCACCCCTCCTGACAAAACCCCCACATATGGCCAACCACCCCCCACCATACAATGAGGAAAAAATGGAAAGGACTCAAAAACAAGGCTGACAGAGAGGAGAGCCAATGTCAGACAGTGAGGTTAACTTGAGAAACACCCTCACTGGAAGGGCAAGTAAAAGCAGGAAAATCAAAGAAGAAGACCAACAAGAGAATGTAAAAGAGGAAGAAAAATATAAGGAAAAAAATTGTTAACCCCTGGAAAAAAATACAGCTGTAAAATAAATCAAAATGTTGGCAATTATATATTTGTTTATGTCATTTAAAGCATCCCTTTAAACACTTGGGTCTTTGTTAAAAAGAAGAAGAAAAAAACAGGGAAAGGGCTAAGCAGAATTTGAGAAAATTAAAGTACAGCAAAGTGGAGAAAAGCTGATTTAACTTACTTTAAAATTAAAAAGATATGTGTTAGCTATTAAAACAGTAAACGTTATGTCTAATCTCATCCAGAAGGCTAATTTAGCAAATGAAGCTCATTCTTTATTTTCCTAGAAATACATACAAGTGGTGCATTAAATCAAAACTTGGCCACTTGACTTAAAAGCAGCCCACATAAATTCATGGGATCACCATTTAGCCCCTCATAGTAAAAATAAATGTATGTAATAGGATTCTAACACAATAGCAATTTACCTCAGAAAGCACAGCGATACATCTTTACAAAACCCCGAATCAGGCTGCTGCTACTCACAGTTTTGTTTTCTCTTGAAAAAGTGATGGTAAAACAATGAAGGTGCGCCCTAGCTGGGGGACATGTTTTTGTTGAAAGTGAATGGAAAGAAATGTTGGATTTCAGAGGTATCACTCCTGCAAGGCAACCGCAGGCAATTCATACAGTACCAGGAACTGTGTCTACAACACACTGCAGATCTTCTGTTTTTATTTCTACACCTTTCGCACATGAATTCTATTCACTCACACACTCTGAACAACACACAGTAGGTAACGATACATGCTCCATAATTCATTCAGCACTGAATTTTATTTCCTTTGCTCTTAAAAAAAATAAATAAAAAAACCCACTGCACACGCCCTCACCTCACACCATACAGACAATAGAGTAAAAGATGCAAAACTACCAACATGTAATGTTTTTCTTCTAAGTAGTCAAACATGGAACAATTCAAATAAATAAACTAAATATTCAAACATGCTCTGGAATAACATATTGAAAAAGTCACAGACACCTGGTCAAATGTTCATGAAATTCCCAAAGGAAACACCCTGAATAAACGAAGTCCTGAGGGAGAAGGAAAAAAAATGGAGGCAGCAGATTTCAGCAGAAAGGTTTATATGATGTTTGTCCCAAGCAGAGATGGATCTAGATGAAGCAAGAAGGGGTTAAAACTGGGAGCCCACAACCTTTTGTCAAACAGTAGCAAGACAGGTAGCTGAGAGACACAGAATGGTGCATTTTTCAAGATGATGAGTGACATAAACAAAAGGTTTATTCTTATTCCTACTTTTTAAGTTGCAAATTTTTGAAGCTGGTAATTCATAACAGAAGCCCTTGCTGACACACTGATGTGACACTGATGAATATGCCGTTGCAACTTGCAAGATTATAAGCATCACCCACACAAATGCATTTGTTTCCATTAAAGCTCAGAAATAATAATCACATCATTCAATTAACTTCATATGTGATCATCAAACTGCTCACTTACTTTTTGTAAAAATCCAAGAATGAAAAACTATTGCAAAAATCAGTACACACTCTTAAGATAAGATTCACACGTGAGAAAACAGAATCATGATTCTTCAGGGACTCAATCATTCAAATTTTCTTTAAGATTTTTCTTTTACTTATTTGATAGTTCACCTCCTTCCTCTTGATGTTTTAAATTTCTTAAAAGTTTTTTTTTAGTTTGTATAAATGAATCACTTTCACATCTGCAAAGCGAGACCTCCTCCCATCAAAGACACGGCACTTGGCCTCAGCTTCGTGTCAGGGAGCAGTCTGTCAGTGCGCCTGTGAAAGCCAGATAACCCTTTGATGGAGAGTACCGGTGGTTACTGTTGTCTGTACCCTCCACCTTCCCTCCCAACACATATGAAGATTTATTGAAGGAGAGGGCTGAGCAGCGGGAGCCTGCACTAACATGGCAGGGCACGATGGCAACAGGAAAGGAGGCAGGAAGAACAGAGGCAGGAGGTGGACACACCAGGGGGTGATGGGAGCTCCTCTAACCTGCCTGTAGAGGACACATTGCTCAGGTAGGACTGCCATGATTATATGACTGTTGTGAAGAACAAATAATCAAAGGACCACTCAGCCTTCTCTCAAACAAAGGATAAACAACAAAGCAAATATATAGGTTTCTTGAAAACAATATGAAAAGTTACTGAAAATATGGTTTAGTAAGAAAGATGGTATGCGTCATGGTATATATACACACATGTATACCATATGCTTATATATATATATGCTGATATATATATATATATATATATATATATATAGATAGATAGATAGATAGATAGATAGATAGATAGATAGATAGATAGA
>JBAMHX010000001.1:16937470-16955396 GCA_037177515.1 Pseudomugil tenellus
TATATATATATCTGTAACAAGATTTCATGCAAAAATCACTTTTTTATGTATCTGGCCTTTTGCATGATTGTTTGGATAGGTTATTCCCAAACTACAGAGGACAATACACCTATTTCTAAAGCTGGATTTCACTTATTACGTAGTCTTCTCTGCTCTACTGGCCGGGAGCACTCTACTAAGTGAGTCCAGGCTGTTTCACTCTGAGCTGCGACCTATCCCATCCCAGTGTCCAGGAAGGTCTACATTCAATGGGGTCAAGAGATACATTTCTAAAAAATAACAATGGAATTCCTGCCTTACTTAACTGTACCACTCTGTTCATAAAAAAGCCTAACTAAGCGCAAGCATCGTAAATCCCCGCCCCGAAAGCAAATGCTTCCATACAAGGCCATGAAACAGGATTGCTGGGCAAACTCCAAGGAACCCTCAAAAATTGTTGCAAAAGTAAAACTAAAAACACAGTTATGGAAAACATTGCTTTAGCAAAAAGTAAATATTTTTCTCTGCTGTCACAGAAAAATTACATTAGTCATCAGCCACTGATACACTCTGTAGTAGATGAAACTATGCTACAACCCAAGACCTTGACCTTTGTGAACAGGTGCAAATGTGTGGTTTTTTTTTTGACAACCAAGTGATTGACCATGATCTTCATAAGAAGTGATTGACTGTGTCACACATCCAAGATTGGCTGGATTGTCAGCTGTCTAGCTGAATCTCCTGATTGTCTTCCCCCTTTTAAAGCACACTTCAAAATGACCCACATGGTAGTATGGTTATTTGGTTAAACTTGCCATTTGTGACTATTGGGTTTAATTGTATGTCTTCCGTAACCTGTTACTGAAGATGGATTAATTCTCTGTGGTGTCTGTACGGTAATGTCAGTGCAGTTGATATTGGTAACATGTAGGTTACAGTATCATGTTGCATTTCTCTTTCGCAGATAATTTAGTGAGAAGCTCAAGAAATTTGGAAACACATAAACAAACCATGCTGCAAGCAGGGTTGCCACCTTTGTGACTTTGTTGCTACATTTTTTACAGTTATCAGGCCCCTCTAGTGATTTTTTAAGCAAATCTAGCAACGTTCTGATGTTTTTGGAGACTTTTGGAAAAAGACATGAAAGCAATTGTGTTCTCAATGGGCAGCAGTGCTGTGCACAACCCTTTCTCACTGAAAAGAATTCAGCAGAGGCTTGTTCCTCCTGCAGCAGCAGTGCCAGCTCCCCCACTGCATTCAGAGCAAAAGATGACCACCTCTCCTCCATGACCATACCATGATGATATTTAGGGTGTCATATCCTCAATTTCATCTATTAACAGCATCGTCCACAACAACTAAAGTGGATCATGCAAATAAAATGATATCATTTTAAGACTTCTTGAAACTTTTAGCACAGCCAAATATATTTTTAGCTGAATAGTTGGCAATACTGGCTGCACACAGTGTTTATTCCCTTTCCCAAGTTATGACCACATTACGTGAGAATAAATCCATTTTTATGGTGGCCACTAAGCTTTAAGCTTTGTCATTTGGTCTTATGAATGGCCTTAGGCCTCAAGTTTGATTAATGCACTGCCACTAGTCATTAGAAACCACTAGCGTTTCATTGTCTTAAATACAACATGGAGGTACAATCAAACATCCCATTTTACTTAAAGCAAAATCCTCTTAAGTTTTAGATTTCAGATACAATCAACAAAAACAAGACTGAACTCAGACATGATGGTAAGGATACAGGAAACCACTCCAGATATCTTATCCAGTTGTACTTATCCCACTCCAAGAGACCGGACATGTGAACAGGAAGTAGACTGGTGGGCAGCACTTCTGAAGGGTCATTTTTAGCCCTGACCTAAGTATTAACGGGCAGCTTTTGGGAGAGTGTTAATGGGTGGTTCAAATAACATTAAAGGATGTAGAGATAGCCAAGTTAATTACATCGCTGAAGACTCCCCAGCCCTGAATCTGAACAAGTTTTTCATTAATGGTGTCACTGAGATCAGCAGTTATCAGTACCTCCGGAGGAATAGCAGGGGGGAAAAAAACAATCACTGATTCTTTCACACAATTTCACCATCTAATTTCCGACCATGCATTTTAGAACAAAATTAATTTCCTTGGCTATCTAATAAATCAGAAACAAGTGATTGCTGTTGGTGCCAATCCCAGCAGGCACAATGAGATCTCTCTGTACCCTTCTGACTGAATGAATTACATGTCCCTGTTGAAGCTATAGACACGTCATGCAGACTGGGTTTCAATTCTGTGAGGGATCTCCCTTGTCCGCCATTTCCTCATTATATTACTCTGGTTCGCATTCACAAAAACTTTTACTCCTCTCTTTATTGTTGGCAATAGTGCTATATTCGGAATGATACTTGGCTTTGTGTTCCACCATCCCATTGTTTTCTCTATTAGCCTACATCCTCTAGGAGGACACTTGCCAGTCACATTGGTTTAGAATAAGATCACCGACTCTGTGTATTTAAAGGTGCAATGACTTAGAATTACATTATTCAGTGGTTTACATGATCTGCTTTCTTCTACATTATACATGCAGCATCTTGTAAAATTCAACGCATGTTTTCCACATGGCTTCCTTCTGAAACAACTTGGGGGTTGAAGATAGCCTCAGGCATTTTAGCATCTCGTCCATCTTTACAAGGTATTAATGGTTTGAATGCCCACCCAGGGACGATAGGAGGTAAACTATGTGTGCATAACTGTACACAATAAGATACTACCACCATAATTACAGTCTGGACCTCAGCTCTTCAGACAGTCCCTCGGTAGCGCCTCCACAAAAGTTGGGGGCTCAGAGCAGCGGGCCAGAAGGGTTAAACAGTGGTGTTGTAAAACATTTATCTGCTTTAGATGGAGCATTAGATAGGTTGAACCTTATCCCCTACCATTACAGAATTATCCTAACAGCTGCCTTAGTGCAGCTGAGAAAGACACCATGCCCAATCCTTCTCCGCCATCCTATTGATTTTCACACCCAGAGACAGTAAGCTCTCGAAGGGCACTAAATTATAGGGAGTTTTACAGGGAATTAGACCTGCATCGGAAACTTTACAGGGATGCAGGTGTCACAGCCCACTCTTCAACAGAATACTGTGAGAAAGTGGCCATTGCGGGTCCTATTCTGTTATTACAGTCACACACAATAAAGCATGCACTCACACAACCACATAGACAAACATTACCCAGCAATGATGTTCAAAGGAAAACAGGCCTTTGAGAAATATTTCTCTGAGCTCACTTCTGTGGAATTTTACCTTTACAGTTAGCTATGATGTGACTAAAACTAACTGCAATGGAGTAAGAAGAATGACACAATTTCATGTCATGATCTGAAACACTGACATTTTGGTAACACTGCTGCAGACTGGTCTCTATATCTGTTCTTTTGTTTCATTCTAACTCCTGCAGACTTGATGAAACATATCAGCTCTTTTATCTTTTGAAACCTGAACAAGCCTCAGCATTTTTAAAGACATACCTTTAAATAAAAATCAATAAATTTAACCATTTACAATGAAAATGGAAAGTTATGACACTGAAATTGTTCTGTTTTATATTTCTAGTTAATTTCAGGCTGATAAAAAACACATTCTAATGATTAATGGAAATTTTGCATAAATTGTTACAATATTAAAAAGAAGGATTTCAGTGTGATGAGGTTAACCTTAAGTTTTATTTAATAAAAACAGAAATACACACTAACTGGGCAAGGGATGATGCATTTTGGCCCAAAGACCAAATTAGACAGAAAAAAAATGGCAATAAAAACTCATTTGTAGCATAACACATAACTTATCTCCATCTCAGGTGTTCAATAAAACAGCTTAGCTGAAAGAAACCTTGCAGATGTTGTGGACTTTAATAGTGGGTGAACTGTTCAACAGATAACATGCATTCTAAAATGAAAGCCTAAAACAAGAATAAAATGGTAGCTTACAAAATATATTCACTTTTATTTATGTAACATGCTGTTGATCATTCAAAAGGCACCATGCAGACTGTCATTCATCTTCTTGTACAAACGGCAACTATGCAATAGATGGGTGTGCCAAAGGGGTATCTCTATAGGGGTTGAAAAAAGAATCAAGGAAAGAATTGCAACTAATAAAAGTTCCTTAACTCCACAACACCTGGATCTATATGGTTTCTTTTAATTTCTTCTTCAGCTTCACTCACTCATTGTAAAACAAGCTCTCAACACCAGCACTCAGTGACCTCAGGATAGCCCTGCAAACATGAAAGACCCTTTATCTGTTCCAGGTGTGGGTTGACTCACGCTGAGAATGTGTGTGACTGAGAAAAACAGTGAGGGAGTTGCAGATGTTTATGTACATGAACAGATTCAAGATCCACAGTAATTTACAAAACTGAAGCAGAAGAACAACACAAACTCTTCATTAAGTTCCAAGCATGTGAAAGCAATAAGAAACCCATGCACAGGCCCAGTTCAGACCTAATATGTATCCAGATGGACACATCTACAGGCAGTTCAGCTCACACGCGACATCAGAAAGCATCTCAAAGACATCTCATTCAACCAGCATGATTACATTTACCTTCTTAAATACTCTCATTTCATTTTATGTAAGCAAAAAACACAGTATAAAAGAAGAAACAAGCGGATTTTAAGACTTAATCGGAATAAATGAGCATTGGTAACTAATCTAAAGATATGTGAAACAGCTAAGTATTGTGCACATGGACCTCTCCACATAGGATAAATTACCTAGACACCAGTAGATAGGAACATTGTGCACAACAGATAAAACTGATAAATAAAAACATGCAGAGTGGTGGTGCTGAGCAATACTGCACAGTAGTGGCCTCAGTCATCCACTACTCCCCCTCACTCTGTCTGGTTTCAGGTTAAACTTGACCCCTCACACTTGACCTACGGGGCATGGCTCAGTGCTGGCTGAACGGAAAGAGGAAAGGGCACAGCTGTGAGGGAGGGTCCATGTTAGGACAGACTCCCCTCTGACAAAGGGAGAAATTCAATTGAAGCATATTAGTGTCCAAGTAGTTGAATATCACTCATTCCAGCTAACTGGAAACATATTTTCTCCTGTGCTCAAGGCAGCTTCCATTAACCTCTAAACCAGTGGGAGGGCTGGGCTTTGCTGGGACACAGACAAGCTCTCTGCTTCAACTTTGCAAGCACTTTTCTGCTATTTTTAAACTTCTGATACATATTGCTGTGGCCATTATTTTCAATGTTTTTGTCCTGCGCTGTCAAACGCCTTGCAGGTTTGATGTATGAATGGCGGTCCATCACTTACATCATTCCCCAGGAACACCAGCTAGTGTGTGGTTCCCTGCAGTGGGTCAGACAAGACAGATAGATGGGCCAGGTTTAGGCCTTGGGTACCAAGGGACACCTCTCAGGACAGCTTACAAATAGGACTGAGAGGAAAGGGATAAAGCTGTATAAAAGCTGATACTCGACAGAGCTGCTCAACCCATAACTGTCACCTCTGCAGATCGAATGGCCATTCTAAATGAAGACAAACTATTGATCCACTGAGTAATATCTAATGTTTGGTAAGTTGACGATGAGAAAAAGAGTTGCAAGTGAAAATTCTCTGGATATTTGAATAATCAATAAAGACACATAGACTTTTGCAACTATCAGAGGAAAGCGTTTTATAACTGGATACAACTTCACTACTTCATAACAAATTATAAAGGAAGGGGGGTTTAGCGGAATCATACTGAAACTGGGTCTAATCTAACGGCAACAACTGTCCGCCCCTCCCCCCCCCCCCATCCCCAATGTCTCTTTTCTCCACAATCAGTGTCAGAAGAAACAGTGAGGAACGGTTTGTGAGAAACACTTATCTAGCACAGCGGCAGAGCCCTGTTCCTACACCCTTTATCTCACCAGGAGATGGAATTCAATATACAAAAACCCCATCATGCAGCAGCATCACGCCTGTGCTGGGGATAAGGGCAGGGTTGCCAGGTAATTGGTTGGTGGTGGACGAACACAAGGTTTGAGACTACCCGTGGAGGAGTGGAGATTACAGGAAGGGGTGGAGGGACTGGGTAACATGGAGTCAGTAGGGGGGAGGAAGGGCAGGAGCATTTCTTGACAATCTTTCCCCATATCCCCCTTCTCTCTCATCTGCCCATCCCTACCCCGCCTGCTCATGTAATCTACAGCCCCACAAATGTACATATGTGTTTGTTGGTTGGTGTGTGCTTTGTGGGTTTGCCGCACAACAAAGCATCCAACTTTATTTGTGCAATCACCTTTTCACAATGCAAGCCCCAACCCCCCTGTGAAATGGAGAAAAAAGGACAATGCATTGTTTATGTTACACAACTTTTTATTTGCATCTACTCTGCAAGCATTAATTAAGAAAACCTCCCACATTCATGACATTTAAATTAAAATTAAAGCAGATAATGTCATAGCAAGAACTGAATATCATTATGGGAAAAATAATTTCATTCCTCTGAGATAATGTAAAAGGGGGATTGGGGGGTGATGATCCTGCACATGCAGGAAGAGCAGTGAAAAAGGGAAAGCACACAGGAAATACACCAAGACACCATTTCTAGTTTTGCAGCAACTCTTCAAGATAACAGTCATTGAAGAGCAAGAGATAAAGGAACATATGAGAGAAAGAGAGAGAAAAGAGTAATTTCTCTGATTTATTTATGATGCAATGAAGGTATGCTGAACGCATCAGAACATGCAGCAGTGGTCATGCTGTCAGGGAAGATGAAGTGTCTTCATAGTCGACTGAGCGAAGAGCAAGAAAAAGAAAGAGGGGGAAATTAGAGGGAGAGAGAGGAGGGTGGCTATACTGCAGAAGGGTGTTAACCATCTCATCTCTACCGCACCACCGCACTCGCCACAAAATGGCTACTTCGTTCTTTCTGACGGCCGGCACCAGAAGGGGGGCCGTGTAAAGCACCAATATCTCATCTCCCACCTTCATAGCCTATTCCTCAACCTCAACTATTTCTCATATTTATGGACTGTTTCCTTACAACAGTCTGCTGAGCGGCTTTTCACCTGTACCATTTTATTCCAAATGGAATTTGTTAAATCCTTCTTACTTTTATAATCTTAGTTTAATGTTCTGGTAAATTGCAAAACTATGTGCAGTATCAGAGCATAATTTGCCTTTGTAGCTATTTTACATATTGTATCAAGAACAATACATATAAGTGAGCACAGAGAGATTTAGGAGAATCACCAAATAGAAGCATGATGCTGCAAACGTTACCTCAGAGAAAGTGGTTTATGTATAAATTTGATTCGAATTACCAAGAAATGCAGTTTTTTTTATGATGTAATTAAATAACTGCATACAAAAGCATTAAGCGGAAATGCAAGAAAAACAGTGCAGGTAGTACTGCTGTCTGAAGTGCATAACATGAGCCAATGTCCAGGACAATATCACCCTCTGCAGGCAAGAGGAACACAATCACTCTTAACAAAAGCCCGTTTTGTAAACTAAGAAGGACTATAGGAGACAATTTCCTGCTTTACTTTAAATCACTTTACTTTACCTCTTACCTTTTGAGATTGTAAAAAAATTATAAATGTAAACACCACCTCTCATAAACAAGAGAAGGTATTAATCAAGATTGCAAGTGGTAAGTCATAAGAAAAAGACAAATGCAACAAAAGTGAGCCCACTTAGGTTTCCCGATTCCATGGTTACATTTTTTTCACTACACATTTATATAATCATGTAAACATAAAGCAATTTCTGGTTTAATTTACCCTAATTAACAATGCAACAAGTATCTATGTTTTACTGTAGCATTGGCATGGCTGCAACTTTAATCAAAATCGTCTTGAGAACATAGCATGCAACATCTTAAAACAACAAAAAAGGAGATGAGTAGCAGAGGAGTGGACGGGTATGTCAGTATGACCTAAACAAGTATTATACAACTGCTTTTTGGAGCAGACTAAAGAGAGCTGGTGTTTCTGCTCACATCTACTGTTTTAATCATTCAAACAATTATTTTCCCAGATATTTTTTTTCTCTGTGAGAGGTGTATTGGTCAACCTCAGCATACTTAAATCTATCTTAATTAGCCTGTCCCCACTAATCCTCCTTTACAAAGACGAGTTATTTTCTATATGTTTGTTCGGACTTGTTTGCCAAGTTTATGATGATGTAAGCTCATAAAAACGTATCCACATTAATCGTATTTGCTGTCAAGTAGGCAAGAAGTCATTAAATTATGGGGATGAAAGGCTATAAAGTGATATCCTTTCACCCACATAAGATTAACCTGATATAACTTCTCAAACTTTCTCACATTATAATATATTAATATTTGTTCTTGACGGAAAAGTCAGAATTCTTTACAACTCTATTAAAATATGTTTTAGTCACTCAATCTCATCAAGTAATTTTTCTAAAGGTAACTCGATACCCTGTCAGTTTTTCTACATTACCATTCTGCACAGAAAATTAAAAAGATATGAGTCTGACTTAAAAACATAAGTCTTCTGTGCTTATGTGGTTCCATTTTTGCTCCCATTTATCCAGCGATCGGCCGGAAACTTTTCCCTCTGTGTTATGGATGACTTTGCAGCTGAGCCTTTGAATCAACTGATGCTTTAGCACAAGCCCTAAACTCCAAGGTTATTTCTCCAGGATTTCCTTTAAGTTCTTTAAAGAAGAGCTGGCATTTGGAATACATATTATACATTAAAACTCAGTCAAATAAACTAACAAAAGTTAGGAGATCAGCAGCATCAAAGCATTCCTGGGCTGGCTCAAACCACATGATGAGCCTCGTGTCTTTGTGGGCAGAAGCTCGTAGATGTTCAGCATATTTCTGAGCCTGGCTTTAGATTTTTTCACAAGATTATCGCTTGGTCTTTGAAGCCCAGAACCCACCTGCTTCAATTCCAGCAGCGCAACCCCAGTGGTTTCCAAGCCGTGGTTCCATTGGTCAAAATGAGCAGCACCTATGAGCCTTGCCCTCAGGGAAATTCCGATTTATTACTGACCAAAGTCTGTGCAGAAGCCCAGCAGAGCTCTTCAAAAAGCTTGTGCAAAATATACCCCCTATGAAATATAAATTATTTGGGACCGTTGCTAGAAATCTGATTTAATTTAGTGTTTATAAATAAGCCAGCAAGTATCCTTTACATACTGTTCTGGATTGTAACTTTAAATCAATCCAAGTTCAAGAAAAACAAATGAGACACAAGACAACTAAATAAAACTGGGCTCATACAGAATGTATTTTTTAAGAAATGAAAAACATCTAACTAATACAAACAAATGTTATAAATATTTCAGCTGAATAAAGACTACAATGCAGTATTATGATGATTTACTGTACACATTACCATCGTTATTATTAAAAATGCGTGTCTTAGGAAGGTGGACTTCAAAGGAAATAATAGTAATGGATATGATTTGTTATTTCACGTCACATGTTTTTTTTAAAGTCATACATACATAAAATAATGCAAAAATAATACACAAAGATGTAACCAATGATCTAAAAATATTGGTATATAGACTAATATTTACAGGATAGCTTAGGTGTGTAAAAGTAGAATTAACACAAAACTAGTGGAAAAACAGAATTAAAGATCAACTAAAACATAACTAAGCCATGATTCAGGAAAAATATCTGAGTACTGAAGAACTGAAGCTGGCAAGCAGATGCCTGAACAAAAAAGGACCAAATACGGCACTTTAAATTCAAACGTTTAATGAGTGAGTTAGCAAAGACACAAAAGAAGTTATGTAATCAACTTTTTCTTGTAGATTACTACCAATGTTCAATACATATTTTTGAGCTGTATTTTACCATAAGGTTATACACACACGCTAAATTGTAATTGCAATATTTACAGTGTGAGATATAGTCCAAAATGCTTAACTTAGAAAAATCACCCAATGAAACAAACAGAAATACTTAAAAGAAATAACATAAAATAAGAATATAAAGGCCAAGAAAGTAGCAGTCACTGCAAAGAATGTGGGAAAAAAAAACTCATCAGAGACACAAATAAATGCAAAATATCAGACTCAACTTAATGTACTCAGATTGAATTCCTTTGAACTGAAGTGCTTATAAGCTCAAGTTCAAACTCGGGAAGCAAATGAGGTTTATTCCACTGTCAGCCTTCATGTGTAAATCCTTTTGTCGTCTTCTCTCTCATAAAGTGTTGCTGTCCTGATTACGCTGCAGTGCGGTGGAGAAGTAAATGGGTGAGTAGTACTGGGAGGGAGCGAGGTTGAGGTATGCGAATTAGATGCTCACTGACCCTGCCACCATCACAAACCACCAGTCTGATCTAATATCCTGACTGGCTGAATGAGCGGGTGGCTCGGTGCATATCAGGCCAGTTTCACCCAGCTGCAGCACTTGTTTAAATATCAGCCACTCAAAGTAAAACCTAATCATTGGGCATCACCACAAAATTGCAATAACTACTGTTGTAGTTGCTTGTGGGTGACATCTCTGCTCAGACCTCATCTGAAATCGCATTAAATGCAGTCAAGTATCACAAAGAACAACTGAGAATTGGCCATTACTTTAGGATACAGGAAGTTATTTGTTATGTATTGTGTAGATGGGACGCTGAGTCTGCAGATTCTGATCAATATTATAGACACCTTTATTTATACAAAAAATGATAGTATAGCAGATATTTAATGTGGAATCTGACTATTAAAGATTTTGCAGCACACCAAAGTGATAGTTTGTGACTGCGCTACATGTCTTTGGTATAATAATGCTCAATTTTAACAAACAAACAGTTAAGATTAACTTTTCTTTTTGTTTTTGTAATTCAGGACACTTCTACAAAGTTTGTTTAACTCCCTCCACTAACTCTACAAGCCAAAACTTACTTGGGAAATGGATTTGTTCTGCCGAGTTGCGACGATTCCAGCTCTATCGCACACAGACAGGCCTATGCACTGTCGCTCAGAAATCAGCAAAATGGACAGTAGCGCCGGAGACCGACTGCATCACACGTCTGTTCAGATTAAATGAGAGCCTGACGATGTTAATTAGGCAGAGTAAATTTACATCAACAAATTATGTAAGTAGCTACAAGAGTAACAAAGCGTGTTACCAGTTAAGTCACAGTTTGGCAAGCACTGCTCTGCCACTTCATGCTGATGTGGCCATGGTCGATCAAGCAGAGAAGCCTCAAACACCAATTAGACATGAGTGGGTAATTGTGTCGGAGTGGGGGCTGGTGGCACAAGGGAGTTTGTTAAAATGTCCTAAGGCACTCTGTGTTTCAATCCTTTCCTGGCATAGTAAGTGACAGATCTGCATTTACTGGAAGGGAAGTGTCTCTAGCAAACATGCATGCGCATACACTTGTGCACACACCAATACACACACACACACAGTTGTACACATGAAATACCATTTGACTGTTCAGAAGAAGTCTAGCATATATAAAATAAATTAAATAAATACATTTTTTTTCAATAAAACTCACAAACTTCTCAGAACATCACATTCACTAAAGAGTTTAATCTCAGTTCTCAGTCGAGCCAACCTATTAATATACAATTACATGTAGCACAAAGTGTTTCACAAATTAAAAGGAAGACAATTAAAGTTTGTAATGAGAAATTCAAATTTCCAGTACATGCAGAAGCAGACCCATGTACACCCACACACAGATATAATACCAGCCAACAGCCTATAGACAGCCCTCTATTGAATTTAATGCAAAAGTGCATCAGAAAGACAATAAAGTAAGGTAAGCACTATCTAACACTCAGCACATCATGTTGAGGAAACTCCAGTGTCTGGATAAAGATTAAAAGAAAATCAATTCAAATAATTGAAAAATATAAGAATAACAATAACTGAGATGTATATAAAGTGAATAAAGACATAATTAAAATAAGAATGAATATTTTTTAAATTACAGTTTTGTTTAAACCTGTTGATAAAAAATAGTTAAAAGCCAGGCTAAAAAGTAAATCTTTTTTTTTTTTTTTTTTGTCCAAATGCTCAGCAGCTCAAGCCTTCAGGTAGGCTGTTCATTGGAATAACAATAAGCTCCCCTACTGTGTGTTTTAGTTCCGTTTTAGGTATAAATAAAAGGACACTTTCTGAAGACCTGTGCTTACCCAAGGGCTCAAGTTAACTCAAAGCCAAATATATCATATTTTATACATACAGTTTGAGACATTTTGAATTACTTTATGGTAGGAACATTATTCAAACTTTGTAGAACACTATATGATACTGGTCGTCTGCTCCTCCTGTCTGGTCAGGTTTGGGGACTTTGGGTGGCCGACAAATGGTGCTGCCTTGCATTGGAGGGACAGTACTCAGTCAACTCTCGTTCTGGTCCAGGCAGATTTCTTTAGAGTGGGCTGGGTTAGGTGCAGACTGGGAATGGGGGACAAGGCCTGGGAAAGTGGTGGGGATTGGGTTTGGTGGGGAACCATGTGATACCAGGGTGTACATTAACCAGGATATTGGCCAGATAGCTTTGAGGAGCTGGATCTGTCTGGGGCCAGCAGACCTTCCTTACACCAATAGGGTTTTATGGAGCATGGTATATTGGTTGTTGCATCTGGAGCCATGTAAGTGGCCTGGTTTGCTATTCCCTTTGACAGCTCACTCCTTGGTAGAGGGATTGTCAGTCTATGTCACTCTGTCACTATGCCCATGTCACTCCTAGTGCATATTAAAAGTGCAGAAAGTGCACTCTAATGTTATCAGACACTATCTTTTAGTTCAAATCTAACTTTTGATGAAAATGGAAGACAACCATCAAAACATGTCAAGTAGCCTCATTCTAAAATTTGGGGTCTAATAACATAAGAATTGCATTAACCATAAAAACCAAATCAGCTAATACTTGTCATGAAACTGCAAAACATTTTATGTGGTTTTTATATATTTTTGTCACATAAAAAATTAGGTTTTCAAATCATTGTTTAGTTTTTGATCAGTTTTTACCCATACTATCAATCAGATATGCAAAGCTGTGGAAAAGCAGCTAAATCGTCTGAAGATCTGTGCACTGTATGTAAACAGTCACACAAGTTTTGAACAGAAGTTATTTTAATTCAGTTTTGTCATGTTTCTTGGCACTGTGTAGGTTTTGCCATATCGGTTTTTATCCAAACATCTATTATTGAGTAGGTTCACATTACTGGCAGATAAATGTATGCCCATTATCAAAGTCATCTCTTTTAAAAAAATATCACAAATAAGATACTATCCTTGATATCAAAGCTTTCTTTTAGAATGACTGTACAGTGAAGGTGTTAGTTAAATGTGGTTCATTATTTTAAAACATGACTGGTTTTAATCAAGACTTGAAGTTTTATGTGTCTTCTCCCCCTCCCCCCTCCCCCCATGTAGCAGGTCTTGATAACCTAGGAAGTCCACCTGCATCCCCACTACCTAGTTTCCTTTTGATTCTGATTAGTTCAGACCAGTTTTATGTCTTTGTAATCCCCGCATGTTAAAACTACCAAGGGAACATTTTTCACCTAATGGCTGCACAGCAAGAAGCCTTTTCAACCATATTATCACTTACTGAGTTATGGAGTCCCATTGTTCCAAATAAGATATATTTAATCAATCCTGTCTATAAAAATATCTGTTGCTGTGAAAGCCACATTTCCTGCATTTATTTATTTATTTATTCACTATGCTTTACCACTTTGGAGACTAAAGGCCTGCATGGGGTGCAAGAAAATTAGTTTTATTCTACTCCTTGTAGAAAGGAGAAGGGTGTGGAGAGAAAATTTAAAGGTCTCAAAATGAGATCAGTGGTATCAACAATCAATCAAAGGTAGATGTCCTCAGGTATCAGCATCAGACACGAGTTAAAAATTAACCATTAAAACAGCATGTGTAGAGTTCACTCTTAAATTAAATATATGGGAGTGGAGCTGTGTGAAAAAACTACATAAAAATGTAATGAACAGGAAAAAAGCCAAAGATTGTATATTAAATTTTAAAATGTGTCCATGCTGTTTCATACATATACAATTAATAAACAATGAGATATTTCTCATACTTTAAAATTATGTTAAATGTATTTGAATCTCATGGTCAAAGTACAAAAGATTATTTCCATTTTTGCTAGATAGAGCTGGTAAAACTGATGGACTACACCAAGGTTGCTTTAAAGTGCAAATTTACTTAAACTTTTTCATGCAGTATAACAGAAAAGTATGTTTGTGACCTGACTTTCAACCATCACACACATAATCCTTTTACCAACCACTGAGGATTTGCGGCTCAGTGTGATACTTAAGTGATTAACCAATATAAATATTATATCCTGTGTAAAAGCTAGGGATTGAATAGAGCCGAACATTAAAACACTGGCCTTAAACTCAGCTGTTGAGAAGAAAATTTTATAATAAGGAGTGAAACGGTGGGCGAATACTGAGGTAATCCTACCAACAGAGTGCTTGCGCCGTGAAGGATTTAACTATTCCCAGCAACTAGATAAACCCAATATTATATTGCAGAGCAGAACACGTTGGTGTATAAAGTTGGTAGAACAGATGAGGTGTGTGCAAAAGGGCTAGAACCTGTGGTGTTACAAAAAAAGCTGTCATGGATATGAGAGCTCTGTCATTTCCCAACAAGGATCTTCTCCCTTTGGCAAAATAAACTTTGCATCTGTTTAATTCTATTTCAGTTGATAAAATTCATCTTTCACTCTTTTCCTCAGTCTTTAGAAAATATTTATATCAATTTCATTTAACATGTGATTGCTGTTCTATTGAGCTGTCTGCAGCTGTGGTTAATGTCAAATATATATTGTGAAAGGTTGGTAACTTGATTAAACAAGATCTAATCCTCAATACCTGTGACTGAGAACCACAAGAAAACTTATTGTGCTTTCTCTTCAAGGCATTTTTACATCATTAACATATTTGGTAATCCTATATGAATCAGGAAATGTAACAATGAATCGCCTATTACACACTTTGATTTATTAAAGGCTCATATCGGACCACCCAGTGGAGTTTATTAAATGTTAAATTCATCACAAATTCTTCCCAGGCCACTTATTCGCCACACAGTCACTTAAAACAGACAGTGTTTAATCAGTATCTCAGTTTGTGTTATGTCCAAATTCTTATTTGATTTGTGTTTTTTAATTTTTCTCTTACTTATTTTTTTATCTGAACACTGGCAGGGAAAATCTGAGCAAAAGTCAGAAAATAAAAACAGGTTCTGAAATAGCATCATTTAATTAACTCCAAATTTTTCACCTTATCATCATATTTTGCCAGGTCCATGCCTTTCTGAGTCTGTGATCCACATTTTTTCAGCATTGTATATCTTATTCTATGTTTACTCTCCATTTGCTAGAAGCATTTTAATGAATTGAGAAGTAATTCGCAGAGTCATTTACTTATCTCATCACATAAACTAAAGTGGTTTCAAATGTAATGTCTGGAATGGGAGGAGGAATGCTGAAAGGATGCCATTATAAATACATGTCATTGTACACAAGTTGGGAAAAGAATGTTAAGTACAGTAAAGTAAAATATCCTTGAAATCCACATTCAAATGCTTGTGCAAAATGAATACTAATGAACTTTACAGAGGTGCCTGCTGAAGGAAATTTTGAATAGGGCAATTAAAGAATGCCTGGAGCAACTTAACAAAGGACAAAGCATCCAGTCTTTATAATTAAATGCTGCAGCAGAACCATGGCCTTTCACCTCCTCCTCCATTTCACTGTGTTCCCAGGTGGCAGTCAAGAAGAGAGGTATCTCACAAGCTTCAAACTGCTGTTTTTCATTTAGGGTATAAGAAAGGCCCAACGTATTCATGGACAAATGCTCCCAACAGATCAAATCATTGTGGTGCTGGTGGTCTGTGGTCATGAAGTAGATAGAAATAACAATTGCTATTTACACTTCCCTGGCTCTCACAGGATTATCCAGCACAATATATCTGAATTAAAAGTCAGCAGTTTGTGAGTGACCGTTCTAACAGCACATGGCTTGTTTTGAGCTTTGGGAGGACCTTGCAGGTGCTACAGGTACTTCTTAAAACTGATCAGAAATACAGAAAAGCTTAAGTTATTTTAATTGGATGGATGTTTGGGGGAAAAGTCCTCAAATTGTATAGCTCTGATATACACCTCACACTTTCGGCACAAGACTGGACAGGGTTCATTCAACTTCTCTGTCTGTTTAAAAGAACAAGACAGGAGATTTCACAATCTTACTCCCGCAGGGATCTTTTAGAAGAAATGCAAGACAGAGAGGAGGAACAACTGTCAAAGGTAAGCTGCCTGGTAATGGTACGGAAGTTAATAAAATGAAGCCAGGTAATGGAAATTGCTTTTAAACTACTGGCCACATTCCTCCCGAGATAGAGATTCCCTAGACTAATCAAGTCTGACATCCTATTCCTCAATAGCTCCACACTTACAGGACATTCACCTCTACCACTGCCTCCACCCAGTATTAGAACAAGCTGAGGTAAAGAGGATAAAGTTACAACATCACACCTTATCACTACTCCCAGTTATCCAGTTATTTAACATCCAATCAAACTGGAAAGTGTAAAAATGCAGACCGATTCTTCCTTATACCCTCTTTCTGCACAATTAATTTACTTTAGTTGAACACAAATGACACCTACAGACTCTTGGATTAAATATAGCACCACAAGATAGGTAACAGTGCTTAAGCTAAAACTTTAGCAGTTTATAGTAGCCTATGACTACCACATAAGAAGTTCTAGATAGAAGGAGGTCTAATTAATTTAACCCCAAAATTAATCTACGGTATTTGCTCTTTGCTAAAGTGAGTTATGAAATTACTAAACCAATACTGGCCCACAGACTAGTGTAAACTATTCCTCATTCCATTCAAAGATGGAATAAAGGATGTATCATGCATGAGCCTCAAGTCTTGGAGGAGTTCTTAGTTTTCTTTTCATTTTTTTCTGATAATGGGCCATACATCTGATTTCCCTGATGTGATTTCTCCTTCCGACAACACTGAACACAGGGATAAGCTATCCAGTGCATTATCTGGAGAAAATGAAGCCATTTGGATGCAACCCATACAGCCTCTCAATAGAGAGGTTCTCCTCAGTCTTGAGAGTTGCCAACTATCCAAATGTTTGCTACCCGGATGAACATAGAGACGTATGTGGGCATACATACATGCATACAGACAGACATACACAATTTCATTTATTCACTTTCTATACGACTTAATCCAATTCAGGGTCGAGGGAAAGCTGGAGCCTGTGGTACACCCTGGACAGGTCAGCAGTATATCACAGGGCCTACCCAGATATATATCACTCCAATATCCATAATCCTTCTGCATAAAGTGCTACTGTACTACATATACAAGCCTGAATGCAGATAGATATTTGCCCATTGTGAATAGAGTCATGGTGACCTCCATTCAAGATGCTGAGGCTTTTGTATTGACTTCCACATTAAGTTTGACTGGTCTTTGTAGTATTGCTTTTTTTCACATTAAAAAAATACATGGGTATATAAACATCACTGGTCCATTTAAAAAAACAGAATTCATGCATATTATATCTGCTAAGAAAAAAAACATTCATCTGGAAGTTGCAAATGTATCAGAAAATTCCACATGTAGGTCCATGGCAACTATGTAGGCATTAGCTGCCTGTGCATAGTGAGACAGTGTGTCTGTGTATTGTGGTTAGCATATAAGCTACCAGTGGCTACAGATATGATTCAATTTTGAGCATTTTCAGGTTAGCCACTAGGGGGGCACTCAAACCTGAAAACAATTTTGGCTATATCTCTGAAAATATTCATCTGATTGACCTCAAATCAAGTGCAAATGAAAGGTCATGACCTGAAGACACATCACATAATGACATCTGAATGTTTTTGTATATGTATTCGAGAATTGGGAAATTGAAGATTGGGAGT
>JBAMHX010000001.1:16976244-16988942 GCA_037177515.1 Pseudomugil tenellus
ATCTATCTATCTATCTATCTATCTATCTATCTATCTATCTATCTATCTATCTATCTATCTATCTATCTATAAATAAAGAAATAACACAATCAATGGTAACCTTAACATGCAGTTCCAAATGTCAGATAACAAGAATGGATCTCAGACCCCATGAACACTCTTCTAGACAGGTTATGTGTCCTGGATCCTAGAAGCCACCTCCAAGCTGCCAGTTTTCAACAGAACGGATACAGGAAATGCAATGCTTCCTGCTGCTTAAAAACCACAATGTGTGCATACATACAATAGCTTTTTAAGATTTGGGCACACCTGCTCGCGCAGTTGAATGGATGTCCTTTCATTACACAGGAAAGTAGTCAAGTGGTCACTTGAGACCCACACATGTACTGTAGAGTTGACCTCTTGTGATCTAATCGCTCAAGATGCATAATTAATAGAGCTAAAGCAGCAGGTAATTCTTAGAAAAAGGTAAGGGTTTCATTAGTTGTAATTAACAATAATTGCAATTAATTCCATTTAATCACAGCTTTAGCTCCACTAATCCCTCAGTTGAATTAAGACTTAGATTTTTTAATGTGAAGATTCTAATGTTTGAAACCGTTCGTTTCATCCATTTTTTCTTTGGTCATTTTTCACCAGTGTTGATGAACTGATGCATTTAAGTCAATTAAGTGTAATCCAATGTTTATAGAGACAAAACAAATAGTTGGAAGTTAACTCCGCAGGTTTTAGGTTATGCGGTGTCCAAAACAGCCACTGTGTTGATATCCAGTTGCTGCAGTGTGACGTAGTGCTATGAAGCAAAACACAGTTGTGACAGAGCTGACACCCACAAATATGCAGTCAAAAAAATATAAATCCAGGGTTTTGTTTTTCTCCCCAACTACTTACAGGTCCAGGAAATAATCCCATTCAAGTTGGAACATTATTAAAAAATAATTAATTTTATCTCTTGTAGCATTTCTATTGTTGTTGAGTGAACATAATGAACGTCAGCTTACCAGTCAAAACAAGTCAGAAGCACCTAACTTAAAAGCTGGAAAGATATGTAGTATGGCTTTATTGCCCTTCACTCCTTACTGATATGTTTTATTTCTAAACCATATTTCATCAGTTTATGCTAAAAGCTTTGCTTGAAACCCTCGCCTATGCAATCAGATTCTTATCCCTTGCCACATTATAATAAACATATGTACAAGTAATTGTTTTTATTATTTCATTTATTTTCTTATATTTTATCCAAAGGCCAAAAAAAGCTTTAAAATGTTTAAAAGTGTCATTTTTTGTCTATTCTTTCTAATGTCAGGTGATAAAAGGTTAAAATTTTCTGTGGTGGGCAGATGCATTTTAAAGTATAGTGACTTCAAAGATGTACTGTATATGTTTACCTAATCAAGTTTTAGTATCACTTTTTTAAAGTACTTAGCTTATAGTCACTGCTTCCTATGAACCCGATTCTTTTATGGGAAGCTGAAAAAACAGAAAAAATCAACAAGATAGTTTTAAACTCAGTACGAAGTTTGGGTCATAGGTAAAACACTAAAACTCTGCAATATTTCTGCTGTATTGGTCCATATTGTGTCCTTATTGTTCTACCCCATGATCAGGCCCTGCTGCTTAACTCTCAATCATCATAAGTTTGATCCTCCACATTTCAACTTACATCATCTCTGCCTCTGGTTCTGTTGGTCGTGTTGCCGAATCACAGATACCAAGTTAAATGTCGGGCATCTAAGATCTGTTTGTGTCCATCTGGAAAAGACATTGGAACAAAGAGATTGTAGGGTCAACTGCAAGCTCCTTCTTTCCTTCAAAAGCCTCCAGACATGGTCTTGTCTGCAACAGTCTCTCTCCTGGTGAGAGAGCGTTGATGATAAATGGCCGCCCTTCCACTCTTTATCGCCCTACTAAATCACTGGCATGTTTTTATGACCTTTTTTTTTTGCTTTGTTTCATATACCCACTGTTTTCTGAATCAAATTCAAAGGCTGTGGTTTCTTTTTTTTTTTTTTTACTGTACATGATATTCATCTTTGAATCTTTATCATTCCTTTGTGTTCAGAGTTTTTTTCAGATTCAGCTATATCAATCATATTTAGAGTAAAAAATGGGATCTTTTTCTGGAACAGAAAAATGCTTCCCTGATTATGCTCTTATCTAAAAAGGAAATACTTCCAAACCCAATCATTTCATTCATTCTGTAGTTTTTATTCTGTAATGAAGCGTTACTGGCTTTTCTTCAAACTTGGCCTAATTTGCAGTTGATCAGAGCCCTAGAGATTTACAGTGGATGTTATTCTGATGTTATAGCTACACTCAGTCTTGTTTCTGTCTTCTGATATATATATTTTTAAAGGGTTTGATTTACTTTTATGCTTAAAATAGTAATTGGTTACAGTTTCTGTATTCTGACTTAGACTTGTCTACACTGTACTTTACCTCTGACCTGTGATTCTTCCTGCATTTATCATTGGCATGACTGCCATGGTGATTCTTAGACATCAAGCTCAGGAACTCACTGTATATGGATTTTATCTAAATGCTTAAGAAACTCTTGGTCTGTTACTCGTTGACTTGACATATTGCATCCATGATCAAAAACAGAAATATATTTGTTTTTTCTTTCCATGGACTAAACTTTGAAGAGTAATTCACATACAGAAGGGATGCCCAGGTCCGGCCCTCTATCTACCATCCTGCAGCTTTTAGATGCAACTCTGAATGTCTTACCAGGTTTCTGCAGAGCTGGATGACATGCATAAGAGGTATTTCAGCTACTTAATTCAGGGCTGTTGGAGAAGGGATGCATCTAAAAGTTGCAGGATGGTAGATCCAAACAACTCCAAAAGCTAAATGTACATGCCACACGTGCCAATTCCACTATTGGTATATGTGTTTGTGGTTACTGACCAACTGGACGAATCACATGGTTTACATGGTTTTGAAGCCTTTGACTCTTTAAACAACTGTTACCGTAAATGTAAAACTAAAATAAAATATACTAATTGGGAATAAATAATTTGAGATATTGTCTTGTCTACATATTCTTCCTCAAATTTCAAGTTTAAGTCATGTTTAAATGTGTTGATTTCAGACTATCTTGCTGAAAAGCACTTCAGCTCATAGCATTATGAAACCAGCAGTTCATGGCAGCTTTCTGACATGATGATTCCTTTATTCATTTGTTGTGTAAATCAACATATTCTACTTTCTGAAGAATTTCCTTTCCTATTTTACTTAGTCCAAAATCTGGGATGTGCTTTTATTTTGGCACCAAGCAGCTTTCAACTGCAGTCATTTGTTTGTTTGTTTTCCAGGAAGTATAAATGTGAGCCTATGTTCTAATGATGCAAGATGAAAATATGGAAATATGCCATTCTGAGCTCCTTTGTAAATCCAAAAGGGCATCATCTAATATTACCCCTGGCAAGGTTGAACACTGAGATCAATTTTAAATAAGCATATATTTGGATGCCGGTAGCTTTTGATAAGTTTGTGATTTAAAGTTATAAAACAAAACACAGATGCTATATTAGAACAAATACGGAAAGATGTTATTATTTATAAGTCTTAGAGCTGTCTTTGTGATATTGAGCTTTAGTAAGATTTGACTCTTGCATAGATACAGCCTGTGAGTAAAACTGAGGCAGATTTTGCAGCATGTGGTGTACTCTGTCTCCCCCTAGTGGGAGGACAAAAACTGTCATCTGCTGTCATAACTAATTCTCCAGAATGACAGACTTTATGTGACGTGAATTTGACAAATACAAGTGGAAAGAATAAAGTTAACCTCAAGTTTTCATAGCTGATCCGTGTTTTATTCAGGGGAGGAAAAAGATAAATTAAGAAATTAAATTTGCAAGAACTGAAAATATCTGTAGATAGAGCTATACTGCAGAGCATAATGGCCATTGTATCACACACTTCTTTACTCTGGTGTGTTTGGATGTAAAACCAGGCATACAATATTCATGGGTCATTTTTAACTCTTCTGTGATAGGGTTCCAAGAACCGGCGCAAACCATTCTGCAGTCCTGCTACGACTTGGTGGTTTTATGATCTATCAATCACCTAAACAAAGCTTGAGCGCATGAGTCACTGCCAGGGGAGGTCTGACCTACGGCCTAGCACGACATTGAAGGAAGGAGTGCTACTCACCCAGGAAATCCCATTACACCAAAGTATGATTGATATCATCACCGGGGAAGCTCATATGTCCCCTGACATATAATTTGTTATAATTTGCAAAAGAGAAAAGAGTGTGAATTTCTCCCTGTAATTTACTTTCAGAATTCTTTCCCAGTATGCACCCTGATATGCAGCGTTTGCCAAACATCCCAAGTATGATGTGCTTACGTGCTGTATTAGGAGCATCACAATCTCATTGGCATAAATGTTCACATTTTATTTAGCAGTGATAAAATTGTATTTATTCTTGCATTGGAAAACTGACATTATGAATCTCTTGCTTTCAACGTTATTTATAAATGCACGTACATCTACTTGCCTCTCCACCAAGAAAGCAAATGGAACGACTATTAAAATATCATGTGTTGACATGGCATTTGCACATTCAGTTTGTTGAAAAATATCTAGACAGTAATGACATTTGTGAGACTCGGCAGCGATTAAACTTGCATAGTCATGTCAATTGAATGAAGAAAGTGTAGGTTATATGAAGAAAGACACCCATGCTGATCAATAACACCAAAGATATGTTTCCATCCTTGTGAACAAAGGTGCGCACAAGATGGTAGGCTGTCTTCATCAGGAAGCTAAAATGCTTTTTATCAACAGAGAGAGGCAAAAAAAAAAACCTATTTGTTTTAAACAAATGTCACATGTGCCCCCTACAATGAGGCCTTTTATTGTATCACTTTCCTCAAACGTAAAACAAAAGGTTAATCTGGCACCATGCACTCTTCTCAACAGTCTGCCACTCTGTTTGTTTGTGCTACATCCCTCGTCTGTGTTATATTGATTGCTCAAGGAAAAGAGAATAGTACTAAGATAAGCTAAAATTCAATTTTTGAAAAAATAGAAAGAAAAAGCGTATAACCTTTGGACAATTCTTTGACTTTATTGACTTCTAAAAATCCCATTTATCTTCTTTAAAAAAAAAGGAAAGCAAGGAAAAGAAAAAGGCATGCGGCAACGTATAACTAAAGGGTCCTTCTCACGTGTCTTATCTATTTGTTGGCCTTACAGTGACTCTTATTTATCTATCTCTGAACTTTCCCCTCTTTATGCCGTATGGACTGAGAGAAAAACAAACTAACCATGGGCCCAACTTCAGCTCTGAGAGGTCACTGAAAGCAGGTCTTCACCGAGCGAACGTTGCAACACACCATGAGAACATTAGAAGTGACACTTTAAAGAGGATTAGAAGTGCACCAAGAAGACAGAGACAAACAAAGAAAAACTGTGAGGAAGGAAAGGAATTGGACTCCCATCTGAGAGGTGTGACACAGAGTGGTTGAGCTGAATGCATGATCTGCTACTTAATATTGATACATGTGGAGTTTTGCAGATCGAGTGGTCTGAAAACTGCAGAACCTTGACGGATTCATGAGGCTTCCCGGGATCATCTTCACTGCAACAAACACAAAACATTTCAACTCAATGCTGGTACCACTCCAAGCAAATACAGCAGGTATGAGGATCAAACCTAAATAATGTTAAATAGGCACTGGCCTTCTGACTTTTACCAGAAAAATAAATGCATCGGAAACTATAATGTATTTTGGTGTACATGGTGATAAGATTGAGCTTTAGCTGATTATTGTGTTTTGCTTTCAAGTTGGTCAAATATCAGTCATTTGTTATTATTCACAAGTTGCTGAGTAAAAAAAAAAAAACACGATTTCCATTCTTGCTTGATGTTGGTTTTATATTAAATTATAAGATTGCTGGAAATCTCTTTTTGTGTTATTCCATTAATCTTATCAAGTCAATTTCAGTTTGGTTTTCACATTTTCTCTATCATTCAATCCCCTTTGTTTTTCCTAATTAGGCCTCTGTTGAACTAAATCAGGCCAGTTTTAAATGAGGAAGCTTTACCACCGAGCAGCGCTTCAGATTTAGATAACTGCAAGGCAAACTGATCTAATCTCTTAATTCAATCTAACTGATCTTTGACCACAGAAAGCATTTTCCTTGTTAAATTGTAATCCCCAGCTGCCTCATCTGCCTAAACGAAGTGTGCAATTTGCAGACATTATTGCCTGGGGTCTGCACAGTCTCTGCAGCAGCAATCAAACACTGGCAGGATGCAGCGTAGAACAGGCAAAGGGAAGACTGAGTGCCCAGTGTAAAATTAGCCAGAAGAGAGTAGTGGACTTTGGTTCACCACTGGCCTCTAACAGCTTTAATTAAATGGGGAATTTCCTTCTCCATCTGAGTAATAACTGGCAGAGCTCCTTGGAGGCCTTTGGCATTCACATAAAGCAGTGATAATTCTACCAACTCTATAAATCTACTATTCTTATCATCACACTGTACCTGGCAGGCCTATGAAACGACACCCAGGTGAGTCTGTAGCTCTAAAGTTGTGCATATGGACAGACTTACTTTGTTACAGGTGGAATAAGATTGTTTACGAGCTCGCACTGATGAAAGGGATCATGAGTTATAATCATCGTTGTGGAGCATGGCTGCTCTTGCCTCTTATGTAAAGTCAAACCTTTTCTCCAGAAATGTTTACTGGCTGCTTTTCTTCATCAGAAATCTGGGATTGATTAGTTTAGGGATGTTTTCTATGATCTCATACAGTTGCACCAGTGTCAGCACCCACCTTATCAGTGTCGCAGGCTAATGGAGGTGGGGTTCAGTGTGTCATATGTGCAGACAAAGCCACGGGTAAACACTACGGTGCATCCAGCTGTGATGGCTGCAAAGGTTTCTTCAGGAGGACCATTCGCAACCACCAAACATATAACTGCAGGTGAGTTTTATTATAGTTGCTTATTAGCATTATCCTCAAAATACAGTCAAACATCTAACAATTTAGAAAGAACTCTTAGAGGCAGACATTACATACAAGATCTGGCGACAGTGGGGTTTTTTCTGATGTTAAGGTCATTCTTTAAACAATCAACCATTGTGCTGAGAAAACATATTGTTTAAGTTTGCCTTGAGTGTCAGATCATAAACCATAGAATATCCAATATGTGACATTCATTAATTTTATGTTAAACTTTGTTTATAGGCTCTGTGGAGCGCCACTGCATATATATTAAAAGTTGCAAAAAGCCTCCAGTGGTTCCGAACGGAAACTAGTGAAGTCAGATAAATTGCCACTAATAATGTCATTTGACTCACTGTTGGCTGGCGCTTTCCAAAGTTTAAATATAAAACATCTGCGTATTTAATGACACATTTGCAATTTGAAATCAATGTCTTTATTTTTTATTAGTGTCAAGTTGATGAAAAAAGACTTGTTTTATTAGTATTATTGTTAGAATGATCTATTTCTGTCCTAAGATATTGAAAGTCCGATTTTTACCAATGAAGTGCTGCTACATCATTCACACACACTTTACAGAATATTTTAAAAGTGAGATGTTGAAAATACAAATGAGAAAGATGAACAGTTACCAAACCTTTAGCTCACTTCTCCTCTCTGCATAAGTGTTGCTCTTTTAAGCACAACAATACAACAAAGCAAAGCCCTGATCCTAAGTCCCCTAAACACTTTAAACCTATTTGCAAACAAAGGTTCACTTTTAATTTTATGTAATTTACTTTTATCCAGTTTGTTTTATGTTATTTAATGTTGTTTACCTTGTATGCATTCCTTCATTTAAGGTTTTATTAACATTTAGCTATTCAAATGGTCCCCTGCTCAGAGAACCAGTCCAAATAAAAGGGGCGGTTTGCTTTTGCAAAATTCTGCTAAAGAAAATGTTTAGAGGAGGAAGTGGAATTGGACCTAAGTTTTTGCTACAGGTGATAGAGAAGAAAATGTACAGTAGGTAACAGGTTCTCAAACAGAAGATGGATGAAAATATATGTAATAAAATGTCCTCTACTTTTAGTCATTTATAAACAACTTAATAGAAAGATGCATGCTCTTATTTCAATTGTTTACAAAACCATCGTACTGTGTTAATATAATCCTCATAGTCCTAAAAGGAAAATAGATTATGTTGATTTGTTCTGATACATACATGTTTTTACAGATTCAACAGGCAATGTGTTGTGGACAAAGACAAAAGGAATCAGTGTCGGTACTGCAGACTACGCAAATGTTTCAAAGCAGGAATGAGAAAGGAAGGTCAGAGCAAATGTCTTCTGTTTTTATTTGATACACTTTGTTATTGTTTTATTATTCTGTCCAAACGTAGTCATGTATAAACACAATTAAATGTTTCTAGCTTGAGAAGCAAACACATCAGTGTTACATTTCATGACTGTTTATGTTCATTGGCCTTATCTTTTACTGGCTGCCGCAGATCAACAAGGAGATTCAATCAAAATCATTTGACCTCCACAAATGAATTATTAACATGTCTTAGTATAAGCAAATATTAACTTCACATATTTCCCAGCAAGATGTTTCAACCCAATGAAGTAAAGTTCAGGAGGACAAATTTAGATCTTTATTTCGCAAACTTGTCTGTTGTTTATTTCTTACCTGAACTGTAGCTGTTATACTATAGTATTACTCAGCACCAGGATCCCATTATGTTGTACTTGACAACTGAACACGCTGCAAATCTATGCTTACCTGCCGATTCAGGGATTAATTAACAGCAGCATAGCATTAAAGTATAACAGGGTCAAGCAGCAGCTCCTTCTGCACATCCAGTTTGATTAATGTCTTTAGTTCACGAAAGCTGGTGATAAGTGATTATGTTCACATATATTTAGGTTTTACTTTGTGTAGCAGTTTTAAATGAGTCTATGATCAGCAGACTCTTGTTCGTCATGACTGTTGCAGATAAGTCATTACCACAATGGTATCTCCTCTATTAAGTAAAACCTACACATAAGAAGAAACCAGACATCCACCTACACTTTTACTTTTTAGTGAAAAATTTCTACATTAAAATCCAAACAATCAGATTAAACAAAGTCTCCTCAACTTGTTGTGCCATGCTTCATAAAAGATACATTTTCTTTGTCTTCTTTCTCTGTGGAGACAATGACAAATACAAACATTTTTTTCTTTATGAGGCAGTATTTATATATGTAAATGAAAGTTAAAATATAAATGTTTGTCCTTTTCATAAAACCTTGCAACAATTCCCCAATAAAGGACAAAGAACAGACTTTGAGCAGGGAGGTGCTCTCAGTGTGTTTGTAGGGGGTGCAGAGACAAAGTAGACCTGAAAAAAAACAAAAAGCTTACTCTGATGAAATTTTTTTCTTTTCAATCGCCAGCTGTTCAGAATGAGAGAGACTGCATCAGCAGTAACAGAGCCAGGGGACAAGCAGTGGGCACTCTGTCCATCACTGTACTGCTACTGGCGGAGGCCAGTGTGCAACAGGTAATGAGCTGAGATGCCAGTTTTATGACTGAAACAGACTTTTTTTGCTCCTTAGATATGACTACCAGCTTATTCCTTCTCAGTTTCTGGAAACCACTTAGATGAAGGCCAGAGATGAAAGTACTTAGGTTACATTTAGACAGACTCCCTGTGGGTTGGATTCAGTTACTCCTAATTGAAGTAAAGGACAAAATTGCCAAAGGACCTCATCTAATCATGGCCCATTTATTGCAAAACGTAGTCTGGGATTGCAATCTGGTGTTTTCAAATACATGATTACAACCAGATATAATTTATGTGTAAAAGTAAAGTATGAGAAATAAGCCAATATCTGCATTTTCAATTTAAAATTTACCTCTACCACGTAGTAGACCAGATCATTTAAGGATTATGAAAAACACTAAGGTGTTCTCAAACTTATAAGAAATGGTTCATGTATATGTAGAACTTTAGTTGCATGATCAATTTAACATGATACCCCACATCTCAAACTTTCTTTTCAAACATGTATGAAACGGTATGATGGCAACTTGGGATGTGAAACACTTTCTCTTCACCAGAGACAGTCCAAGCCTTAATGGAGTCCAAAGTAGATTGTTTTTATTTTAGGAGCTCTTAATCACCTCAGCAACAAAAGTGTTGAATTATTAACAGGTTTGATCAGTTCATAGAATTTAAATGTAACATCCTAGTTCATTTGCATGTGTTGTTGGCTTTTATCGAACAGTCTGGCTGACAGTTTTCTCTTTTTTTATCTTACTGGGGCAATTTCTGTGCAATAGTCCAGTGTTGATTTTAACTTTATATTATTCAAAGTGTATGGGTATGGTATATTAAGCTTATCTTTAAAGCAATTGAAAATATCACAAGACGAGACACATCTAAAGTAAATAAGTTAACCAGTTTCATTATATTTCAGCATGTCCACTCAGAACCCTGAGCTAGAAAATAGCTCATAACTTTGGCCAACTTGTACTTAAGCTTCTATGTTACTGATCCTGAAACATTGAAGGATGATCTTCTACACAAAAATATTCATATACACTCAATAAGAGAAGCAATCACCCTCATTAGGCATGTACCAAACCAGTATTACTGGTGTGCCAACCACATTCAACTGGTACAGAACAATGATTAAATAGTATAGATTGGGTATTTATGTGTATAACATTTTTCATTTAAATTTTTCAGTCATATAGTTGCTATTATTATTTTATCTACCATTATTTTGCTACTTAGTGACATAGAGGCCTGAATGAGCCGCTCTGTGTGTAGACATATAAATGTAAATGCACAATAGACTTACAATCTCAAATTTGGGAGACACGTTTTTCAGCTCAGTCAAATGATTGTCCTCAGGTGATGTTAAACAAGCTAAAGAAATAAAAGAAATTAATTCTGTTGCTCAGCTTATATACCAATATAGCAATGCTGTCTCCCTCACTGCATGTGTACAGATTTGCTTTAACTACAGGTAAATATTTGCATTTCACTTTAGCTCATTTTCAGCTGACATTGTGCCTTTTTCCCTCTTAGTTTCCAGTGTTGCTCTCACCTCAGAGTCATGACATTAATACTAAGAAGACAGCCGGTGTGGGAGACGTGTTTGAGTCCATGAAGCAGCAGCTCCTCCTGCTGGTGGACTGGGCAAAACACATCCCAGAGTTTTGCAGCCTGCCGATACCTGACAGGGTATGAGGGGGACCAAATACCTCAAAGACCATTCATGCAAACAGTTGTCTTATAGTTGAAGAATTAAGTATCACTAGGCGCATTTTTTAGATATATGCTTGAATATTTACATTTATTAGATATGTTTGATGCCTTATGATGGTTCATTTTCAGGATTTGATGAAAGGAATGTTGTTTTCCTTCTCATAGGTAACACTGCTACGAACCCATTCTGCAGAACATCTTATTCTAGGGGCAGCAAGACGCTCACTTCCCTACACCAGTCACATTCTTCTTGGTAGGATACAAACTTCTGATTGTTGTCTTTCTTCTAGATGTTTTCTAAACTATTTGAAGTAGCTATTGCTTGTATCTACAGTAATTCTGTCTCCTGCTGATGTGCCTTTGAACATTGAACAGGTAATGACTTTGTGATCCCCCTGAGCTTAGCAGAGGTAGAAGTGTCCAGAGTGGCTTTCAGAATCCAAGAAGAGCTGGTCAAACCTCTGAAGGAGCTCAACATCACAGACAAAGAGTTTGCTTGCCTCAGAGCCATTGTCTTCTTTGCCCCGGGTCAGTCAGTCCGTCTGAAACAGAAACCCTTTAACACCTAGCTTGTGTATGTAGGAGCGTAGCTCTCAAAACAAACACAATATTTAATTAGCTAACGTATTTTCCCCCTAAAAAGTACATTTACAGAAATTGAGAGAAATGTTGAGCGCTGTAGCTTTCTTTTTATTCAGTACACTTTTATTTTCAGTTTACTTCTTAAAACACGCACATATAATCCTCTCATATTTGCCTTAAAGATTGTCCAGGGCTTGAGAGCCCTCAGGTGATCCGACAGTTGCGTTTCCAGGCCCATCTTCTTCTAGAGGAAGCAACATGTGAGCAGCGAGGAAGATTTGGAGAACTTCTGCTGACCCTTCCAGCCCTGCAGAGTGTTACCTGGCAGATGGTGGAGACTCTCCATTTGGCACAGCTGCTTGGCGAAGCCAAAATGGACAGCCTGCTGCAGGAGATGCTGCTGGGAGAGGGGATTAAAACAGGACAAGGAGCTTGCACAGGTAAGACATGGCTTTTAACATGAGATTTATAAAATTATGTAAAATATTGCGTTTTCCATTGGTGCCTACTCACCCTCGTTCACCACCGCACGGCTAGGCTTCAGAGTGTTTCCATTTTTTTTATTTTTACTGTGCACCGAGCAGATACAGTTTCCTTACCTGCTTCCTTGACACATATTGGGCAGTGATAATTGACCTGTGTTGTCACTTGCGTTACAGAAATAATTTCAACATGCAGTCATCAATGTCACTCTTCAGGTTCATATTCTGCGCCTGCCCTCATATTAAGGTTTCTTATTTCAGAGCAAGACTTGACTCAACACCAGCAGTATGACCTGAGAGCATCTCCAGCTAACTTTGACGCCGTAGTCTCTCATGTTTCAATACGTAAGCAAGTATAAGCTAACTACTCTTTGAAAATCTGAATTGTGCCTAACTTTTATTATATATATATATAAACAATATATAA
>JBAMHX010000001.1:16996725-17007789 GCA_037177515.1 Pseudomugil tenellus
TAAGAAACAACCGTTGTATATCCATGGTGATGCCGTTTTTGGCTGTTTTTTGGGTTTCAGTGATGAAGCTACAAACAGCATCATGTGAGCTCTGCTGATCTAGAGCTGGAAAAAAACACTTTAAATAAAACAAAACCTTATTAGTGACATCTTTTACTTCTCCCCTCGATTTTTTTACTCTTCTTCAACACTGATTCTGATGCTTATGATGAATAAAAGGGCTTAATACTAAAAATCTTCACAAAAGAAAAGCGTGTTGTAGCATTTTCTGAAAACAACTAAGAAACAACCGTTGTATATCCATGGTGATGCCGTTTTTGGCTGTTTTTTGGGTTTCAGTGATGAAGCTACAAACATGGCTGACATTTCAACAAGGTTTTACATAATACAAACCCAAAAAGAATACAAAACACAGCCTTATATTTATCTATTGTATAAGAATATTCCACCTCTGAAACTGGACATCCTACTGAAACGCACCACAAAGCCATGCCACACTACACAACTTGAAAACGTTGTCAGCATCATCAGCATTTATTTATGGTCCTGTTTGTGACTGCTTCATATTAATCCTCCAGACCAGCCTGCATTGAAACTAAACCCCTTCCTTTCCCAGCAGCGTCCATATAACTACTTATCAGCGAGTTGTGAAAGGTGAAGTTCACTGCAGGGAGGATTCATGTTTGTTTACATGTTTCTCCTGTATTCTGCCATGAGGATAACCAACCACAGTCCCCTGAACCAAAACCTACTGAACATCCAATTAATGACTGGTAAACTCTAAAAAAAAAAGAATAAATTAATTTAAAAAACAAGGCTAAGAAGTGGTTTTCAGAGTAACTGCTTGGAAGACTTCTTCTCAGATTCTTTCGGTAGGATTTTTAACATCCAGCCCTTCATAAGCATCTGAATAATTGGTAACATCTTTGTTAATATGGTAAGAAAACGTGCCTGTTCTACCAGCACGGTACATCATCCAGATGTTTTCACTCCCCTCTTAAGCAACAGCGACAGACAGCAGTCTTCTTTGTATCATGGATTTGTAACTAGAAACCATACCGCCTAAATATAGCTGCACAGAAAGCTGCACTCAACATGGAATGAATTTCAATCAGGAAATGTGTAAGGATTGTTTGACCATGGGTGAAATAGTGCAGCTATTGCAAATTAAATATGAAAAAACTTATGGAAGAAGTTTTTTGTTTTTCTTTTTAAGTACAAGTGAGCACTGTGTGGCAGAAGTATTGTGCAAGATAAGATCGGCTGTCAGCCCAACATAAATCATCCTATCAAAGAGAAGTCATCATCATGTTTCTGCCCTTGGTTCTCCAAAGTGAATCGAAACAAAAAACATGCATATAAATCTGGTTTATATTGTTTCCAGGTTTGTAGACTTCACCAGGACAAGAACAAAAGAACAGTCTTTTTAAGTTCTTAGACAAGTGTACTGTTGTCAAATAAACATTGTGCCAGTGAACCTGATGAAGACAGATAAAAAGCAGGATGTCCCCACAAATTTGTTACTTACATAACACTACTCTCATTAGTCAGCTATAAAGCACAACCATTAAGTAATTCTTCCAACCTCAGTATCAGTTTATAAACTTGCCTTAAATTTCGAACAAAAAGTTCGAAGTACCTGTAAACCTTTAATTAGAATGATTAAAACAGTCTGTTACAAGGTGTTTGAGGTGAGGATGTAAATACAGATGGACAAGATAATATTCAGGCAGATGCAGGAGTAAGAAAAATAGACTGGACTAGAACTGAAAAAAAATCTGGGAATATATACACAAGAAACTAACAAGACACAGGTGTAGTGAAAGAACCAAGCAAAACTAGGTGAGCTGATGAACATGCACACAATGGACAGCCCTAAAACAAAAAAGAGTTCAGAGATGGGTGGGAGAAGCTTGTCCAGAGGAGGAACCAGGGCAAAACACAAAGTCTAGGAGGATAAGTCAAGTCAGACCTGACATCCAGAGGGCAGCTGGGCCCCAATGACAGGAAAGTCCACCAGGAACTTCCAGTATCTGGACAGACCTACCACAAGGGAAGGAGCAACCTTCTTGGAGACAGGAACCAATGGAGATGGATGAGGAGCAACTTCCTTAGATGTAGGATCCAGAGGATCGGCATGAGAAACAGAGGCACTGATGTAGACGTGATACGAGGCTGAAGCATCGATATGTGCTTGAGCACCAGCATTGGAGGCTGAGTTGCTGCCATGGACCTGGATGTTACTTTTTGAAGCTGCGGTATTGGATGGAACCTGGTCACTTACTTTACCTGACCTGACCTGAGAAAACAAAAATAAAAAGCATTTTAAAAAGACTGTACAGGCAATGTGAACTGAAAACAAGGACATACAGTATAGATATACACACACAGGACACAGGTGGAGTGAATAAAGAAAATGAAACCAGGTGAGCTGGTGTCTTTATCAGTTTTGGAGGATCTTACTGGCCATATTGAGCTATAAGGCTCTCCTCATGATGTTTTTCCCTCCTGGTCTCCTGAAAATACTTTTTCCTAGTGCAGTAAAGACAGTTCCGGCAATCATAGATAGTAGTCTGTCATCTAAAGATGTTTATTGAGTGTTAAACATGCTGAGGTCAAGACTTTACTTTTTGTGTGTCTTGTCCAGCATTAAAGAAGGCAGAATGATGGTATGGTTGCTCTGTCGTTGCTGAGAAAATTTACTTTGTCAAAAGGAGCTTTATGTGTATTTACAAAGATCCTATTGGTAGTTTTAATTCTTTATTTATTTTAAATAAATATTTATTAGAATTTACATGTAATGCTGAACCCGACTAGAGAGGACAGAAAAATAACAGAAAGACAACAGAAAAGAGAAAGCCAATAGAACCTAAAAAGGGAAATGCCACAATCTGACCACACAAACTATACAATCCACCACACCTGAACATAAACATAAAGCACATCTCATGGGCTCCTGGAAGATATAATCAGCAAATGCCAGGAGCACCAGATGATTATGAGAAAAATATGTAAACAAATAAATGCAAAGAAAGGAATAAAAAAAAAAGAAAAAAACTTTTTTTAAACTGCTTGCATAGCACAGTTTAGCATAAACATGCCACTGATGGGTTGACTTGCATGTTTTGTTTGGGCGAGGGAATTCTGGGCAGAGGAGTTCAGACAGAAGAGGGGTAACACGGGGATGCTGGAACAGCTGCGTTTGCTAAATTATATATACAATTATATATTTGAACTAAAATCTAAAGCACACACAAAAAAGGAAATTGTTTACCAAAGTAAGCTAGAAAACAGAAGGTGCTGCCCCGAGGAAAATATGTATTAATTATAAATGTTAATATTGTTAATATTAATTTATGACACATATTCCACAACACAATTAACAATTATTTTAATTTACTATTTATCTCCCTTTAAATTGATGTTAAACAGCACTTTGTTTCATCGACAGTAGTTTTAAAGGGCTTTATAAATAAAGTTGAGTTAATGAACAGGAGTGTAAAACCATGATACGGTCCTAGGAATTAGTTCATTTCAAACAAAGTGATAGGTGGACACGTTAACAGTTTTAAGACCGAATCAAACTTTAAGCCTAACATGGACAGGGCTTTTTTTATATTTTTGTCACTTGGGTATATAACTACTTGGGGTTTGAACTGTGTTTTGTGTGGATGAAAGTGCTTTAAGTGCTTTAAGTTTAAGTTCTTTAAGTTTGACCTTGCCATTTCCGCACATGATAAGACTGCTTCCTGGTGTATGCACAGATCTCTGAACTGTATGTGCTGCTTGTTGCCTCCTGCGCAGGGGACTCAAGACGAGGTTAAACTATAATGGCCAGGAGGCAACAAGGTACACACAAAACAGTTGAAAGCCTTTGTGTTGGTAGAAGGTGGATTTTATTTCATAGCCCAAATTATCCTGATTAAAAATGATGGAGTGCATCATGTAGAACAAGGAGCTGTGGTCAGCAGAGCCTTTTAGTTTTAAACTGCTTGCATAGCACAGTTTAGCATAAACATGCCACTGATGGGTTGACTTGCATGTTTTGTTTGGCCGAGGGAATTCTGGGCAGAGGAGTTCAGACAGAAAAGGGGTGACACGGGGACGCTGGAACAGCTGCGTTTGCTAAGACAAGGCAGAGATGTGTGCTGAGTTTTTCTCTGCTACCTTCCAAGAGCTTCACAATGCTGCATTTGGGACAAACTCCAGGCAATCCACAGACACTACTCTCTCTCTCTCTCTCTCTCTCTCTCTCTCTCTCTCTCTCTCTATCACACTCACACACACACATACACACACACACACACACACAGACTAGAATGTACACAGAAAGCTACAGCAAATGTAAGTCAGTTGAGAGGCAGCAGACTTTGACGCATATTGGCCTCCGTTTTGCAGGGAAGCACTGACAGCACCTGCTTACACAGAGACCAAGAGAAATTCTGGCAGGAATAAACATTAACACAACCACTCACAGTTTTTCCAATGCAGAAAAGCCAGATACTAAAAACACATTTTTTTATGCAACAACTAACTCAGGCACAGATCAAGACAGTCAAAAGATGTGTTTTATGGTGTGGAACATCTTCCAAAGTGAGCATTAGTTTCTCTACATCAATGCATCATGTTGATTTATGTCCTGGTTAAAAGAAGGCTTCCAATCTGGTCACCAGCGGTGGAGTTCCTCTGTGGCAGATATGACACAGGCGGTGTGTGTTCATCTGAGTTTTACAGATGGAGAGCAGGCATAGAGTCAAACAATTTGCAAAGTTGTAGCTCTTTTTCATGACTCACAAGTAGTAGAATGAGCCTGCAGAGACAAAACACATGAATGGTTTCCTAAGTCATTTTTAAAAAACATTTTCACATGTCATCAAAATCTCAAAAAGTAATGCCACCCCCCCCCCCCCCCATCTACAATCAGTTTTTTTTAATAATTAAGCTGTTGTTAAGCAACTGAACAGAGTCAAATAATCATTGTTGTCAAAGTTTCTTTAAATTTTTCTCTCGCTTTTTGCAAAAAAAACAACCCACAGTACCTTTGACTGGATGTGGCTATCTTGTGATAACTATGTGCTTAAGCAAACATACATGGTGTACTACCTGATTTGACTGCATACTCCTTTTCATTTCTTACTGATACCAAAGTCAGATGGTTACCAGTGATTCCTGGAAGTTTAGCAATGAAACAGAAGAAAAGGAAAGTTTTTTTAGTCTACAACACTCTTCACAACAATTCTAGCTGCATCTTTTTTAAACCTAAGAATGCTGTATGTTGGGCAAAAACCTGAAAACTAGCAAAGTTTGCATTAATATTTAGAAAATATTACAATACAGCATCAGATCCAAAATATTTGTGCTCCTAGAACTGATTGCAGTCCGTTTGAAGGATTCCACTGAGACTGTATTACAAATGGGTACAAAAAAATTCTGTACGTCATGTGTATCTTGCATACAGTAGCTCAATTTGATGGTTTGTCTCCAGTGTGGAACAAAACTTTCCCCTAAGTTGAATCTTTCTTAATCAGACATTTTTCCATGCGGGCTTTGCAACGAGGGACTGTCCAGAAGCTTAAGCTGTCAGCATGAGTCATCTTTCAAGTCACACAGAGTAAACAGTTTTACATGTGGTGAAATCATTTCTGCTTCATGGCTACTGTATGGATTGAGTTTATCACTATTTTTTTGGCATTTGAAGACTTTTTTTACTCACATTACTAATCACACTTTGAAATCTATTCTAATCTTAAACTTTCAAATCTACTACAAAATATTTGTAACCTCATGTTGAAAAGCTGTCTGGAATCCTTGTCTGTGCTAATTTCTAGGTTTTTGCCACAGTCAAAATAAATACTCTCTTCATAAAGCAAACACATTATTTATCTAACTGAATCTATTATATTCAATCGCTTCTCTTTCTCATTGATTTGGGATAACTGAACAAACAGTTTTATGGATCCATACCATAGTGAGATCCTGTTTACCTCCATTTAGTTTTCATTGTTTTCAGTGTCAAATGTTTATTTTTATCTTTGTCTTTTCCTTCTTCTTATTTTGTGTTTTATTGGTGGTTGGCAAACCTAATCACTTCTTGAGTGGCATTGGGTGGAGGAGAGGTGTGGGTTGGAGTGTATTTCTTCCAGCCTTATGATGGAAGTGATTAATCAGTAAATAATAATGAGCAAAAAAGTAAACCAATGTGTAGCTTCTTTCCAAAGCTTACAAAACATGCCTATAAGAGTCAGATGAGAATGTATAATTATTAAGATATTTTAAACTCTGCTATGAGCGTGTCTTCAAATCTGTTCAACAGCTGATCCTTGATCAAAGAATGACCTCCGGAAAGGAAGAAAGTTGAAGTTTTAAGAGATGAGGCTTCATGGTGCTCTATTCTTTTCTTAAACAAAAGCAAGTCCAGTTCTTTTTAAACATCTTGGAATAAAATCATGTAGATGACAGACACTTTACAAACATAGGAGTAGTGTTCAGGGAAGTAAATGATCACAAAGACTTAGAGTGTCACATCAAAGAAATGGGACATAATTTGTGTAGAAATGCAACAATTTGTTGTTTAAATCATAGTCATAGTAAGCTTGTTGCTGTTATATAACTATGTTGCAAAATCCCATGAAAGCTGAGGGATAGGAGAGGATAGACTGTACTGTGATACTGTTATGAATTTGTAGTTAAAGGAGTTGCCAGAGACAGACGGCAGACTGGAGACAGGAAGATTAAGACATAAGTGTACTTTAATGCAACTCACAAACAAATGCACTCCAGAGCAAGAAATTCAAAAAGGCCCAATGTAGCACCAAACATAAATCTAAAATGAAAAGCAGAGCATAGAAAACATGCCAGAACAAATGGGTTGGAAAATAAAGTGGTACCTAACGAGGATCTGACAGCAAACATATAAAAGAAGACATTAGCGATCTGTTGCACTGAAACAGATAGCCAGGAAGTGTAGAGTAAATGAAGTCAGACCAGGTGTAAATAAAAAGAGTTTTACAAAAGCAATAAGAGCGAAAGAAAAACAAAACTTTAGATGGAAGCAATTCAGAAGTTAAAGCACCAAAACCCACAAAAGCACCTAAATTATCAATGCATATAAATACTATCCTCTCTTTTCGTGGGACGACATACCTCAGGAAAGGAATGGAGAAACAAATGTAGGAAGATGACAACAGAAAATGAAAACTTCAATTAGTGGTAACTAATTACATTTTCTGTTATATCTTATTTATTGTCTTGTAATGTTTTTCATTATATATCAGATATATTTTGTGTCAAATGTTTATACAATTAAAGAAGAAAAAACTTATATTTTAAACTACAGTATTTGACAGCTTGTGCCTTAGCTTAATCAGAAATTTAAGCACAAGTGTTCATCATGAAGAGACTGTCATTATTGCAGAAACAGAGAACTTATAAATGACCAATCCCTGAACATTGCTGTGTATGAAGAATCCAAGAGCCTCTTGTTTGTTTTGGCCTTTCCCCATCTATTTTTTTATAGCTGCTCCAACTCGGGCTGTTCTTGTTTATTGTCACATCTCCAAATTCACATCAACCTCTGCAGTGAGGAGCATCATCGTTGTGGTTTCATGCTTTTCCATCTCAGACCTCACCATGTAACTACATCACTAGAGGCCAGGCTGAGAAGAGGACTGTGAAAGTATGGAAACACTGACTGACTCTATAAGCAAAAGTCTGAAAATTATTACAATCTGTAACTGCGGTTAGTTTCTATATGCATCTGAGCTTTGTTTGTATAAACAGACATGCTAGGAGATCTGCTGTGGCACAGAATACACTGGATGGGCTCCTCCATGGTGTCGTAGTCCATAGAAACCTGTTTACCAGTCAGCACTACTCACAAATTCCCGGAAAACATCTTTGCTGAAGAAACATCTACAGGTCTGCTTGAAGCTGATGAGCGTCAACAGGCCTGTTAAACTGTCAAACAGTTGTCAGCAGTTTTATCTCCTGTTCCTACTTACCAACCACTCCAACGAGAAGGCGCCTTACTGAGTTCGAAAGCCAGTTGGCTCAGACGTCAAAGTCCAACCACCAGTCCCAAAATACAATTTATGGTTCATGGATGGGTTTTTTTTTTTCTTCTATCTGTTTTGTTTTGCTATTTCCACTCATCTGACTCGTCAGACACTCGTCTGGTGTCTGAACTTGATTTTGAATATAGCTCTTATAAAAACAACCATCCACACACTAGCATAATTAGTGCCTATAAATAATAGAATTGGAAAATAAAAACATTGTTGTTTGTGTTTTCTACCATGATAGTACATTAAAAAAGACTCTTCTAACCAGACACACTTTATGTCAAATGAAGTTCAGATACAGCTGAAGAAATATTCCTATAGAATGAAAACAACATTCTGCACATTTACATTGACATAAGCAAATACAACAGACATTCAACACACTGTGTTTATGTGAGCTTAAATGTAGAGTAAGTATGGGCCCAAAATGGGATACACTGATTTGTAATATACTGTTGTCTACAGACAAACTCTAAAGTCTTAATCTGGGAATTGTATTCATAGTACTGTTCAAGTCTAGATTTTGCAGCACCTGCCAGTTAGCTGCTCAAAGTTTCTGGGAAAAGACAACAACTTTTATCTTTCTGGGAAGCCGAGCTTGTTCCAGAACCCTTCAGCATCACTGCATAAAAGGAAGCTTGGAAAGGATTATCAGAGCCTGATACAACCTCATCACAAGGTTGGTGGATGTGACATTCAGGCTGACATTTGTCTTGGAACGAGTAGTCAAATGCAGCATGAGAGCAAATGTCATAAGTAACATGTGGAAAAGTGGCCTCAAGAAATGAATAACTCATATTGATGACATAAAACTGGCAATTGACCTTATTTACAATGCTGCAGCTGTTGAGGATTTGAGTAAAATCACAGCTGGTTGCACAAATCTTAATGGAATGATTCTGTAAATGTCTCCTTTCATAAGGAAGGACAAAATAAATACATCTAACTTGTGCTTTGAAATGAATAACCAATAAACTATTGGGTGTCAGTTTGATCACAGTGAGGTGTTAACATGGCTGAATTTAACACGTTGGTATTCCACTGGGTTGCAGGTGGGACACTTTGGGTGTTCCTGCAAGACTGAAGGAGTTCCAGTAGCAGCAAAGTAGCATCAAGAGGGATGCAGGGATAAAACCTGCAGGAGAGTAGCCTTCAGAAGCCATAGCCCTGACAACCATGCTCACAACCTGACAAATCTAACACTGTTTAATACAAAATATGTGTTATTATCAATATTGCTGGAGGGGCAAATTATCACATTGCCATTATCCAGCACAGTGGTATATCCCCAAACGCCCCAATCCTATTATTCCCTAATTCTCCAATAGACACAATACAATAATATAAAGCCACACATGCTCAGTTACAGAGCTCCATCAGGTATGACGTCAAGACAGGATGCATCCTGAGGTCATGACCTGTTATTTGCACTGGATTTAAGGTAAATGAGCTGAATAGTTTGAGAGATATAGCCAAAAATCAGATTTTTTTGTGCATAAAGCGTAACCTAGTGGGGAAACCATAAATTCAAACATTGTGAAATTCGATACAGGTTGTCCTCTTGGGGACCTAAATAGGTATACTCAGTATCAAAATCAAACTGTGAAAATTGTTCGAGTTATTGCACTCACACAAAGGATATCTGGAGGGCCGGTCAGGATGAAAGTATCCCCGACACTCTGCATTTGGGTAGATAATGAGTGAGACTACAGAGATCAATAGCTTGTGGACAGCCTCATTTTTATGGAAATATGGCAATCAATTTTAGTAAAAATATTATTACATTTTGCAGAAAGGTATAAACTACTCCTAAAGCTCAAAAACAACCTCAAGTAAGAGGATAAAATTTACAGCACACATAATACTATTGTTTAATGAATTAACTTATTTCACAGTGCAGATTTCTCTTACAATCCAGAGAAATCGGTGCCATTTTCAGTCGGAGATAATTACTTTCACAATAAAGTTAAAGCATTAAAGACAGTTCCCAGGACACTAAATCCAAGCTGTTACATTCTTATTCTTATTCATTACTTCAATCACTGCTTTTATGACTCTAGACTGACTGAAGAAACTAAGATCCCATCGGGCCGTGGCCGTTTTCACCTAAACACACAGAACTTCGCCCAGAAAGAAAACTTAAGCAGACCCAATGTTTTCCAAAGCATCTTATGTCTTTGCTGTGGCACACTGAGTTCTTACACAAACTGGGGACAGAGCTATTTAAACAGACAATACCACTGACTCTCAGGCTTTGTTTACTTCAACTGAACTTTCCACGTGTTTCACTGTTCCATTCAGAACAAAGTGCCGACAAAGACTCCGCTACTCATTGGATTCATATGTTTAACACACAGGGTAATAACTACCAGAGGAGGCACAAAAGGGGTAGCCATCCATCACTAGCATGTGATGAGATGCTTCACTGTGTGATTCTGTAAAACAAGACAAAGCTATGAGTGAGTCTTTTGTGTAACGTCTACAATGAGGCTCTCAATATTTAGACTGTGTTACTGACCACAGCTTTGCAGTATGTCATGCAACCATCATCATCTTTTAACTCCTAAGCCTTAAAGGACTGGCATCAATTTAGACTATAAAGTATAAAAAGTTTACTTTGTAGTGTTATGTTTCTCTGTCTCATACATAAATAAACATCAACTTCACAGGCAGTTTATGCAAATAACATGATATTTCTATGATTTCTTTTAGCTAACTTTGGTGTAAATTAACATCTATAAACTGTATAACTTGTACAATAAGAAAGTAGTGTTGTTTGGTGGTCAGATGACCACATAATTACCACACTTCATAGGATTCACAGCCCATTCTCTCTAGAAGATGAATGCTAAAATGCTGGGTCCATTTGAGTTTTGCAACAATGTGGTATGTTCCATATTTTCCCCTTTGCAGAAAAGTAGAATGGGTAGATGGATGGATGGATGGATGGATGGATGGATGGATGGATGGATGGATGGATGGATGGATGGATGGATGGATGGAT
>JBAMHX010000001.1:17031426-17080252 GCA_037177515.1 Pseudomugil tenellus
TGAAGCTACTCGGATAAGCAGCGAAACGTCTTCTAGAAAACTCTACAAGTCCAGACGCCTTGATTCAACTCTCCACACACGTGCCTCATGTTTTGTTGACATTTCAGCAAACACATCTGATCAGGTGCGAATGCAATCCATCTTTGCGATCTTATTTTACTCCAGTAATAGGTAGTGCAACAGAAATGATCCTGTTGCACCTGCAAGGAGACAACAGCAGTAAAATAGCTTGTCCACAACAAGCACCTATCCATAAAAAAACTTAAGGCAAAAATGTAAAACTTTTAAGCGGCTAACAGGACCTAAAAATTAATTTCATAGATTTGCACTTTTAAGTTTATACAAAACATTTTGACTAATGTGGTGTCTATCAAGCAAAACTTACCAATCATGTAGAACCAGTACAAATCTAACCCTGTAAGTAAAAGGTTCTCTGCTGATTTAAAAAGAAACCAGATGTTGAAAAAAATGTGGATGGAAACTAATTAAATTAAACAAATAGCTCAAACCAGTTGGAAAAGTCAAATGTAGACAAAGGAGAAGGTATGAGAATACCTTCAGAAAACTGGATTTGTAACATTTTAATGAAATAAAGACCATTAACACACAACTTCTGCACATGCTTTAGCGAGCTTAAAGACGATGAGATGATCTAGAAGGAAGCTAGAAATTCATTCATTTCATTTGGCTCTTCAGTCATTGGGCTTTAGAGGAGTTTCAACCTTTTATATACAGTATGGTTTCAACAAAGTCACTGAAAAGTTGGTTGTTTTCAAGTCCACTGGAAAAAAACACAGGGAATCTAGTAATTAGCGTTCAAATGGGATTCAAAGGGGATGTAGTGTTAAAATGCAAAAAGGAAAAGAACACAAACAGCAGAGTAAACCTGTACTTTTGATGTGCTTCTTGATATGAGGAAATTGAGAAAATTAGAACAAATCAAGAACAAAACAAATCTTAACTTTTAAGAAAAAAATCTAGGGAATAAGTATACGGTGGCCGTGAAGTGTAAGCCACAACTAGAAACAAAGACGACTGCAACAAATAAAAAACAACAAATCAAAAATGACAACGGCGAATAAAAAATACACAAAGTGAAAAAAGCACAATTTAGAAAAACAAATGGAATAACACATCCAGTAGATGTAATATTGTCAAAATACCTTAACCCAACCAGACCGGAAAATTGATTTTCTATAAGAACACTGTACACCTACTGTTCCAAACTGAGGTTGTGTGTGGGGGAAAAGTTGTGTTTATAAATCGGTTGCCAGTATTGGAGAACCTGTTTATGAAAGTTTGATCATTTACTTGTTAATTTATCTGGTCATCCATCCTACACAGATACCTACCTAGTTGTAGTTATTTCGATTTTTTGTGCTTCTCCAAAGCAACTTACATCTGAGAATAAGAACACAAGCACTAAATCAAACAGTAGAGGACATCATAGATAAGTGCAGTTAAACTGCTGTAGTCTAGTTGGGCACAGGTAATGCTTTTAAACTAATGTTTTTCAATGTTTTTTCCCTTGTAATTGTGCCTGTTTGCCATTTGTCCTTTTTGATTTGATGCAGTTGTTTTGTGGTTGTGGTTTACACTCCATGCACAAGTATAAGACAGGAAGTTTAAAATGTCTGTCATGAATTTATATTTGCTAGAATAGTTCCATTCTGTTAGTCTCATATCAGACAAATCATTATGAAGTAAAATGTGTCTTTTTAAAATCTGGATAAAGACAAACTATGATGTTATGAGCATGAACACAGGTCGCTTTAACAATGTATAAGCATGTTTTAATGCATCGCCTTAGATGTTTAAGCAGGCCTATGAGAAGAAATCTTACCAAGTAATCACTTAGTTGTCGGGCAAGACTGAGGGAGGTCTGCTAGTAGATGTATAGACATGCCTTTATGCTCCTTAGGCTGTGTGACCATTTTTAAAAAAAAAACTTCAGACATTTAGAAAAATACACTATTTAGATTTGAAAGTTTTATGGTCAAGCATTGTTTCATTATATGGTCAAAACTATCAAATAATGAGGAATACTGAAGGACAGGAGAATCCTGCATGGCACATTTTACAATGATTGTTTTTACAGGAAGCAGAACCAACCGAGTCTCTAGAGCTAAAGAAACCTCTGGATGCCCAGGCAGCCAGCAAGGCCTCAGGAGTGGTTAGGACAATACAAATACACATTATGTAGATGCACAGTAAAAAGTTTGGTAGAATGAGACTCTGGATCATTTTGTAGTTTTGCTTTATTATTGTGCACATTGTTCCATAGGCCAGTCCACTGTAAAGAGAATGAAAACCATTTACTCTTCAGACCACTTAATTAGCAGACTGCTTTTTGCACAATCTTTTATTTGAACAATAAACAAAATAGAATGCTGGAGGCTTAAAATCAAAAGACAGAAGAGACTTTAGGTCAATATCCCAACAGTTCCCAGCAGACAATAGTGTTAGGAGCACATACTGATACATTACTGAAGTCTTTCACCAGCACATTTTCTGACCAGTCATCAGACACCAAGATAAAACTGTACAACAGAAAGCTCAAGGTGTCCGTTTCAACTACCCATCTTCCAAACATTCTTTGAAAAGGGGAAAGAAAAATGCAAACTGAACAATGTCACAATTTGTGCAGAAATAACAGAAGCCAGCAGTGCACCTGAACTATGAATGTTATGATGCATCAACTTTCTACAGAGCATGCCACTTCCCTTGTGCAGAGAGATGGCATCAAGACCTCGAATGGACAAGGCAAAATAGTCAAACTGAATGGAAGGCAGGAGGGCCGATATAATGTCCTTTGGTTTACTTGGGAAAGGTTTCTGACCTTGTAATCCACAATTAGTCGATTGATACTATGCATCACATAATGGTAGAGCCAATAATTATTTTAATCTAAAAGGATTTCTTAAAGAAAATTTGAATGAGCCCAAGAAGCTTGTGTAATTACAATCAAAGGGCATTTTAAACTCTTAAAAACAAAATACTGCTCTCAGAATGTAGGAAATGGATAGTACGTTGCACCATTTCTTCTATTTGACACTGGAAACGCAGAGCAACCCATCTCACCGTTGTGCCTCATTCTTGACAAAAACTGACATTGCAGAAACTGAAGTTCATGTGAGACAAATGAACAGATGTGTTAACACTGAGAATCTGACACTGGTGGTTGGAATGAAATTGGTCTTCAGCTATAGGAAAGGGAGAGGAAAAAAAAGAACAAGCAAAGAACTATTTTTTATTTGCTTTGTGCTTTAGTCTGTTAATTTTTGTCAAATACCAATTTCAATGCAAGCATTTTATTCTGCAGGGTGTGAGAAACAAGACATCTAATAAATGATCAATGACAAAAAAATAAACAGCATCCTTTTGTAACGCAAAATAAAATCACAATCGAGTGAATCAATATCTTTACGCAAAGCAAACACTGCCTTTTGTGCGCATATCCATATCGCTTTATGCAGAGTAAAGATGTCGTCCCACTTTCCCCCAAAGCTCAGTTCGCCTCAACAGGAGGAAACGCTGCGCCACATAACAGTAAATACAGAGGTGTCGGGTACATTCCCATAACTCCTCAAGGAATTACACTCAACAGTTGCCACCTGATTTGGGTTAGACATGTACACAGAGTGAAAAATGTCACACATTGAACCTAAGGCAGCCCCCGCTTTTTGCTGAATGGGAGGGGGGGGTAGAGGGTTATGTGGCTCAAAACTACACCGATAAACCACAAATACATAGATGGAACCTTTTGACAGAAAACAAAAAAATGGATAAAGATGTAATGGTACATAGTAAACAAGGTCAGGTTTTGCAGTGGAATCTATGTTGATCGTTTGCCACTTCTCCAGAGAAGGGATCAGTCTAAAAACTGGCACAGTCTTTCAGGACCAAAAACAACAGGTTTTCGGTCAGCTAGAACTTTTTTTCTTCTTCTTTTAACATTTCAATCTAAATATTTGTAAAATATGCATTTGCCTGTCATATAATCATCAGTTTATAATTTGTGCACAGAAGCATATTTATCATTAAATTCTAAAGCGCATTAATATTTTTTTAAACAATACTCTTTCTAAATCTAAATCAAAAAACCATCACAGACCTCAAAACATTGAAGCTGTAAAGTTCCCATCCAATGCACCACCTCTTTTTTTCTTTCTGTTTTTGATGGCTCGAGTTGTACCTTGATTTAAAAGCATCATAAAAGTGAGAAAATGGAGGAGCAGGTGGGGGGTGTTGATGGTGGCACACAAGAACACAATCTGGCCTTAGGAGGAGAGACTCATGACAATGCTGGTGCTGGGCCTTTTCAATGCACGAGGGCAAACAATAGGCTTTTAAGCTGCTGCAAATTAATTTAGGCTGACAGTTCTCTTTTACTAAAAGGCAAACGCTTGATATTTCCTTAAGAAAGGTCATCTGAACAAGAGAAGTAGCCCTGCAGTCCACTTGCAGCCTCTGGTAGATTAGTTCCTCCTGTGTGAGTGAGTTCACCATTTGCCATCAGAGCCAGGCCGTGGGCTCAGTCAGAGGGGGATCTCAGGTCCTAAACTGTACCCCAGCGCTACCCTTTGTCTATTCCAACAGTCCTTCCATGCTGCTTTCAAAGAGAAAAAGGAAAAGAAACAGCAGTGGTGTGTAGAGAAGAGAGCAGTTCCAGGAAAATCTTTCTGAATGCAGCTTGCATCTCTTCTTCCAAAATTAAGAAGGTGACAAGAAAACAGTGTAGGAAAAGCCATTTTCAATGCAAGCATTGATATACTCATAACTCAGGAAAGCAGGGACATAAGGGAAGAAGAGGGAAATCTTGCAAGAGAACAAGTTGGGCAGTGTTCCTGTTCATTGTTTGGTGTTTGTACGTTTTGTTTAAGAGTGCATTCTGAACATGTTTGTTGTGTGCGCGTGTATTTGTGAATATGTTCAGGTACTGCTGTGTGAAGGGACGTGTATGTGCGTGTCTACAGCAAGTCAATGCGGCGGTAGTACAGCAGGTAGGCGGTGCGCTCTGCAGTCTGCTTCACCACCTGGTACTGGTTGATGACCTTCACTGCCTGGTCGTCGATACGCAGCCAGCCGTTAAGACCAATGTGGAAGACATCAGTGGTGTAATGGCCGCCAGTCGCACTGTTACCATGGTGATAGACAACTGGTGGAATCAAAAGACAGCGAGGGGAAAAAACAAAAAAAAAGAAAAATCAGAAAAAAGGACATTTTGTAGCCATGTACATCCTTCATATACAAGTTTAGGCACACGTGTCAACAGTTCTCCCGCTGAAATTACTTTAGTTTTTCCATCAAGTGATGCCTACCTTACTTACATTACACATTTAGCAGACTTGGTAATATTCACAGTACTCTCGGTATTAAATAAGACTTTTACAGTGTTGGCAACATCCATGCAATAATGCCATTCTAGCACAGTGATAGCTGAAGGCTTAAAAGCCAGGAAGTAAAAACAGAAAAAAAAAAAAAAAATATCGAAGTATACGAAATACTTGCGTACAGAACAACTGTTCATTTCTGTCAGCTCTGTGCTGGGGACATATTTATTGAGGAGGAATGTGAACGCAGAGGGAAAGGGATTTATTAAGTGTTGACATGACTAGCTAAGATCAACATAAAAGTCTTGTTATCAGCTGCCGTTATGTCACTCTTAGTATTATTTTATCAGAAAATACTATCGCGCACCGTTTCTCAATCCAGGTCCTCACGACCCAATGTCCTGCATGTCAGGACCTCCAAGACACAAGGGAAATTACTTAACTACCCTCATCAAGTTCTTTGCACCCAGTTAACGAGCCCTTTATTTCATCCAGGCGTGTTAAAGTAGGGATACCTGTGAAATAACGTGACTCGCTGTAACAGCAGCCCACTCTGCGTGTTGTGAAGCAACATTTGTGATCATTTAAGATTTGAAGTGCAATTCAGTCAGAGGACATTTTGACATCTGTCAGGGGATTGTTTTGGTATTTGGAAGCCAAATGTTTGTTTTTTTTGGCATCTTGTCCCCTCCCTGAAAATTCCTCTTTAGTAAAGTTAAATACTGAAGCTTTGTTCAATACTAACTTCATACCTTTGTGTAAGCATTAAGGGGCAGAATAAATAAGCCATTTTATTCTTTGTCTTTCAATAAAATAGGTTGATTAATTAGTTATCAATTTTTGTCTTGTAATTTTTCTGTAATCTACATTACAAAATGTGCATTTGGGCCAGTCCCTAGAAGCAGCAACAATACACTGTTATGTCTACAATACTCTACAAAACTACTATGATCTGGTACTATATAGAGTTAATCATAGTTAATATTTTAGTTAAATTTTTTTTGTTCTATTAATTTTTTAACCATTTTTTTTATTTAAATACAGGAACACAGATTACCATGGCTTCAAAACAGGTGGCCCATGTTTATGTACAAAATTCTCACAATTGTCAAATCTTTTCTGTTCCAATCCTACAGCAGGATTATGTGTAAAATTAAACAGGATGTACTGAGTCTCAACATAAACAAATCCTTGAAACCATCAATGTTTGTGAAGAAAATAAAACTAAAATTGTGGTAAAAATTTAATTTCCTAAAGTGGAAATAACAACAAAATATATTGTCCTCTTTTCCATACAAACCTGCAAAGAGCCTGTAAGTTCTTTGGCCTTTCAAAACTTTGCTTCGCACTCCAGAGGACAGGAGATCTGAAAGGAAATCATAGTTTTAAGATACATGATTAGACCAAGATTTTTAACATTATCTGAAAGTATACATACTGTCTGTCTTCCAAGTTATTCTAGCAGTTCATTAAATTAAATATTATCTTACAACTGAAAAATGATGCAATGTTATTATTGTTATTGATAAAAAAAAAGTAAAATAATTACATACAAACATAAGAAAAGCTTACAGCGTATGTGTGAATATAAAAATATTTACAGAGTTCACAGCAATACTGTTAAACTGACACATTCAGTAATTCTGTCATTAAATAAAGTTGACATTTATCCTGTAATAAATCTGACAGTGACTTGGCAGTCTTACTCAGTAAGAAGTGCTTTTATGTGGCAGTCACATGCTGAATGCAGTAATAACACTGCATTAATTCATCTTTTTGAACAAAACATGTTTATAAAAAAAAAAAAAAAAAAAAAAATCAATAGAATCCCTGCTTAACAAAGTAAAACAACAAACCAAACTTGGACCTTTTTGTTGAGGCCGCGCTACGCTTGTTATGAGTGTGTGCACTGAAAGTATCTGGGGCGACTTTAAGGCATAGAAAACTCAGGAGAATGTGTGGCCTTTCATACCTTTGCTTATTTCCAGGTCAACCGGGTAATCAATGTTCTTTGTTAGTTTCTGGCAGCCTCCAGTCTTTTCGAAGACAAACCTCTTGAGATGGAGAACCAGTACAGGTGGCAGCTCTTCCAGAGTTACTCTTCGACTTATTTCAATCTGAAAGCAAACACACAAAGATGAATAAGACATGCAATACTAAGGGAAGTTAATGTCACAGTGCTGAAGCGTTATTCACTGAGTCAAAGACTGAAAAGATTATTTGCACCATTAGATGGTACAAATGGCTGGGTCGGGGTGATGTCTTTGTGGGCATGTGTATCCCTGTGTGAATAACAATATGATTGTATTTTAAATGGCTCTATTTTGGTGTGTGAGAGCTATTTCTATTTCAATATGCATTAACTGGTTTTAACATGCATAGCAAATACTTTAGAAATAAAGTTTGCTTTGATTAAAAATGAGAACAGTATTTAAAGTGTACTGTACACTCTGACATGTCCTTTGTAGTAGTGACTTGGAAGCAGTCAGGCGGTGGACTCCAAAAAAGAGAAAAAAATGGCATCAAAAAAAAAAAAAAAAATACATCTTCTGTTAGAAAAACACAGCTGTGTAGCAGATGCGGTCCACCTCATTTTTCAAAGACCTCAAAGTTTTCACAGTTCAGTCATTTCGCCAAACGTACGGTCTGAGGATGTAACTGACGTTAACTTTTTTTAACATGTTGAACTGTCTGCAATACAACAAGTACAAAAATATATGTAAAAATTGTTTTCCTTTTTGTCATTAAACCTCAAAGAACATGGTCAAAGTCAGAAAGTTTGTTATGATATAATCAGCAACGCAAGTATTGACTTTAAGATCATGAGAGTACTTTTCATTTACCTCTTGCTTAGTTTTAGAGGTGTATCCCTGCACAGACTCACGGGCCACCAAGGTTTCTAGAGCTTCTTGGACTGTGCGGATCTTCTCGGACTGGATGTCAAGCTGCAGGGTGAAGAAAGGCTGCAGAGTGGCTGATTCCTTAGAGTTTTGTTGATATACCACTGATCTAAGAAAGAAACAAAATCCCTCATTAAATACTGTTTAACATATAAATACCAAAAAAGGAACAAATAGGTTAAACAGTGTAAAAATACTTCAGTGCCACTTTGTACTTTTTAACACATGCTACAAATTTACACCAGGACTGTGCTGGACCAGGACCACAGAGAACCATTTAGGGTTGCAACAGCCAAAAATATTCCTAAGTTCTTAAATAAATGATAATATATTTTAAGAGTTACATATGTATACATATTTTTACCAAAAAGATCCCAGGAAGGACAGCTGCAAACTATTGGGGATTCAAAAAACTGAATGGATGAATTAAGTTAACAGTTTGTTTGGAAGAGAAGACCTTTGTGGAAGTGTCCCCCATATTGTTATGAGACGACTTCTGTCCACAAATTATCCTGTCACTGGCAATGCCACTCTTTAGAGGTAAAAAATTAAGCCCAACTCAAGATGCATGGACAAAGTTGGCACAACTATTTGTACAGCATGGAGGCCACATCCAAAAAGAAAACAGCCAATATACCTGATGTGTCCACCAAAGATATCAGTGATGGGTGTGCGGACAAAGTCAGCTTGGCGAGTGATGGAAGTCTTGTTTCGGGGACCCACTTGTTCCCACTCATCATCACTTCCTCCTTCTTCTTTATCAGCAACATCCTCCTCCACACCAGGCTGGGACTCTGGTCCATTTGGTGTGTGAGCTTCTGTTAGAGATATTTAGAAAAAATAAATGGATATTTAGAACTTATACTTCATGCTTAGGAACCTTCTGCTGATCCAATAAACAACCAGCAAGTAGGTAAATGGGATTAAAATAAAGTCAAAGACTTAGTTGCTCTAAATTAATTTTCCAAATGTTTTCAGTTCAAATTTGTAAATCAAGTTTACAAGCTTGAATTTTTCACTTTTATTAAATTAATGACAAACAAAGGCAGCACAGAAACAGAACTATTGAGAAATGAAGGTGAGCATGAATGGTTATTTTTACGCTCACATTCATATAGCTGGGATGGGACCAGTCCCCACCACCCTGTATTAGACAAAGCTGTATAAAAAAAAGGGAATAAATGAATGAAGTTCCTTCTACAGGAATACTAACTATATAACAAACCTAAAAAAAAAAAAAAAAAAAAAAAAAACCTAAATGCGTGTCTGACAAAACCAAAACAAATTAAAAAAAAAAAAAACTATTTTTGGACAGAGGTGAGTTTCTAAAGATAATCTGAATGTAGTTACTGAAGACTTTCTTCATCCAGATCTATAATTTATTTGTTTTAACCCTGCATGTAAAATCCAGTGGAAGATTTGTTTAGATTTGATAAAGCTGTATGGATTTCCCCCACATATTAACACATAGCAGGAACTATATTTCAACAAAAAATTCAATTATAATTTCATAATCATTTTTATCTCGTGGCATGTTCTGGTAAGCTTTAAAAGTTGCTTACTCTCTTCCTGAGGTGAGATTAGTTTTTTCAATGCCAGCATTTCCTCGTGCAATCCGTTGAGTGTGAACCCGAGGTACTCCTCCGCATCTTCTTGCCGACCCTGCAAGCGTGCCAGAAGTACACCAATAATGACTAATACACACACCACACAAAATACCTGCTGTCAAAAACAGTAGTTCGCACAAAGATGTGAATACAGTCTTTAATTGAGGTATGCTGAGAAAAAGTGTTTGCACATAAAAGGATAAGAGCAAGTCTGATTATATATCAAAAAAGACATCTGAGGGTTTGGGTTACTTCACTTCATTAAAAGTAATTCGGAGTCAAGTCAGCATGTGGAAACGGATGAATTATCTTTATTCAGAAAAGGTATCTAATTAAAAGAAACTTTTTTCGTTTGAAGCATCATGCCTCTCCAGATACTGCCTGTTCCAGAGTCTGTTCTTAGAGTTAGTCATGAAAAGGAAAAATAAAAGCACACCCGACACATTGCTTTGCAATGAATCTGCCCTCTACTAAAACCATGCAGCATCTCTTACCTTTTCTGAAAGACTTGACTTGATGAGTGTGAGGAGTCTATATATGTAAGTTGGTTCGAAAGGTACACCGGGCCGTATATCTTTTACAACTTTATCACCTACAGCTGTAGGCAAAACAACAAAGCATACACATAAGTGGCACAGATATCACATTATCCCAAAAGTTGTCAGTTGCATAATTTATCTTACCTTGTTGTTTGGTTTTAGATGGCACAGGCATGTTGTTGAACTCGTTTACCAACCTTACACTGTCAGAGAGAAATAACAGTGATACTGCCGAGTGTGACTACTGGAAAATTTGATATCAGCTTAGAAAAATGTAAATGTACTTACAAGTTGTCCATCATGGGTGTGGAAGTACATGGTCTCTGCATTTCATTATGCAGAGGAATGGACTTCATCAGGTGATACATGGGAGGGCATGCGATCAGGGCCTGTAGGGTCTGAGTGCTCAGAGTCAAGGAAGAAAGCAGCCTAGAGTACCAACTATATGATGGGCTGCAAATAAGCTGTAATATAGAAAACCCCTGCTTATAATTGTATCTTTATAAAGTGATATTTTTTAAGCTTATTTACTGTAAATCAGGACATCCATTTGGTCTTTGAAAAGATAAAAATTGACTTCTATATGACTTTTCTACTATATCTCAACTTTTCTCACCAAATGGTAAAACAAGCATTTCACAATGACGTATGTTAAAAGCCTTGATGTCATCTTAAAAGCCAAAAATCTAAATTATGTACATTTAATACCAATTTACAAACATATACACACAACATATAAACAGATGCAACAAAAATAAAAGTAAAAGGATACAGCGTTGATATAACACCAGTTTCCTTTGTTGATCAGCCCTCTTGGCTGCAAAGACACTGGTTTATGTATCAACTTCACATTCTCAATAAGTTCTGGGGATTCAAACAAACAGAGTTCTTAAACAATTAATTATGGGAAAATGCAAAAAATAAAATAGAGCATATTTCTGCAAGTTAATACTTTCAGTCACAACAGCCAAGTACTGGATTTTTTTCCCTGAATCTAAAGTGTTGTTAAGAGCAGCAATGTACCTTGTTTCCTTTTATTCCTGCCTCTAGTGACAACCACACTAGAGACTGACAGAATAAAAGCAGGAGTTTAATGTACCACGCCTAGGAAGGGAGGTAGTCATTCAAAAAGCACAGCTCCCATGGTAACGTGGTGAACACATCAGTCTTAATTCAGTTGTAATGAATGACCATATGATATTAAAAAATGTCTCTTTCTAAACTTTCAGACCCCATGCAAGCAAGTATCTTTAAAAAAAAAAGTGACTTAATAAAAAACAGAATTACATAATCAGGGAAAAAACAGACATTGGTGGAACCCCATTTCTCTTTAAATATATCCTTTCTTGTGTTACGCTCTGCTCTGTAAAACGCTATTTAATATATCCTGATACACTTTGGCATTGGAGAAGCTTCTTTTTCAACGTAAACTGGTTGTATAATAAGATGCTAAACATTCAGAAAAATTTTAATCTATTATCTCATTACCAATAAAAATGTCTAGTCATGCTGTAGCAGCAGATTGAGTGTTGAAGTAAACCAAAGTGATGTTCTGCATTATGTGCTGTGTCTGCAGCTTGAGTTTATAGCTCAATAAGGGAAATTGTTGAGATGATTATCTGGTTCATTCACACATAACTAAGCACGTCTGTGTCAAAAGACAGACATATTTGTATCTGCACACATGCAGTGTGGACCACTCCATTCTAGAGAAATGTGTACTTTTGATAAGATTGTTCAAACAACAATCAAATGAGCATCTGGTTGGGAAATAAATGTGAACAATGTTTCAAATACCTTCACCAATCCAATGCTTCTACATTCATGCAATTTAAACAAAATATAGACACATCTGCAGAAACCACTTGAATGTGTGTGTGTGTGGTTGTTTTTAAGGAGAGGTGGAGGCTTATGCAGAAAGAATTTAACCCTGTATTTAGCATTATACATCCTTAATGTATCTAAATAAAAGCTAAAGTTAATATTGAACTGTGTTTGTGTTCAACCCAAACCTCTATATAAAGCAAATCTACAATTGTTTACTAGTGTGACTGGGTGAAAGACATTTCAAGACTTTTACCTCTGGTTCCACTTCAACAAATTATCAATCAATCAATTAACAGATGTCCAAGTCCTTACATCTTTCCTTGTTAATCTGAATTATCAAATGGCAATTTAAATTGCAATTCTATAAGGGACCAGCTACATATCAATAAATGCAGCAATGATTAACAAATAATATCTGGTGATATCCAAGCTGCACTCAAAAACAATGATATCAAGCAGCAATAAAATAACTTGCAATTATCAAAAACTTTTGGGGACACGATGCGCCCACAACAAAGCAGGACAATAAAAGAACGAGACCCTCTACCTGTGCTAAAGCTGCATGGAAGCAATCCTTTGTTAGAGGATGATTTGTCCGCAAGGCATTTTTGTCCTACTTATAGTGTTGTAGCAATGAGACACAGTGGGTTTGTAAATGTCACTGATGACTTAATATTGAACGGCTATACAGCATTTCCTGCCGCCATCTAGTGGTTCTTTCTTAAACATTAATTTGTGACAGCAAAAGCCTGAAGCTACTTAAACAGTAAGTAAACAGTCTAAAAATTGCCGTCCAGTGAACAGAAGAGAATTTAGTAGCAAATATATATATCTCCTGAAACAAAAAAGAAGCATTAATACCTGCAAGTTTGGGGGCCATAGGATCCTCTGACACATGAACAGGGCCTTCTTTTACCTCTCCAACTTTTTCTGCCTGCTCGGGAACAACAGGGGAGGAAGACACAACTTCCACAACATTCTTTACCTCTACAAAGGCCTGAGGGCCCCCAGGCAGAGGCTTGGAGTTGTGAAAGAGGCTAGCCCAAGATTTGGGAAGATTGGCAGTAGGTGCAGCTGAGCTTGCAGGTGATTGTGCCTGCTCCATCACTATGGGCTGTGCAGCAGAGTCTGGGGTGAGATGCTGAGTCTGCTCCTCACTCTCATTGTCTTCTTTGTGTCCATCTGCACTGACAGGAGTATTAGGCTCTTCCAGCCCATTGGCCACCCCACTGTCTGCAACCTCCTTTCCCTCTTGTTCAGTAGTCGTATTGGAAGTGATGACAGAGGGGGTGGCCACAGCAGCTCGGGGTGGAAGAGGCGATTTTGAAACAGGGCTTTGTGGGGTATCAGAAAGTTCGGGGCTCTGTTGAGCCAAATGATCAGGCTGCTGATCTGCAGTCCTTGGTCCCTCTGCCATCCTTCTGCTTTGAAAGGAGGATGGGGAAGAGGAAGTTGCATTGTTACCATCTGACAAAGAGCCCCCCCCACTCGTTAAGTCCAAAGAAGAATCATCAGGGCTATCACAAGTCCTCTGATTGGCAGTGGATGTAGGGGCAAACACAGCAGCAGTTGATGTTGCTGTGGTGACAGGTCCCGGGGCAGAAAGTTCAACCCCTGACAATATCTTGCTGTCCACATCCTCAGTACTGTGGTGTGGACCACCAAGTGCATGTCCGTTCACTAGAGCAGTCACAGGTGCTCCATCTGTTGCACTAGTGTTGCCGTTTCCACTAGTTGATGGATCTAAGTAGCTGTAGTACCCTGGCGGCCGTTTTTTCTTTTTCTTTCTCTCTCGCTGTCCCAAGCTGCCAGAGAGTCCGTCCATCTCCTGGCGATCATCCTGGTGATTGTCCAGGGCTGAGATCTCAGAGTCAGGCCCATCCAGCAGGTTGAAATCGCCTATGTCAGCTGCTGGAGAAGCTGTCTGTGGAGCCTTCTGCACTGGCTGGCAGCCCAAGATGAACTCTGGAGCCTGGGGATTGAGCGTGCTAGACACCTTGTACAAAGGATCATTCACCCCAGGCTTGGGATCCATCACCTCGTCAACACCAAATTCAATGCGCTGATAGTCTTCTGCTGCAGAGAACATTTCAGTTAATTAAACACAGCACACAGATTCAAACAGCCTAAATCATATTAAACATATATTCATAAAAACTACCCTGCTTTTATTTTTTTTTTTTTATCTCTACCACAGTCTCTTACAAAATCCTTCAGCTGAAAAAGTCAGACATGAAGTGCAAAGAAATTTCCAGACGTTTTCTGGACATCTAGGTACTTTTATGTTACATTTCTCAATTACACTTTAAACCTAAAGAGAACAATGTCAACTTGCCACAAAAATGAAGGAAAAGTGTGTTTGGGTAAATATGTTTTTGTTGTAACATTCAATCTTCGCAAAGGAACAGGAATAAATATGCAAAACCACCATGTATAGCCCCGTCATGACCTAACTCTCCCTTAAGGTGAAAGGTTCACCACCACTATCTCCACAATTCGGGAACTGAGAGGAGGGAATAGTCCACCTAGAACAGACAATTCAGCGCTTTTTCATGATCGTGACCCACATATTGAACTCTTCTCATTGCACTTTTACTCCCTTACACATGTGGGTACCACTTAAAAATAGAAATAAACAGTCTTTACTAAAGCGTATGAACGTATATGAAGCCCTGGCATACTGTTACAACAAAGACAAAATCAACCAATCACAAATTTTCTATGGAAATTTTTTATGGAAATTCTTATTTTGAAGCTACAAATTTCCCAACATATTTATGATTCGCAATGTAACAAAACACATGATCAATTTGTAGTTAATCAAAATCAAACATTGTGCACAAATTTAAATAGATACACAAATAGAGCACTGCGTTTTAGTACTACGTGTGATTATTTATGTTGGTGTGCTTATTTTTCTGAATTTTATATAATAGGTAAGAAAAGTGTGTATTTGGTAACAAGGAATAAACATGTTTAGGTTGATTTAAAAACTGTCTAAATTTAATCCTTTTTACTTAATCTGCTATCTATCTGCATTCTATCTTTTAAATAGCCTTAATACAATAAGAATAGAAAACAGATTAATTCTTTAAAATAAAATACTTATGCAGCATTTTTACATGTCAGATAGACAGCAATGTGAAACAAGAATGCACCACACATACATTAGCATGGATTATTATGCAGTAAGAAGTGCCAGGTGCAAGAGTGAATAAAAAAGGAAACATTAGTAAGTGCAAATAAGAAAATTCATTCTAGTGACGTTCATCAGTTGATTGGCAACCCAAACTCTTAACCCTGATGTTCTGTAGGTGTTAAAAGGGTATAAAAACTGATATTTCTTCCAGTAGGATTAGAGGATTTTCTGTTAGTGTTACTGAAATTTCACTTTTTTAAATAAAATTGCATTCAGCTGTAAAACCAACAATGCAAAAGATAAAAATATAAAAACATGTTAGCAACCACAGAAACCACCACTATGGCCTTAGTAAATGAGCTATGATTGTTATGCAATATGAAAGTACAAAAATTTGTTTTCAATTAAACTTGGAGCCCTGCAGTAGTAGAAATGCATTAAATGCAAAGGAAGATACTGAAGTATCTTTAGCATGCAAAGCTCTACAGATTTTACCAACAGGCAAAAGAAAGAATACAGGAGCATAGTTGAGAAAGCCACCAGTTTTTGAAAACCTGGGTTTTTAGTTTTACAGACAACAGCTAGTCAAGCCACATGGTGTCAGACTCCTCAACTCACCGCAGACCTGCAGTCCCATAGACTCCATAAAATAAGGTACAGCAGGAGTGCAGTAACTTCCTAAATAATCAATACAAATCAAGGTAAGGCAAATGTTAAGTGCAAATGGATACCACTGACAGAAAGGTGGCTGCAACATTTTTTTGTTTTAAATTTGGTGGTCGTAAATCATCGAGAACATATTTTTTAAAGTCATCAATAGTTGCAAGACTGTGTTCTTGTGCAAAATGTACATGTTGAACATGAATATTTAAAAATCATCAAAGAGCTGGCCTTAAATCTTGCATTATAAAAACACCTGCTTTACAGGGGGAGGGGGATTAGCAATGTTTTTCATCAATAACAGTTGTTGATAGGGTGTGGGGAATTTTAATAGTCATTTTTCGAGTAAAATATTTTATCAGAAATGGTCGCATTAATAATCAATCAAGAGTACATACCAGAAGACTGACTGACACATGGAGCTTTGTCATTGAACGGAGGAAGCTGTGAAAAGTCAAAACAGAAAAAAGAAAGACATTTTATGATTACGATTTTAAGACTAAATATTTATCTATATTTATCACATGAGGCTGCAGGAATAAGTTGAGAGAAAAAGAAATAAAAATCTAAAACATACCTACGAGGCAAATACTTTTGTTATAGTAAATAACTGATAGCATCTGTGTGATGAGACTAAGTGACAGATTAACCATGACCCCTTTTGCTACTGGTCAAAGTCTGGTCTTTAAGCCCAATAAAGGCCAAGAAGTTTCATGAAAATGGTTTACTGCTGAAGCCAAACATACTGATTTATTGAAATACAGCATCTTCTTTCTTCTTACCTCAACATAACATCGAGGAGTGACAAAGAACTGATTGATCTCATCAGGGCTGAATTCCCCGAAGATGTACTGTGGAAAGAAATAAAAAAAATAATTTAGCTGAAGAGGAAAATAAAGTCTGCAAAATTCACTTTTCCTCTATGTATTTTTACCAGCATGACTCCATAACTACTTAAAGACTGTATAACACAGACATCAAGCACATGACATACCATTTAAAAGTCTTTATTTGGCAATCACACTTAGTTTAAAAGATTGCAGTAAGGGAAAGTCAAATTGTGTTAAGTAAGCCCAGATAAGTGCAACTGATTTCAAAGGTGCCACCATCTGATATTTAGGTAGTAGGGCAAATCCAGCAATCTATTCATGAAATGATGAGTCATGCAGCGTTACACATAAAACCTGACAACAAAAACCTTCCAGATTTTTCCTGTGATTAAATTAAGGATGAACTACAAGGCAACCTAGTGCTAAAATGAATTTTCAGATGTCAAACATTTAACTTGTGTCCATGGATTAAAAAAAACAATGGATCTAAGCTATTTTTTCTTATTTGTTCTTATATCAGCTGAAAACTTAGACTAGTACATGGTCAATAATTAAACAATGAATCAATCATTTGAGATAACAGTAAGGTTAGCAGTTTGTGTTATCAGACTACTGCACAAACACACCCATCTATAACTAGTATTATCTTGGACGCCTGAATCCTTTTATTCTAAATAAAAATGTCAAAATAAAAAAAAAAAAAAAAAATCTGAAATGTCTCGGATGACTTCAGTGGATAAGTTTAGATTCTGATAACATACTGACCGTACAAAAAATACTGACCCCATTTTAAGCCTGAACTCCGAAATTACAACTGTAGTCATCTTGTTTAGAGAAGTATATTCCCGTATTAAGCGTGACGCTTTCAGCATAGCATCAAAGTAGGAGAAATAATCTGGATGCTCCTCACTGCAGCAAGAGCGTTTCCATGTTTACCTCCATGTAAGAACGTTTAAAACTCATAAAACACATTTTATGTACTTTTAGCCGGTTGGTGAATTTTCTAAAGTGTGTACGTTCTGCTGACAGCAGTGTGATGACCTGTGTGTGTGCACGTTAGGTGTGTGGCATCATAGTCGAACTCTGCCATGGACACACAGAGGAGTCATGGAAATTAGACCAATTGTTGGGTTTTTTTTATATATAAAAAGGACAACTTGGGTCTTGTTACAAGGGTTAGGAAAATCCTGCCTCTCCAATAATAGATTAATTTTGTCCATAGATACATGCTGACATCACTTTCAGAATGTTGTTGAACGTGACTAAGCCTACAGTCTTAACGTTTGCTAATAATGTAAGCTGTTGAATAGTATAACACTTAAATACAATGAAGAGTGGAAAAAAATGTGCATACGCCAAGATGTTGAAGAGCATCAAAAATCACACAAGAGTACACTGGAACAGAAAGATTTCATCAACGTGATTGTGAGAAAGTTTATCAGTCTATATTGGATTAATTAAAATTTGTATCAGTTCAGGTAATTGTAGCATGATGCTATTCATCTGTATCCTTTTCAATGATTCTGTATGTCTGCAGTGTTTTCGTCTGTTATTACTTGATTCCCATTTCATCATTATTGTTTGGTAGACGATCCTTACAGCACAAGGAGAAACATATTTGCTACGAAGAGTCCACATGTTTAGGGAAAACAAAGCAACTGAAAAAAGGCTACATGAACTCAATAACCATGATGTTAATCCTCTCAGTGCAATAAAGGGTGAAGCGTGAATGGGAAGGCGAAAAGAAAAGAAAGTGCAGCTCAAGCATATGTAACTCTTTGCAAACTAGGCCCCACGCGAGGGCTTACATTGCTGAAATGGCAATACAAGCGACAAACAGCCAGCTGTAATCCAATGGCCTCAGGATGGCTCAAATAACCACAACAAAAAGAATACCCCTTTGCTTCTTTCTGCAGGCGTGCCATGCGTACCACACTAAGCTCCGTTTGGAATGTGGATTTCAGCACAGCTTCATGATGATACCACACATGTGAACATGCACATATATAGATTTAATTTCTATAGTAAGTGCAAATAAGAGATGGGCTTGTATTGAAATATACATTTCTAAACATTGCCATTCACTGACTTTAGGTGACACTGTTTGAGGTTCAGTGTACAATGAAAGAACTAGATTGTTAAAAATATTAAAACTAATTTCTTCAGGAGATACAACGGACAATTTACTAGTAAACCATTTAAAATAAAACCATTTTTAGACACAGACCTTGGTCCAAAATACCTGAAACCCTAAAAGTTACTAGTTTAATATGCTGTTCTTATCAGTTATAACCATTAATTTCAAATAAACGAAAAATATGACACAAAACCATAAATATTGTGTGTCAGATTAATAACCAAATGCTTCTCCCTGCTACATTTTAGACACCCAAGGTTGTGAAATCATAATGTTGGCTCTTAAAAGTCTTATACTTAATGATTACATTTGTTTTTAAAGCTTCCTAAACACTTGAACACAGATGTTTTTTATCATTATACCATGCTTGTTATTATAAACTACAGGGGTAATTTATGATCAACTTTGTTAAGTATGAATATACTTAGACTAGCTTCAGTAGATCTGTGGACTCATGTTTGTATAAACACGCAGATGCTTGCAGTCCACACCCACAGGTGTGGACTAAAAGTGAGCACCTGGATCAGCATTAAGGTACATTTAAACCCGGTATTGAGCTTGAATATTGGCGTGGATAAGAGATGGAATATTTAGGTTAATTCCCTGATTCACGGTCCTGTGCTTTAAAATAAACATATTTCAGCAAATTATGCAGATTTAAGCCAAACAAAAAATGTTGACACAGAATCCGTTAATTAAATATTTCAATTAGAACACATTTATATAAATTATTTTGTTCTTTATGTTCCAAGTTTCTGGTTCAAACACCTGCACTGCCAAGTCTGATAGGGAATGAGTTTTTGCTAGCATGTCACTAAGATAGATATATTTTGGTCTGGAAATGTTAAAGAAAGCAACCTTAATGCATGTACAGGCGAAGCTTTCAAGTTAAATATTCTTCAGCTAAGAAGGGTAGAGAATATAGTGCAGTAGATACCTCCTCTATCAAAGTCCACAATCTAAAATACTGTAATTCTGCATGACATTGGGACTCGCATGAAGAAAATGAACACTAAATATACAAGGTTGAGAAAATTTAGGTAGGGATGTGGTCTGCTGTGGACCAATAACGCCTCATCACCTGCCTGTCCTTGTGTAAATTCATAACACAAACAATTTACAGTTTGTATACCGCTTGCTGAACCACCCTGATGAACCACTTTATCCAGTTTCTAAACTCTGGTGAGTTGTTTGCTGATCCACTGAAGTACAAAAGGAATCATACAAGTAACAGATAAAATATAATCTTGAACTCATTGGTGTAGTCCGATTTCCTGACTGGCATATGATGTCACAGCCAGTAATCAGCTCATAGCTGCATGTGAAAAATGCATCCATATATTTTACTTATATCCTATAAAGTCTGGGACTTCACATGATGGTGGACACAAGGCAAACAAACAGGAGCACACCGTGACCAGAATCAATTAAAAAAATGGAACTTGGGCATCTCTCCACAAGAAGATATAAACAACTAGACTTGCTATGTTAAAAGGCAAACTGGAGCAGCATCTAAACATTTTTGCTTTCTTATTTGAGACATTAGCAAAGTCACACAGGCGGTATGTAAAAAAAATCAGAAATCCAGAAGGAAAGTTATGGCCCAATGCAGATCTCTGCCCGGTACACGGGCCTAGCCTTTCAGAGTGAGACTATCACACTGTGAACCATAATTTATCTTTACACAGGACCTTTGAAGTTATTTTAATATAGTGGCATTGAATTAAGCACAGTGTTAGCTGTGTTTCCCCTGATTCACATCAAGCTGTGGAGCATTAAACATGCACAACTTGCAGAGGCCCTTTTCAAAAGATCTTCAAACTAACTATAAGTTGTTTCACATTTGCTCCATCAAGATCTTCCAGCCAGATTAAAAAAAAAAAAAAAAACAGCTTCTATGACGCCCTCTTCAGGAGAAACAAGCCTCATGAGCCGTTATTGCAGACCCCAATCAGTCCAGCAATGATGACCATAATCACAATAACGTTTGCATACGCAACGATGTTGCTAGGAACACATTCTGCGTCCCTGACAAAATAAGACACTGTTCAATTTCCGTTTAAAAACGACAGTAACTAGCAGGACAGACTTTGTGAGCAGGCCAGACAAATAATACGTTAACCATCCGTAAAAAACGTATGTAAAAGATGCAGATGCAACATGATCCCTGAATACACAGAATTGTAACTTGCTAATTTTGCTGCTACTAACCAAAGTTGCCAGTAACTACTGGCAGTGGAAGTAATGAAGAAAATACTTTTAACACATAAGAGCCAAGCGTGACATATGATACATTTACTTTCTCAGACATTTTATGGTGTAAAAAAAGAATTTGCTCAAAATTTTGAGGAGCACAATTTCAATTTTGTCTTCTGCTTTTTAATGGACACCAGAATCCAGGAGATGATACAATAAGAATTATGACATATCACATGGTTATAAATTGTAAATATTGCTAAGATTTTTTATCCTTTCATGTTAAAAAAGGAACAAATAAAGACTTCATATTTTTTAAAAAATTACTTTTCTTACTGCTTCTTCATGGGTTGGGTCTTTAAGGGTTAAAACACTCATTTTGATATGCTGAGACAGCATCCGATGATAAATACTGTTACTGTTTTTTTTTGTTTTTTTTTTTACAATATGTTATATGGTTTAGGAGTAACGATCAAGAAGTGCGCTTGCGACATCCTGTCTGCGACGACAGATCTGTCTTAAGAGGGTTAATTAAAAAAAAGCTTAACACTATCATTTAAGGAAAAGTAGAAAATAAATACTTTTTTTTTTTCAATTGGGGACCCATCGAAATTTCCAATGGGCCCCACTCATATCTTGACTTCTGGGGACTCACTGCAAGATTACAGAAACTGCATAATTTAATGAGGAAATTTTCAACCAAGCAGCAACCTCCGTTGGCCAAAAGTGAAGCCTATGTAGAAGTGCCAAAAGTTGGAGTTAAGCCCTCATCCACTAGGGACTCCAAAACATCAAACATCCATAGAATCTTCACATCGGAAATAAACCTGTTTACAGCCGGGTACAAAAACGATTTTAATTTTCATCGGTCGAGTTTATATCATTACAACTGTGAAGGGGTTGAATTTTAATTTATTTATATTTTTTTTTTAAATGTATGCGTTTGATGTCATTTAATCTTAAAATACTGCATAATCTGGTACATTTTTGTTTAATTGACAGGTATATCCTATATCCAAAGGAAAGAAAGCAAAAAAAAGCAAACAGTTCTTGGCCAGGTAACCGTGTCCTTTAGCCCGCTTACCTCCATTAGATGATTAGCTTCCGTTAGATCCATATTAGTTTGTTTAGCTCGTAGCTACAAGTTTAATAAATCTCAATCATTCACCCGCCATGCTTACACCTCCCTCTAAGCTCCATGTCTTTGCTCATTTTTGTTTCTCTGGGAGCAACGCCATACATGACAATGGGAAGATGGGAATGGTGGGAACCACCCACCAAGCGTCATCTTTGCTCTTCGGAAACCTACGGTTGACATCATGGAGCACAAGTACATCCTTTATATACAGTCTGTGTCCAACACATTATCAAAAACTGAAAGGATACTGGAGAACCCATAGTCTTCCAGGAAAAAAATGTCTATGAAAGATTTCATGAACGATCATGAGCAAGCAATTTAATATTTGGTGAAATTAAACTAAACACCCTCCCCAAAAAGAAAAACATTAAAACTGAGGACTATGTTTAACAGTGAAAGTAAGAACATTCCCACACGGTATAGGAACTCAAAAGATTGGAAGTAAATAGCTGTGTGGCCATACGAAAACCACAGACAGAAAGAAATCTTGTGATTTTGCAGAAGTTTATAAAAATCAATGCCACAGTGAATCTGTGCTAGAATCAAAGCCAAAGGCAGCTTAGTATTAGTGTGCAACTTTTTTTTGGTCAGGGAGTAATTGTGAGCAAGACTAAAATTTCAAAGACAAGAGGACATGGAAATAGCCAATCTAGGCTGTTGTACTATCCCTTGAAACAAATGCCATCTGATGATTAAGAAAAAGATTTAAAAAAAAATAAAAAACAAGGTTGTGTTCTGTGGCGAGGTAAGAAATTCAACTCAAAGAGTGGACCTTCTCATATGTCTCTTTTTTTAGGAGAACAAATTTACAAGGCAAGGAGACATGAGCAAAAGGATGTATCTGGACATGCAGTGTATACACTGCTCTCTAGATCCCTGAGCTAAACCCATAAGCATTAAGGTTAATGGGATGTTAAGCTCGTCTTGAAGGATACAACTTTAGAAAAACCCAACTTCCAGTTTTGCTTCAAAAGTAGTTGAACACAACTTATGAACAGTTTAATTGATATTCATAAATATGAGAATTAAATCAATTATTTACAATATATTTAACGCTACCTTAACATAGCAACCCTGAAAACTGCACCAAGGGTGTATTAAATAATGTACTATATTTACAAAGCAGGATCTGAGTGGAATATTAATAAGTCACAAATACTTTTTCAAGACGAATATCTCATGGCTTAACTTCAATTGGCTAAAATTAAAAGAGATGTTATCCATCTACTTGTGGGGGTGTCATCCTTGATATCACATTAACAAGATAAAAAAAACACTTCAGGCAGAATTAAATCAGCAGATGCAGGCACAAAACAGTGTTGTTTAGCATTTCCAGAACAACCTGTTTGCTGGGTTTAATCGCAGAAGACTGATGTCCCCTTTGCTGCTAGTCTTTTTTGTTTTGTCTTCAGTTAACCAAATATTTATCCAAAGTTTTGGATTTTAGGTTTTTTTTGTTTTCGTTGTTTATAATACTCCATTCACCTAAAAACGTGTTACTTCTTAGTAAATAACTGCAACAAGCCTAATTTGTATGTCCTTCACTTATTCTACAGAAAAGAAACACCTATTTAACTTTACTCAGAAATCAATGCAAATGTTTTTTGCTTGTCCGAGAAATAAAACCATGGCTTTTGAGATAGTCTTCCAAAACTGCTAGTTTCAAAACCTGCATATCTTGCTGTACCACTTACAACCACTAATGTAGCAAAGTCGTTCAAAACAAGTCTATTTATGTATAATTATTTGAAAACTGCACTGATTTCCTAAAAACAATTACATGGGTTTTTGATTTACATCTTCACTTTCCTGAACATCTGGCTAATAGAACCGTTCAGCTAAATTTTTAGTACAAGAAGATGCGTAAAAGCATGAAGAAAGAGTTCAGCAAGATTTCCTAATTTTTAAACGTTAACCACATTCACTTCCTTTATCCCCAAACCAAAAACACAATATAATAGGGTTCCTACTTGGAGCCCCTTGTTACTATTGTGGATTTTAGAACCAATCTTAAAATTGTTACCAAGTAACTGCAAAACTTCAGACTTGGCATGGTGCTGCTTGCACACCTCAAATGGGCCTTCCCACATGACAGCTAATTTCTACAAAACCACAGTCGAACTACTTTCTAAAGTTAAGTAAGGCATAAGCTGGTTACTAAGCATCCCGCAAAAAATGTTGCAGGTTTTCTCCTGTTTCTACTTATTTCTAAATCAAGTTAATAATCGCTATCAACGAAGGCCTACAGAGTACAACTGTATTTAGCTACCCAACTAGCGTACTGACAGAAAAGTGTAAGCACACCACCTGTAAAGCTGTTAGCTTGCTAAAAGCTAAACAACCACACACATGTATCTTATCACTGCTGATAAAATAGCTAAATGCTACAACTCTGTGTTCTATGAACATTGTTTCACTTCCAGACTATCAGGTGATCTAATTAGGTAATTTCGACAATTTTAGAAATAAGCCATATGAGTAGGCCTTTGGAACCGCCGAGCAGGTGGGCCATGCGTACACGCAGCAGTTTTCTGTCACTTTTCCGAGTGAATTAACACATGACACTTCTGGGATCTCTGGCCAAAATATAGTTGGTGCCAGACCAATTATGCTAATGTGTCATAATACTAAAAGAACCTATCCGATGGTTTAAACCAGTTGCAAAGAGTAACTGTGGTTTATATGAATGGAGGGACATAGGGCCTGTAAGCTAACGTTGCCATGCTGGTTGATTCAATGAGACTTATGGGGGGCATTAGCAAGCACTTTTCAGCACCAACAATTTCAATGACACGACTTGCCTGAGGTGGCAAATAACAACGTTTAACTAAGTAAAACACAAATGTAATATGCAAATACGTTTAATTAAAACAGTGCATACTGGGGAGCGTTCATAACGTTATCAATAACCGTTATACTGCGTTCAAATGGAGTTGCTATGCTAGTTAATATTAGCTTACTAGCTTAGCTACCTGGTTGCTGTAAGAAGCCATGCTCCCGGTGAGATTTTCACTCCTCCGCTGACAAGATGAAAACTCCCCCCGGAAAGGTATTATGGGCTTGTAAAGATAACTACAAACGGCGCTCTACTTCGACGCCATTGTCAATTTTCCAACGATGTAGTGACAGTCGAAAGTTTTCATCCATGAAATGCATCAACAAATCACGCTGCTCGCCTTGCCATCACCGCCATTTCCGTCTAGCATCTTCCTCGCTTGTTAGCCAACCCAGCGCGCGGTCGGTTGTAGTGGCAGCGTGAACTCGAAAAGTAAGGATAAATACTTCCGGTGAAGTTCGCTCTTAGACTTCACAATAAGATTGTTTACCCCCTGCAAGTTTTATTCTGGTATAATCATTTATTTGTATGGAATAGGATTTTTCTTTAAAAAGTAGCAAGTATGGCTACTTTAAAGTGCATACTGTATTTAATGTATACATATTTCTATACATTTAAAAAGTGTAATTGGCTACTGGCGCTTTTTCAACTTTGCTTTACTTTTTACTATTTATAGCCTATACTGACTTAGTATGTTAAATTCATTGTCCAAAGTCTTGACCATTTAGGGGAAAATGTTTAATTTATACGTAATTCTCTTTTCAGTTTCCCCATATTAAAGTTTGCTTGAATCTTCTGTAACTTGGCGTAATGATCACCGATTATTTAATCGTTATGCTTGTAACAAACCGCCGTGTTCAGTAAGATTTATGTCATCTTAGGAGCTAGAACCGATGTTTTCATTTAAAGAATAATTCAATCATATTTACATGCTTTGTGAAAATGTGAAATGCCTCGACGGAAATGCTTTAAGTCTCTCCAGACCACGTGCTCTGTCCAGGTTGTGAGATATAATCCCACATTTTCTCGTTTAGAAGCTGCAACTTTGCAGCCAGTAACTTTAATCACTTACACGGTTTAAAATGTTCAAGCTTCTAGATAATTTTACAGTAAAATAAGTAACTCTACATCTATTCTCCCACAACCACCATGATTAAACAAGAACTACACGTGTAATAAATAATCAAAATACTTTTATTATTCAGTTGTGTGTGAAATAGTTGCCACAACTTGAGACAGCGGTCGCGAGCGGTGGGCGTGGCACAGCTACAGGTGAGGGGAGAAATCTCAAACAGGAAGTGAGAGCAGGTGGGTTGAGGTTTTTGTCGTTTAAACGAAAACAAGGCGAACATACTACATCATTTAAAGGTAGGAAACAAACTCTTGCGTACTTAATGTAAATACAATTTTAATGCAGTCTAAATGACAGATGCCTTAAAAGAGCACCTGGGAACTACCTTTAACATAAGTATAATCAGCTAATTTGATATTTTGGTTTTTAAAAATTCAGTTTATATTCTACTCTAAGCTTCCACATTTTCACCACCTTGTGCTCTATCAGCCACCCCATGAATGAAGTTTGTCCAGTAATATCATTAAGCCTCATTAAATGATCCTCAGTGGTGCATTACTGAGGCACGTCTTCTTGCACACGGACACATTAGAGGTTGTAATAGGATTCATGTCTATAATCTTCTGTAGGCAAAAGAAGATGCCGGAGAGGGGAAGTGATGTGTATGCAGAGTACAAAAGCAGGGGTTACTCTCACAGAGGAGGAAATGGTCTTTATGACAGCCAAAGCTTCAACAAAAAGCCAAGAAATGTGGAGATGAGGTCTCTTGGTGAGAGAAAGCCCAAAGAAAACAGACATGTAGAAATGACAAATGGCTTTCAAAAAGAGCCGCATGCTTACAGAACTTACAGCGATGAAGGACCCTCAAAACAGTAAGGGATTATCTGCACACAACTTGCCTTTAGTAATACTGTCTGCACTGTAATACTACACATTATTAAGACATTATTTGCTATTTGTATGGAAATAATACATTTCAATTCACTGCGAAACTGCTTTGTTTGTTTTTAGGTACAGAAGGACATCAGAGTATCACTCTGAAAAAGAGTATTCAGAGCAACAACAAAAACAGACCCTGTACAATCTCAGATACACCTTAACTGCTAGAGGCAAGTATATTTATTTATTTAAATTCCTTTTTGATAGACTAGTCTTTGTCACTATTCACTATATACAAATTTAATTATGGCCCGAAAATCTGTCATGTGAAAATGCAGCATGCTGAATCTGTCCAGATTGAAAAGACATAATGATCGTAAAGTGTGATACGGCTACTGAATTTTTCTGCTAAATGTGATAATATGCACAATGTTTTGAGGGTGGTGTTGCGACAGAAGCAGGAATTCTTTAATAACTTATGAATTGCACATGGATACAAGAGTTGATTACTTAGACCAGGGGTGACTAAATCCGGTCTTCAAGAGCCGTAGTCGTGCAAGCGTGAGATGTTTCCCTTCAACACACCTGACACGCATCAATGTTGCGCAGCCCTGGTTTGACAAATAATTACCCTGCTAACTCATGTTGCAATTCACAGTAACTGTTAATTATTTGTTATTTAGATTACAATTTTGCTTTCATTGAATCTCATTAAAATTCAGAATGTTTTACTGTAAAAAACTGGGCCATTTTAGACTAAATTCCCATTAGAACATAAATAGCATAGCACATGTTGAAACTGATATATATCATTTTGTGGAAAATATTTGAATCATTTTGGATTTTTTGGAAGTGACAAAATTAAGTGTAACCGTTGTGTAGCATTCCCCTGTCTTTTAACAATCATCTATTAGTTGCTGCAATTTTAGGAAAGGAATTATATCATAGATTCCTCCAGACTGTCTGAATTTTTATTATAATATTAAATCCTATAGAATAGATGTTGGGATCTTCAAAGTCTTTGCAACTGTGTTATGGGTGTAATATGTTTGTTAGCATTGTCATAGGGAAATATGCTATTCCCTGAAAGATATGTTGTCTGGACAAGAGTACATATTACTCTAAAACCTCAATGTACTTTTAAACACTGATGGTGCTTTCACAGATGTTAAAAAAATACTCACACCATAGACTCAAAAACATCGCCATACCAGTGGGCTTTGTCCCAGAAAAGATTCTGTTAACAGATGGTCTCTCCATTGCATGATAGAGCTTTAACCTGCATTTGTGGATTGCACAGTGTTGTGTTCAGACAGTGATTTCTGGATTTGCTCTTAAGCCTCTGCAGTGACTTCCAGGACAGAATCTTGCCTGTTTTTAACCCACTTCCATCCAAGAGAACAAAAATCATCAGAATCGAGTTTTGACCTTTTACCTTGTCGCAGAAATTCCTCTTAATTCTCTGAATCGTTTGATAATATAATACTTCTGGATATCTGTTCACAATATGGTTTGGGAAGTGATATCAAATATAATGCTGCATAACGTTACATTATGGTTGTCCATACTGCTCTTGGTACCACATATGAGATTAAATAACTTGGTCATTATATTCGTAGTGATCTCATTGATGACAGAGACATGCACAGACAGCTGTGTAAATCATACAGACAAGCAAACATGTTTGTACGAAAGTTTTAACATGTGCTCAGTGAAAGTAAAAACAACTCTGTACACTACACAACTGTGGCATTGCTACAAAAAGTCTAGTTTGCTGAAACTCGGTGGCATATAATAACTGTATGAGGCTAATGCTGAGGGTTCCTTGACACTGTCGTACACTGCTGCAGGACCGAACCTATGCAGTATTTATGAGTTCATTTAATGCCAATATACAAGCTTTTGTATGTCCTGAGATCAGCTCTGTGAGATTTAGATAAAAAATGTGGAGTCACTGGTGAGCTTGCCTATATTTATTATAGAATTATGGGCTGGTTATGCTGTTATCATTATTATTATTATGTTTTATTGTACTTTTACTTTACTTTTAATAATATGAAACATTTATTTTTTTATGTCTCCTTAAAAAAGATACATTGAATTGAATTATTCGCTGAAATCTTTAAAATCTTGGAAATTTTTTCCTGAAATTGTTCTATATGGATGGATAGATGCACTTTATTAATCCTGAACTGTGAAAGCAGGGTGTGTAGCAACAAGCCCAACAAAGAAGCATTCAGAGGATACAAATCAACAAAATACAGAAACTTATATGCTCTGCTGAATCTTCTGATAAATCTGTTTTCTATATATAGAAAAATATCATTTTATTTAGCACAGAAGTCTTTGTCATTAAATTCAGTATTTTTGTTTGAAAACAATAAGTTAGCCCAAGTTATTCTCTTATTGCAGGTCTCTGCCAGCTCATGGAGCTCTTTGTGAACCTGCTGATAATAATCTGTGCCGGAGTGCCGTACAGCAACAATGGGGGTTACCGTGACCTGGCCAGTCTTGGTGGAATCTACTACTATTACTTTGGAGGTGCCAGTGCCTTCACAGGCGCCGATGCGGACAGAGTGAAAGAGCTCGATCAGCTGTTTCATCAGCTCAAACGCCCTCCGTACATTTTCACAATGGTCTTTGGTGGGGTGTTAATGATCTACTCGTGCACCATGTTTGCCCTGGGAGTTTTCAGAGTGCCTTACCGCTGGCCCCGTGTGCTGCTGTTGGAGGCTTTGCTGAATCTTCTCATTGGCTTGGCTTACATCCCTGCCCTTGCATTCTATTTTATTAAAGTACAGGAAACGTACAATGATCCCATCTGTAAGGAGAGAGAACAAATGTACAAGAACAAAGGGCACAAAGGCTTTGAGTGCCAGTTCAATGGTGCAGATATCTCAGGGGGACTCTTTGGGGTGATGGGGGTGTTTGTTTTCATATTTGGTGCAGCATTAGCTGTCAGAGCTTTTAGGTCAGTGCGAGAGCTAAAGCGGCAAAACACAAACGAGGACATTTAGTTTTAAACCAGCTTTTTTTTAATGCCTTTGATGAAAAAGAGGGACAGAGTTTAAATTAATGTATCTTGTTTTGTTACTTCAGCACAAACTCTTAATTTGTTATACTTTGATGCTTTTTTGTGTGAAATATAACACTTTTATTTTCCTTATTTCTCCTTTTTACCATGTCATTTTTATGAATGTTTAGTTATATAAAATAAACTACTACAATTGTGTGTCAGTTTGTCTTTATTTGGACATTAAAAGACAGAAACTATGTACAAGTTAGGTGTCAAATGGAGTTTGAAAAAATAGATTTCTTTCTTATTATTAAGAGTCAAATGGTCTTAATGTTACACTGGTAGAGTTTAAACTACTTTCCTAACACAAGACCAAAATGATATTTACGTATCTTCTTTTAAAATAATAAAAAAAAAAAGTCAGACTGAGCTGGATGATATTTTATCCTTGAAGCTCTGTCAACAAAATCCAGTAATTTAAACGTTTATTTGTTTCAGTATGTACATTTAAAGCTTGAAATTAAATAAAATATCCAGAGTTCCAGTAACTTTGCCTTTTTTAGTCTCACCTTAAGGACAGACTAACTTTGTTACTCTCAAATAGTCTGAAAACTAAGCTGAGCAAGAGAGAATAACTAGAATCCATCTTTTAAGCTGTGAATAAGTTCAGATTGGGATAACATTAGAAATGTTGTTTACTGATTAAAAACTGATATAACACTGTCTTTATTGGTGTGAAATATTATAGAGAAGAATAGACAAAAATGATTCACAGTAAAAAGTTTTATTGCTACTTGGCTTAAAGTTGCTAAAAAAAAACAAGAAGTCATTTGCTGAAAACTAATGATAGCAGCATTTAAAATAAAACCAATTTCCCCATCAAGGAAGATTCGAGGGAATACAATTAACATCAAAAGTGCTCATCATTAGTTCAATTCCTAAATAAATCTTCATTTAATGTTGAAACATAAAATTAGCAGTGATCTGCATGCTAGAATAAAAAGCAAAACATATCAGATATGGTCTATTTTGTGCAAATAAATCACATTTGCCTTTTATGTTGACTGTTATTTAGAACATGCTTTCAATATTAAATACAATTATAGGTAGTAACACCTTCAGTACCATAAAGAGTTACAGTTTTCTGTAGAATCCCAGTCACTTCCAATTCTGTAGTGAAGCGGGAAATAGAAATTAGCATGATACAATGAAGTACAAAAATAAACATCAGTTTCTTGGCATTGAGGAAAAAAATATTTCAAGCATTTCTTGAAAATAACACAGAAAGGAACCATGTGATTAAACAATGGCTACTTTGGTCACATGTTAAACAACTGGAGCATCTCTGATCAGCTTCAATTCACACACAATTACAGTCAGTCCATTGTTCACACATGCATGCACCTACTGTATGTGTGCACACTAAAACTTGGAACTACACACAAACACAGACATTTTCCGATGTAGGTACAGGGAGCTTGTTAACTTGTGCAAAATGAAAATTATACCTTCAAGTTGTTAAATGGATCATTAAAATTATTAATTTGCTGTCCCTCTACTTTGGTGCATAAAAGGATTTAGCAGTATTGTACCACCACATTACGTCCACCAAACAATGAAAGGGAGATTTTAAGCCATTGCACATTACCCTGGGTACTCTCTTCCTTTTCCTGTGCAGTCTGGAACATCCTTACTTTTCTAATGCATTTCAAGTTGGACATGTGCATTGCAAAGGACTGGATGAATATATGGCATCAACAGGGAGACAGAAATTACTGCAGTGCAATGCCAAATGTACATCTGACTGAGGACATAAACAAATAACATAAGCTATACAACTCATAAACCCAACCCCAACTACATACATCATACACACACACTCACACACACACACCAGTCAATATTTATTTTCAGACAGTGAGGATTTTTGTAGTTTCATTGGGGGGGATGTCTGATTTACATTTATATTTACAGTTGACACTTTGCATATTTTTACAAGGAAATTGCCTAGATCTGCTGCAAGCACTAAACCTTCAGTGAAGTTCAGTCTCCTTCCTGCAAGCCGGCTAAAATGGACCAAATTTATTTACAATCACATTAAAGTCTCAGCTTGTTCTGTGGCAGGAATGTCTGCAGTGCCCATCAATGTTTTGCTGACTTCAGTGCAGAAGTCTGACACTGTGTGGGTTGTCATTGTGGAGGTCAGAGCCACAGAGTCCCTTGTGTTTCGACTCTCAGACATTGGCTGATAAAGTGCTCTGAAGTATGTCAGTAATGATTGTTATTAACTAATAAAACGTGAACTGTTAAATAAATCGTAGGGGCTATACCAGTATGTACTGATAATAATACTAATAATAATAACATTTTTTTTAGAGAGGGGGGAACTATTTTCATGATATTCTCATACAGAAAACTATCAGACAGTTGGGGATGACTCAGCACATTGTTGTAGTCACACATGCACACAAACTGTGTTTTCATATTTTCAGCCTTGTAACTTATCTATATAGAATAAGAGTAATGTTGGCAGATAAGGATTAAATACTTCATCAAGAGCACATATGAGGCCATTTATGGTATTGATGTTGAACATTTAAATATTAGTTAAGACACTATGAAAATAGTCCAGTTTACTGAGAACAAAACAAACACTTGTTAACTTAAAGAACGAATCTCTGTATTGTTAAAAGAAAATACACCAACTAGAAAACTGATTGCCATCATATTACTTTGTCATCATTTCAATTTCTCGAGTTTTCTTTAAAAAGAGATAAAGTGCAGGGAAGCCAAAATTGCCCAAACAGCTCTAATATACGAGACTCTGGTCTTTGTCTGTATACAAAGTGCTTTTAACAATGATTTTTTTTTCCTTTCATGTGCCAAAACCAGCTGAAACAAAAGGTTTATCAATCATTCATTCATTCATGAGTAAAGGATAACAACACCCATGGAGCTAAAGATTTTACTTATAAACAACAAAAAATCTTCAAATGGCTCCTATTTTCAAAAAATTCTTTCTACTACTTTAAGGCAAAGATCCAGCTAATCATTTGCTGTTGAATCCCAAAACTGAGGTGGCAAAATAGACATCTAACGCTTTGGGTATCACTGACAACAGCAACTGCTGATGCTTTGGCCTAATTAAAACTACAGCAGCCCAGCAGAGCTGCCTCCTCTTATGGCACAAAGTGGAGACGTTGAAAGCTGGATGAAGTGAGGTTCCTAGGGTTGCATGATTACTGTTTTTACCTGATCATTCAGATAACAGGTATAAGATAAATATGGCCATTTATATATTTTTTAAAAAGATGTTAGAGAAGAAAGGAAGGACCTATAACTCATCGTGTGAGCTGTGCTTTAAAGAAGCGTTGCTCAAAAATCAGAACTTAACATGAGAAAATGTTGTAATGAAAAGAGGGCAACATCAAATGATAGAAAAGTCTTGACTTGTTTCAATGCCCCGAATTTACATCTGCAAACTTGACTTTGTTAGCAAATCAGATCAAATCAGTGTATCATAAATATTCTCTGCCTCCATTCACTCCACAGGAGCAGCTAAGATTTGAAATCTGAAACTTAAACTTCTAAACACCTTCTGGGAAACTCATTAATTCCCACTGTTTGAACTATTGTTCACATCCAGTTTGCATGAAGTAATTTCTCCAATTATTTGAATGATGTCAGACTCTCATTCAAGCATGATTTGCCTCATTAAACTCACATCTCTTTATACGTTGCAGGCACATACGTTACATTTCAAGCAAATCAAATTTACATCACACCCTAACGCATAATGCAGCCATCTCAGAACATAACCAAAGTTGATGGGTATAGCAGCTTTTGTGTCATATATCTGATTAAACATGTGGAATTACAAAACTCACAACTATGCAGGGAGAAAAAAATTATGAATTTCTTTAAGGGAAATGTTTGCACTCAACGTCTCCAGGTAATACTAACATGAATTGATGATTACAAATGTCCAAATTGTGCCAGACTACGCCATCTTAATGCAAAAGGGTTTTTTATGCTGTTTTTGTTTTACACATGAATACTGGATCCATCAGTCAGTTTTTAACAATGTGTCAAGTTGTACCTGATTTGTTTGTTTGAATCATGACCTTCAACAAGGAGGTTATATTTTTGTCTGTTTGCAACTTCTTGCAAAAACTACTGTGCTGATTTTTGGTCTGAACGAGGATTTTACTGCAGTTTGGGAGAGATGTGACAGGAGTTGTGTACACTTTAAAAAGATTCTGCTTTTCGGAGGTCTTCTCTACATGTAACTAGATTATTTCCAAACACAGTAAAGGCTCCATTTCACCAACCCATCACCATAAAACTGGTTGAGTTCAAGTTCATCTTACATATCCTTTGAAGATTTTAAGCAGGTTGTTTGATCATAAGGCAACACTAATTTCTTCTTTAAATGATTTTTTTAGTTCAGAAACTCTGCTCTGTGGAGCTTAAGTGCTCACATTACACTGTTTTATATGAGGAATCAATTCAATCTAGATGCAAACAGCTCAAGTAAGATGTGAGCATGTACTGTACAACTCCCGATTCCAATGACGTTTGGACATAAATGTAAATAAAAACACAATACTATTACATAATACTAATAAATAAGTCAATTAATTACACTATAAAGAAGAGATATTTCATATTCAAACTTCTAAACTTTTTTTATTGCAAATATTCAAACATGTTGAATTTGATATCTGCAACATGTTCCAGCAAAAGCTGGGACAGGAGCACGTCTACCAATGTATTACATCACCTTTCCTTTTAACAATATCTAATTTACTTTTGGGAATTGAGGACATTGAAGCTTTTTAGCTGGAATTCTTTTCCATTCTTGCTTAAAGTACAACATCTGTTGCTCAACAGTTCGTGTTTCTGTTGTTTTATTTCTTGGTTTATAATGTGCCACACATTTTCAGTGGGAGACAGGTCTGGACGGCAGGGAGGCCAGTTTAGTACCTGCACTGTGTTGCAATGAAAAGATTGTATCGTAACATGTGCAGAATGTGACTCAGTGTTGCTGAAATACGCAGGGATGCCCCTGAAAAAGATGTTGCATGTTGCCACAAAACCAGCATTAATAGTACCTTCACAGACGCACAAGCTACCCATACCATGGATAATAACACCACCCCCCACACACCATCACAGATTCTGGCTTTTGAAGTTTGCGCTGATAACAATCCAGACAGTCTTTTTTCGGGGTGTTGTTTTATTGGCTTTGGAGGGTAGAGTTTTTACTTGTACTTGTAGATGTAATGACTGACTGTCTTTTCTGAAGTGTTCCCAACTATTTGAATTTAAGTAAAGCATCCTTTACACAATGATGCTGTTTTTTTAATGTGGTGCCACCTGAAGAATCAAAGCTTATATTGTTGGTTGTCGAGCTTGCCACTTAAAAAATGGTTTTTAACATTGCTAAGAATGTAGCTTTCAAAAAGTGGTGAATCTTGCCCCATGCTTGCTTCCAAACTAATGAGCCTTTTGGGGATGCTCCTTTTATACCCAATCATGGAGCTCACCTGCTTCCAAATAACCTGTTCACCGGCTCCAAACAGATCTGTTTTTTAGTATCCTTCGACATTCCCAATGTTTTCTTGCCTCTTTCCCAGCTTTGTTGGAACATGTTGCAGGCATTGAATTAAAAATAATTAAACATTGTGGAAAAAAAAACATGTAACCAATACATGCACCATCAGTCAAAAGTTTGGACACACTTTCTTGTTAAAGTGTGTCCAAACAAAAATAATTTTGTCTTTTTTGCCTGTTAAACTTACCATAGGTTTAAAAAGTATTTGTATTGTGTTTTCATTTACATTCTACACAACATCCCAACTTCATTGGAATTTGGAGGTTTTATTACAATGTAAAGAGGTGATTTTTTCCCACTATGTTTTATATGGAAATGTTACATTAAGACGCATCTTATAATTTTATAAGATGCGTCTTAATGTAACATTTCTGTTAATGCAGTTATTTTGTCTTTGCATCTTTTTATCTCATGATGCAGTTGTACAGTCTCATTTCCTTTATAAGCCCCAAGCAGAGGCAAAGAGAGAGACACTGTCCCTCTTTCAAATACAACTAACCAGCACACAGCTCCCCCCAAAAAATTAACCTTGAGGTAGGGAGCACTTGGCTTTGTCATCTGTAGTAGGCACTTTTTCAAGTATTAGTCATAGTGCTTCCCTCCAGGACCTGGAAGACCACGAAGCCCCTGGAGAGGAGAATTGACGTGGTCTCTAAACGTACCTGCCAAAATGCTTAACTTTCTAAGTAAAGGGAAATGCTACTTACATGTTGAAATACACGAGGTATCCCATTACAGGTTAGGCTTGTTTTTGTCAATGAGAACCAGCTGCCCTTCCCCAATATTGTCTTCCAAACTGGAATTCTTCTTTGCTCATATTATCTTGGATATGCTCACTTTTGTTTTGTTTTTTTAACCTCAAATAAACAACGCAATATCACAAAGCAATTATCAAAGTCCAACAGGTTTGTCTTGTCCTCTGACTGGCAACTTTAACTGAAATATGCCACATAGATTAGAAAAATCCACAGATTTCCCCAGACTGGCGCGTGTAGCCGCATGGCACTGTGCTGTGACCCCTGCACCTCACCTTAAAGTGCAGTGTCATAGACTTCCTGCTGTAGGATGGGAACTGGGCCTGGGACCAAGTTTGAGGCAAATGCAGGAGGGTGTGGATGATCCCACACAGGATCTTTTAAGGAGGTGGGTGTAGTTGGTGCAGAGAGGCCTGTAACTAGAGGATTTTGGCCTCTTAGCTGTTCCCTGACTTCCTGCTCCAGACTGGGAGGCACAATCAGCTGATCCTCAGGGTCCTGCTGAGCTGGAGCAGTGAAGTAACCAGACTTTTTCTTAGGTGCCTCCAGGGCCACCTCTATAAGATTATGACTGTCCTCTGGGGCAACAACAGAGCCATTGGGCAGTTTCTTTCCAAACAGGCTGGAGGTGGAAGGAGACTTCTTAAGGTCTGCAATCTCCCTTCCACATACAGCTAGCAGGCAGCCATTTGTAGCAGAAACCACCACGCTGTTCTGTCGGCGCATTTTACCATTGCGATACTCAGAGTTCCCTTTTTTGAGGTCCAAATCTTTGGGGCTCTCGGGAGCCCCTGATCGGAGTTGGAAAGCACAGCAGTGAATATCCACTTCCACTTCTAACTTGCTACCATTAGAAATAACACCCTCTAATGGAGCTTCGTCATCACTGTCCAGGCCGTTGTCCGACTGGTTACTGCAGAATGCAGCAGAGGAGGGCTGCCGCTGGAAAAGGCCTGGGTGACTTCCTGAACTACCTGGGCCTGGCACCATGATCCCACATAGCGTGGTAGCGGGGTGCAGGCTGCAGCGCCTCTCTGGTCGTGATGCAGAGCCAGAGGAAGTGTGTTCGTCTGAAGCGGTGGACCCTGGCTCACTCCCCACCTCGGAGGCCGACGTCTCACTGGTGAACTCGGTGACCACACCGCTGCTGGACGACAGGTTGGATGGATCGCTGGGACCTGTGGTGACAGACGTGGGCACAGTGGCAGGAGGTGGACCCCGTGGCTCAGTATTGGAGACCGGTGGCTCACAAGTACAGCTGTCCTCCCCAATATGAAGGGACACCACCACAGCTCCAATGTTGTCCTTGCAACCATAGCTCTGGGCGAGTGAGCACAGCTTCTTAGCAGCAGCGCGTGGATCCCGCACAGCCTGGACAGTATACACGGCCTCCTGGTAGGACACCCGATCGAACAAGGCTCGATTCCCCAGGATTAAGAACTCATCCTGAGAGTACAGAGGCTCGGTATGCACCCAGGGCTTAGGAAGTACCCAGGGAGACAAGTAAGAGCAGCCTAAGAGGCGAGAGCAGCATGTCACTCCGCTCACTTTGTTATCCTATCAAAAACAAAAAGAAAAAAATTATAAATATGTAGATGAGCTCAACTGCATAAGGTTGTGTTTTTAACACAAGTTCTACATGAAGTTTAGTAGTAAAAGAAGAACACCAATACATAACACTTGTATGTGTGTATTACCTCTGTTATTATGGCTTTACTGAGTTTAACCCTTTCCATTTCCTCAGTACAGTTCTCCAAGCTGTACACTTTGGAGAGAGGTACAGGTCGGCCGTCCCGGCACAGCACAGCCTGGCAGTTACCCACGTTAGCCACAGTAAGGCTAAAGCAACCTCCTGGATCTGAAGTCTCACGGTGGATGTAACACAGCAAAGCAGAGGCACCCAGTTTCTGCCCAGCCATGCCGAGTTTTCTGCCCAACCAAAGTAAAGATGCTTACAAATCCTTACGGCAACGAGCTGAAGAAAGACTGCTGTTCTGGTCTGACATTTGCGGACTGACACTCATAAAATCTGTCTTACCTGTGAGAGGTGAGAAAGGTATTGCACATATACACGCTGTCTATACTGGAGTGCTGTAGCTCCTCGCACAGCACATCTCCCATGGTGCACTGCAACAGCCGAGGCACTTCCTCATTGCGGTCTCCGTCAAAGATACCATAGCATGCTTCCACGCTGTCTCTGAGGCGGTCTACAGCCAGTACGGACACACACAACCTGCCCAAACAATAGATACACATCGTCAAAGAACGGAGTTAGTAAGGGGTGACGGATATTAGCCAACACCACTGTGTAGGTCGCTATGGAGACCTTTACCCTGCAGAAGCAGTCTGGCAAGCAGTAATGATGTTTCTGTGAAAAATATTCCCTAACCAGCACCTGGTATATACTGAATAGGCTGATGCCCTTATGATGATATTTTAACAGACAGAGCTTTAAGGAACGCTTTTGTGTGACACCAGTAGACACGAGACAGAGCTGGACATTTTACATTAACTGGCAGAGAAGAGACCTTCACGGGAATAATGTTTTCTTGTCTTAATTGCATATGATTAGCTTACCCATCAGACTCAGCTGGATAAACTGTGCATTTAAGCATTCACTGGGAAAGAATACCAACCACAGAAGCACTAAGTAGCACACACTTGTTTCTTTGGCCACACATTTCAGAGTAACCGTGATTCCATGGAGTTGAGGAACTCAGCGAGTCTGTTGTTGAGGTGGATTTCTGGTCTAATTTCAGGGTGGTGATGTGACTAAAAACAGAGAAGATGTGCAGTTAAAGGCAAGGCGGAATCAGGTGTATACTGCTGTGAGTCAGTTTTCAAAATGCTGGAATTCTTTCTGTACTTTTGTGCTTTCAAAGATTTAGTTGCTTTTCATTCTTTGTACTTCAGCTACATTGTTACTAAAGTCAAAATGTTATTCATTTTGATTTACAGCTTACATATTTATTTGTAAGGATTTCTGGGTCATGAGGCTTACCTGAAGAGGTTGAGGGTTTTATGCTCCAACATGAGGCTGCTGTTTCCCATCAGGTCCAGCTCTTGTAGCGTTGCAGGCAAAGAATCAGGCAGCTGGATCTCAGTCAGCTCATTGCAGCTCAGGTCAACAAGCTGCATGCAAAATCACACAAAGCACAGAAGCTCACACACACAGTGCGTTTTTTCCCCCCATTTACAATAAAAACCCATTCTTTCTTTACACCCACAGCAGCCAAACATTCAATGGTACTTAATGCATCATGACATGGTGCATATGTAATGGATCTGGAGATTCTACCTGCATTTTATTGTGGTTTTGTGCACTGAAACTATTGTAATGGTTCCACTTCAGTGTGGGTTTCCATGTGGGCAGCATAAAGTTCCGTTTTTTACAAACAATATTAAAACAAAATTGCATTCACTTCTGCTCACTTATTAAAAGAGTGAACCGTTTTATTGAGTGGTAAAAACATTTAGGACATGCACCAAGCTGCAAATTTGCTTAAGCTAGCATGAGGCTCATCCTGTACAGTGAACATCTTTAAATGTGGGATCTCAGGGTCCACCGCGAGTTTCCAACAACGAACAGAACACATGGTCAGGTATCTATGGGTGTTTGCATGTAGTGCTCAAACTACAAAACCTGTGATACTTGCAGGCAAGAAATCTCCCAATTTGTATTTGTTTGCCCCTGCAAGAGCCCTGTGCATGGAAACTGGGACTTACCGACGACCTAAACAGGTAGGAGAACAAGACAAGGAAAATCTTTCATAGAAAAACAAAACCCAAATTTATAATAAACTGACCTTGATCTCAGGCAGGTTGAGGATCTCTGGGAAGACGGTGATGTGATTTGTGTGTGCTATTAGGGTGTGCAACCTCTTGCAGCTGGACACAGTGGAGGGGATCGTCTTTAGCTTGTTACCACTTAAATTTAGCTCCTCCAGTAGTTCCAGCTTGCTCAGCTTACTGGAGACATCAGCATAAAACAGTCAACAACATCAAAAATTGAGCAACTACACACAAAAAACGCAGACTTCTAGATTATAAAAACCGTCCCTATACTTTGCTAACACTAATGGTAAAATGACATGCCTGGCGGGAAATGAGAGCAACTTGTTGTAAGCAATGTGAAGGATCCGCAGGTTCTGATGTCCCACCAACACAGCGCCGCAGTTTTCATCCAGGTGGTTCCCTGTCAGGTAGAGCTCCTGCAGTGTGCTGAGGCTCTCCTCTGCTTGACTGCTGGAGGGAATACTTTCCAGTGTGTTGGCAGATACGTTTAAGTATTTTAAGCTGTAAAAGAAAACAGATTAAAAACAAACAAAACTCTCATGCTTACCACAAAAATGTTCAAAATGCATAGATGTTGATCGCAACCAGCCTGCCAACAGGTCAACATGAACCTAAACCAATGACTATTTGTATGGTGATGTTGCGTTGAATGCACACTGAAACTGACTGGAATTATTTCCATCTAACTTTGTTGAACACAAAATTAAACTGCCAACAATATGAAGAGTCACATTTAGCAGCAAATTAAGTTGAAAGTCTCTTAGAATAAGTTTCTATAGACTTGTTACATCGACATATCAGGATTTCTTTTCCTTTTTGGGGTTCATTCTTCAGAGAAAAACTAATTCTATTCATTTGGGGTAATTTCATAGCAGATTTAGATATACAATTTATATACAAATATATTCAGCAGGTGCTGAATGTTAGAAAAATGTCAGTTTTTTTTTTTAAAGTTTTGTGCCATTTCAGGACAAAGTTGGAAGGTATTGTAATGGTTTACCTATTGCTTAAGCAGAGTTTAAGCAATATGTAAACAGAGACGTGGACATGGATTTTAAAGCAAGCAATTCCAATGTAATTGCTGTTGTTGAGTCATTATCTCCGCACATCAGAGACTGAAGAATAGTAAAACCTGTCCCTGACCCAGTGAAGTGTGAACCATCCGTTTTATAATTGCTGACATCTTACTGCTTTCATTGCTTTTCGCCATTTTGTATATGAATAAGTCACCATATTTTTCTCTATCAATCCTGAGCACAACTGTCCCTTATATGTTCTGTAACTCTTGTACAGCATGTCAGGAAATACATTTGCACAAAACAGTCCCAGCCATTTGGTCTCTGCATTAGAGACACTAAAGTGCAACAGCCTCTGAGTGGCTAATGGGTGTTGAGTGATTCACCACACAGGAAATAAGCGGGCAAACGATGCTCCGGTCGAAAATGCCCATTGATCTTAAGAAAAATCCCTTCAAACAATTTATAATTCTATCTCAAAACAATGAGCAGAATTACAGTAATTGTCTACTGTGATATAACAGGGTGCACAGTGCCGGTACGTTTCCAGGCAAAGGGACCAGCAGATGAAGGGGTTTAAAGAACAACATGGTCTCAATGATGGGAAGGCCTGTAGGGAATAACAGGTTGAGGGACTCACTTTAAGGCCTTGTAAAAGAGACTGTCAGGAAGCTCAGTTAGCTTGTTGTGCTGGAGGTCGAGGACTTCCAGAGGGACGTGGTCAAGTAGGTCAGGCACTCTCTGCAAGCGATTGTTCCCTGCCAGCAGCTTCCGCAAACTCAAGCTGTTGAACAGTCTGTTGGGAGGCCACAGATGATGTTGTATATAATTCATGATCTTACAATGTAATATTATATTATTATAATACAATTTGTGGTATTTTCATGTATCATGCTATATATTCCCTCTGTACACCTCAGATTCCCAAAACAACTTTGAGAAGAAGAAGAGGACTACAGAGAACTAGTGTGAATTTGCGAGATCATATGGAAACAATCACTTCATCTTGAACACAAAAAAAGAGATGATTGTTGACTTTAATAAGAGTAAATAAAGTGGGAGCAGGTGCACCACTGTAGTCCTTAACAAAGAAACCTTTTTTTAGCTCCACTACAAAAGGAAATCTTTAAATGAATAGTAAAAAATCAGTTTGATATTTGAGGGAGCATTTAAAAGGCATGACCATGTGAAACGTGACACCCGATCTTCTACTTCTGTGCAGAACAGCACTTGCTTTGTTATATTTAGCTAAAAGGATTAAATAAGTCAACTTTCGAAACAATAAAGATGCAGTTTTTTTCTGAAATGGTGACAAGTGAGTCTAACCTGGAAGGAAGCTCTGATAGGACGTTGTGCGTGACATCCAACATCTCAATTTTTCTGCAGTCACATACCCAGTCTGGAAGGTACTCCAAGAGGTTCCTAACTCAACACACACAGTCACACATACAAGGAAAGACACACAACATTCAAAAAGAGCAGAGTTGGCACTTTGTTGATTTGCAAAAGAAACAACAGAAATCCTGAAGTTATCTATGGAAATAAATAATAAGGTATTTAATGAAAATAGTGACACTGTTGCAGTTTCTGGGAGTTTGGTAGTTTTTTTTATAATTATTTAACTGCAGTCATGTTAACTATTACTATACAGCCTGAAGTAAAAGAGACACTGAAATTCTAAAAAATTAGTCTTTTGCCTTCATTTAGCATGGTTTACTTTAGTGTTAAGTATAGAGAAGTGCTCTTTAACTGTTGTCTTTTTCTGCTAAAACACACACAATTCAAAATAAACTGATCTCCTCAGCAGCCTTTCATCAAGTTCTTCTTCGAACTGTAAATGGATTATTAATCTGAGCCAGGTAAGCTGTAGTCTGTAGCTGAAGGACAGTTGATGGTTTTCTGTTTAAATTAAGAATATTTATGCAAACTTTTACTTGTTGCTTCTTGAATGCAACTTTTAATGTACATGTAAAACATGAAGGACCTTTCCGATGGATATCAACTGGTTAGAGAAAGAGGAAGTTACAATTTCTTCTCTCACTTTTTCTAAAATTAAGTTTGGTCCAGCACAGTTTACTCATTTCTGTATAATTCTTTTCCATTGGTGGAATAGTTGTATTGTAGCCATGCTGAATGCGGGTTATGTATTTTACATCAAACTGGGTTGGCTTATTGGTTAATAAACCACTTCTGGATCTCGTATTGGTTTTGACAATGAAACTATAGTGTTTCTGTGGAACATGAAAGACTTAAATGTTGGTAATACGTGTATTTAGATTTCGGATAATGTGTGCAGTTGTTATGGACCTGTACATATGTATAAAAGATCCTTAAATGAGTAAAAAAAAAAACAGAGCAAAATACTAAAGCACATGGTAGTTGATCCATGAGATTTATGCTGAAGTACAAAAAAATTTGCTCCAATTTCAGTAAAATCTGAAAAGGTTTTTCCATGACTGTATGACATCTACAAAATCAAGATCATTTGATCATTTTAACATCAGAGCAGAAAAATTACACTACTCTTTAAGACACAGAATCCTCCATGTAACACATCTGTGATCCCACAGAGGCCATAACCACTTCCTACTCGCAGCGAGAACTCACTGTGAGAGGTCCATGTGCGTGAGCTGGTTAGGGACTGGATAGATGTTGACTGTCGTAAGGCCTGTGGGTAGACAGACACATCATCAGCAAGACATCTGGACTGTTTCCATAAGTCCATTTAAGATGAATATATTATTAGAGAGAAAGGCCTGAACATACAAATGGCCAGGGAGCCAATTATAGCAGCTAGTTGATGATCTATTTGACTCACGGTTGCTGCTGGCATGAAGCATGCGCAGTGTGAAACCACTGAGTGTGAGTGTCCCCAGCTGATTCCGTTGGCAGTGCAGTGTCTCCAGGTTGCAGACAGCGCTCAGATCTAGTGAGTCCAAGCGGTTATCCCGTATGTCCAGGTGGGTCACTTGGCTCACAGCCTCTAGACTCTCACTTTTAACCAAGCGAAGCCCATTCAGTCTGCATTTCAGAGAGAAATCAAAGGATTAGATAATAATAATATAATAAGTAGCTACTAAACCATTATAGAAAATTAAATACCAGTTCATTTTGTTTAATTTTCACAGGGCAAGTGATATGAAACTGAATAACATACAAACATTTTGTTCTGATATTTCTCAGCAGAGAGAAAAGATATTCAATGATGCCACAAGTCATGTTAATAAGCAACAACTTGTGTTTTATGGAAAGTGCCGACCCACTAAACCAGCACAGATGCCCCTTGTCCTCATAAATACAGACCGCTATTGCCAAAGCGCAACACAACTCCCAAGGTTGAGTTGTTATCTGGTTGTGGTTGCAGTAATGGTTGCAGTGGGGGGAAAAAAATCAGAGAAGAGCTTTCCATTCGCTCATTATCTGCCACAAAGGTGCCCCTGAGCAAGGTACTTAGTGCTCAGCTGCTCCTGTGGAGCTGCTAATAGCAGAAAATACAATATACATGACTGCAGCTGGGGAGCTCCCAGGTGTAAACGTAGGTGTGAAATAGGACAATGCTGCAAAAGTCATTTGTTCTTAGCACATCTGGCATCTATAAATAAGTGTTAAATAATGAAGAGCTTAGAGGAGTGTTAAGAACAAGCAGGAATGGTGAATTCATCTTTCTGTCTGTGAGGTGAAAAGAAATAAAAAACACTGCAGACACCAGTGCAGGACAATTCCTCATCTATCAGCTGGTCTCTATGTGACTGACTGTGATTTAACCACACAAAAGAACAGGGATGAACAAGAGAAAAGCATAAAAAAGGAGGAACAGGTAGACATGTGAGGTAGCTGAAGCTGTATACCGAAGGTCAACATTCCTCAAGTGGTTCATTCTGACCAGGGAGCACAGCTCCAGTCTTTCAACTCTGTTCCCGGCCATAGCAAGCTTGTCCATTGCACTTAACCTCCCCAGTACAGCAGGGATATGAGAGAAGTTATTGAAGGAGAGCCCAAGGCTGTTGAGCTGAAACAGGCCACCCAGCTCCTCTGGGAGGGAGCTGAGGTGGTTCCCATCCAAAGACAGCGTCTGCAGGCTACAGGATGACAAAAACAGAAACCACAAATGTTATGTTTATCTGTTTGCATCCATCTGTAGTCACATGCATAGCTTAGCATAACTCTACATGAATAACATATAGATATTTGAACATGTATATGTGTTGTGTCAATAGCGCATGGTTGTTTTCTGTATGTTTGTGCAGGATTACTTTGAAATGCTAAAGACTGTCAGAGAGCTCTTTGCACAGTTGCAACACCACACAGAAATTTGTGTGCAATGCAAGCAATGCTTATAATATGTGCTGTATATTTGTTCTGCACATATTGCTAGTTTGTATGTACGGCACACCTCTGGAGACTGCCGATCTGCACTGGGATGCTGTGCAGACTGTTACAGGAGAGGTTGAGTTCAGTCAGGGTGAGGATCTCGCACACACACTCCGGAAACACACCAAGACGGTTGTGAGATAAGTTCAGGCTTTTCAATTGGGAAAACCTAAAGAGAGAATAAACAGCTTATAGCAACTTTAAACCCCCCATTTTCTTCTTATTTCGAAAGTATAACAGGAATGCATATAAACTAATCAAATGTTTGGACACACTTTCCCATAGGATTTAATGGAAAAGTGTGTCCAAACTTTTGACTGGTAGTGTGTGTGTCCATCACATGTAGTTATTGATAATGATGTTGCACAGTTATACTGTAACAAATAAATAACAGCTTTTTGCATTAGATGATGCTGATAAAGCCATCAAAAGTATTTTCTTTATTTCTTTCTTATTGAAAAATATGATACAGTCAAATAGAAAAATAAATATTTGTGATGTTAAAGCAAATTGTGGCAACATTTTCTACAAATGTAATGTAAATGTAATCCTGTGTTTTTCAATTTAAAGACAACCCAACTCCCTTCCTCCCCCCCAGAAATCGTATATATTTTATAGAGGTTACCTGGGGAGATTGAGCAGACCTCCAGGTCCCTGCAGGCTCATGAAGTTGTGTCGCAGGTTGAGATGGGTGATATCCTGACAATAAAACAGATACTCTGGCACCGTTTCCAGACTATAGCAGGACAGGTCCACTAGACTTACTGTCTGAGACACCACCTATTATCACACACACACACATTCAATGAGAGAGAAAAGAAACTTTTTAGTGTTAGGTAAGTCTGATGAATTCTGCTACATCTTATTAACCTTGTCAATAAGTACGGATCTAACTGCACTCAAAAACCAGCAGCAGTGCTTTGAAGCAACTACTATAGTTTCTCTTTCTGCTTCCAAGCCAACTCCCAAACCCTCTGCTCACTTCCACTGGAAATTTGGTCCTCTGTGCTGCACTGCATAAACACTTGAGCATAACTTTTAACCTCCTTTTTTTAATCCTCCTTCTGTGGTAACTCAGTAACTGGAATAAAACCTTCATATAAATAGTAATCATAACCCAAGTTTACAAGGTAAGTAAGTTTCGTCAGAAGACGACAACATCAACAGACTTCAACATCTTCAGTTCAGCCTGTTTCCTTTAACTATACAAGTGACTTCAAGCAAGTACAAGTGTAGAAGCAAACTAGCAGTGCTAATCTGAAAAAGTCTCAACTGTTAACTACAGGTTATCCTTTTTATCTTTCATATTCATAAATGAGGATAGTATTTTTAAATAAACCAGTTCAGTGGACATGAGTGAATCATCCAATGCACTCTTTCAGTGTAGAAAACGAATATATTACTTGAGTAAATTGTAATTACCCAAATTTGCCTTAGTGATAAATAGGAACAGAAAAGGATATAGGTATATATTTATAGAATATGTACATTATATGATAATCTATTATTGTTTAAATATTTTATAGAATGAATTCAAATAAATAAAAATAAATTCAAAATGAAATATTAATAAACACAAAAAGTATCACTGCATGCATCTGTAGAGGTAAAATACTGTATTTGATCAAATATGACATTGTTTTCTATTAATAGGTGCATGAAAGGTGGGAGAAGAAGGGAGAAGAAATGGTGGAGAAAAATGGGATGACTGCTCAGCAGAGCATGACATTATGTCACTGGTCTAACAGATAAAGAGGGAATAGCTCATCTCCTACAAATCAAACATCCCCTGTGTATAAGGAGGAAGAGGAAAGCGTGCCATATTTCCACATATTTTTACATTGCAGTTAGAGGTCCCATATTTTGGTATATTTGCCGTTCCACAGTCTATCCAATGCACATCTATGATAAAATTATGCATTTTGCAACATGCGCCATACGATAGTTTAGCCATACTATAGTTTAGCCATACTATTTCTTTCTTTCTCATGATTCATCCATTAATTTGTTTCTATTCCTGAACTCCTACTTGCTTTCTGCCTCTGCTGCCTCGCTCACCCTGAGCAGCCAGAGAGGCGCATGTGTAGTAGGCGGGCCGGGGGCGTGTCTGTTGACAAGAGGGCAGCAGCAGCCATATGTACACTTCCTGGATGAGATGGCACACTAAAGTTTTCAGGTAGGGGAGTGGGGAGTCTCCACCGTGCCGCGTCGAAGTCAGCCGTTTGCTCTGCTTAAGCTGCACTCTTCTTTTTAAAGCGATAAAACTACAAAAACCCATGGATGAAAACACTCCTGGAATCATTTTAAAAAGGTACAATTAACACTAATAGAAAGTTAAAAGCTCATAAAAGTCCATTTTGCACATTATGGCCCTTTAAGAATGGTGACTGTGAAACATTATGAGGATGTGGTTCTTTAGCAGCTGAGGTTAAGGGTTTATATTTACTCAACCAGACCAGGTGGGAAAACTGTCCAAAGCTCAACTAATGGTACACAATTACTATATGATCAAGAATTCCTGACAGGACTTTTAAACTACAGGTGGAAAACTGATCAAATGACCACTTATACCATCCCTTTATAAATATTTAGATAAGTCAAGCAGTTCTCTGTTGAAAACCTAAATTTTCTGTCACACTTAAAATCTCATGATGCCGCAGTCCTTCTTCCAACCCTGCGAGTCGTTTGGCATCATGAGGGTGGATGTAAAAATGTAAATTAATCCTGAAAATCTCATTCAATTTTATTTCCATGCAATGTAATTCATAAAGACTAGACTCTCACCTAAAGTAAACAGAGATATCTACAACAAAGCATTAATGACATACTGCTGAGTGACTACAAAACCCACCCCGTAGTAGATAAACGAATGTCACGAGCCCAATCTGGGCAAAGTGGTTCAGACATGTATTTGAACAGGAGGGAGGCCAGTTTGTCTGGGTAAATAAGACATGGGATTTTTTATTTATCTGGCTTCCACATAGATAATAAATGTGTAGTTTGTTTTTTTAAACCAGGTCTGTCAAAAAGAACAATTTCAGGCCCGACTGATAAAATGATAAGGAAAGTCTAGATTCTTAGGGGGCGGGTATGGAGAGAAATTTGTTTCTTTATTATCCAATCAAATAGAATAGATTTGCAACCAAAATTTTATTTTGAGAGC
>JBAMHX010000001.1:17089234-17107932 GCA_037177515.1 Pseudomugil tenellus
GGATGGATGGATGGATGGATGGATGGATGGATGGATGGATGGATGGATGGATGGATGGATGGATGGATGGAATCATTACAATCATCCATCTGAAAATTAATGACCTGCTCATGTAACTCTAAAAGTTCCAGCCTTTAATCACCAACTTCTAAAGCAAACACATGATATCCCCAAGGTTTGCAGAGTTATTTGTTGCTAGGGCAACATGTTGTTCACAAAATCATGGTCCAACCAGAGTAGGTTAATCTCCATACTGTCTCCTGCAACCCCTTGTTGCTCTGTTGAAAGCTAGCCAAATCAATTCCATCCTAACACGTCAAATAATGTTGACAGTTCCTCGCGGTTCCAGAAGGGTTTGGTGATATAGCTGTGGGATGTTGTGCAACACTGATGTCTAAAGGAGCACGGCTCCAGACTGTCTGTGCTTCATCTACTCAACTAATCATCAACCGGTGTCAAACATCATGAATAGACTACCAAAACTGAGAGACCGTATGACAAGTGACAGTTCAACGTGAAATGTCTTATAGTTTTCCTGAATTTGTGGCCTTCAACCAGCAAACGTGTTGATGTCTCACTTCGTATGGCAGGGTAGATGTGGGACAAGGTTGCAGAAGGTCAAGTTCTGCTCCCTTATCAATGAATAATGAAAATGGACAAAGAAAAAAGTGGAGAGGGCCAGAGAGACAGAAAGGAAGTGAGAGGGATATGAAAAGTCTAACACATAGTTTGGAAACTGAACCTTGGTCAGGATGTCGAATAGTGAGAAAAATATAGCTGTTCCTTGACCTTGTGGGAAAGCATCGTAAGGTCACATTTTTTAAACATCTGAGAACTTTTTAAATACTATAAATCCTCAAAAATAGGAATGTCTTCAACCTTATATATGAGATAGGGCTGGGCGAAATGACCCCAAAGCAATATCACTGTTAACTGACAGGGTGCCGATAGGTTTCATGAAGACAAAGTATAATTCTGTAACTAAGGAGGCTATAAGACACATGGTGTCATTGACAAACAGCAAATATAAAAACTGAAATATACAATAAAACAATTTTTACATACTTGAATCTGAAGAAGTTTACATTTAAGAACAACTGCTTCATTTATGATTAGTCACAGAAACACATGAATAACAAGCAAGTAGCTGCTCTTTATGTTGTAGTTCTAGTCTGTATTTTCTGACCTAAGCCAGGGGGCTTGGCATTCTTCAAAATCTGTTTTTTATCCATATATTGGGTTACTTTAAAGCATATTTCAAGCACTCAGATGAATACAATAGTTTCTGTATCCCAGAGCTTTTATGTCTCACAAGATTGCATAGATTGCATTAGCATGCAGTGGCGGGGTCAGTGGAGGCGGAAACACAATCTGATTTGACTCAGAACAGCAAGCTCTTTTTGGCAGCAAATTCAGATTCAAGCCACCACTCAAATGCTTCCATTTAGTGGTCTGTTGTCACTAATATTCTTAAAAAAATCTTTCAACTTTTTGCAAGAATTTGACTTTTGGGCATCAAATAATTCAAATCCTGCATTGTGCAGAACAATCATGGTACATAGCAGCAAACTGCTGCTGAATGTAGATGATCTACAAAGGACCATTTTCAAGGTAACTATGTTTCAGCAGCAGTGGATTAATTCTCTTAAAAAGTGTCTGTGTGTTTAGAATGAAAACTCTCTGCAGGTTTAAAACGGTAAAGATGAACTCCCTCGGGGAAACAGAAGTCTATCACAGAAACAGCATTTTATGCAGAGCTGCCAGGCAACCATGTAGCGCTTACTCGCTGCAGAGCTCTATGGCTCGGGGCAGTTCTGTGCAAGCTCCAATATGAATATAATTAAGTTTCAACCTTAAGTTTTGGAAATACTGCTTCTTCTGTTTTCTGAAAAACAGATTTCTCTTCTGAAAGTTCCATTGAAAAAGTAAACAAACAAATCATATGACGTAATTACCTTGACTCAGTTAACATAAAAGTGGAACATAAAAGCTCAGAGTTCACCACTCTTATCTTCACAGCTTAGGATGTCAACAGACTTAATTTAGGCCTAATTTCCGTTCATAAATCAGCACCACACCGATCAATAACGTGTTAGGCGGGCTCACACTGCTTTCAGATACTTCATTTCCCTCCGCTCTGACCCTGAAAGTGGAACTTACATGAACAGCAAGCGGCAGCTTCAAAGATGTAAGAGATCACCCAGGCAGAGGAGGGACACAGCCCAGGGGGACAAGCACTAGGACTTTTACAGGCTGTGCTGCAGCAGAATGGGTGGTGGCACACAGGACAACTGAAACTGAGAGAGCTGAAGTTGCTTTCATTAGGAGCGTCTTTATTAAGTCACTATTTGGAAATGTTTACTCCCGTGTCCGTGTTTGCTTTCATTTCATCTGTGCACCACAGGAGAAGGGTGTGCGTGGTTGTTTGTGTGTCCAATAAGCTTCCTGTATAAATACATGAAGACGGTGATGTTCACTAAATCACCTGCTTTATTGAACTTTGAAACTCAAACTTTGTAAGAAAATAAGGTTGTAAAACACTGCGGTTGGTAATCACATGGGAAACATCTGCACAGGTTTACTGGACATACTGTCTACTGTGTAGAGCATGCCAAAACTCTGGGCACCCCTGGTTTCAATGTTCAGAGGGTACGCTTTGTACAGGAAGACTGCCGGAAAGGCAAATCAAAAACAAGCGTAGGTGCACTGTCCTACTGAGCAGCCACATCTGCATAAATATAACCTTCACAAGAGTCAGTAAGAAAAAAGAAAAAACCTCCTTTTTCCTCACAGAGGACGTCAGAAAAACTTTAGAAAAGCCGTCCATGCAAAACAGAACAAGTGACTTGCAAGACCAAGGATTCTCACTTGATAAAAAAAAAGTACTTTTCTTCTTAGTACTGACTAAAACATGGACACACAATACAACAAGCTTTTTATTATTTTATTGGCTTTCAATGCTCCAGTGTCTTTCTAACTACCTTCAGATTGGAAAGCAGTAATGACCAGTGATGCTGACTTTCACATAAGTAATTGCTGTTATCTTTAGTGACGGACCATAGTTTTCCTCAGCTGCATTCTTGTCCATTTACACACTGCAACAGGTGTTGGGGGAGGTGGGGGATCTCCAAACATAACTGTTCTGTATGGCTAGACAGCTCCTGATAACTGTTACATGTAAAATCCAGTACTTGACTTGTTACATAAAAGTATTATATTCATACTGACACTTAAAACATCATCAAAAGAAGGACATGAAGGCCATGCAAGGTCATTTAAGGGAACTTTATAACATCAGTGTGACAATGATATGATTTAAAAAAAACAAAATCACATAAACCTTCCAAATATACAGGTTATGTCTTTTTCTACTTCATCGCAGTAGTCCTAATCCCATGTTTAGAGTTCCACAGACCAAGGAGGAACATCTGCTGCTTTATTAAACAATGCTTATGACGTCGTAAGTGACAGCTAGGGGTAAATCCTTGTACACCTCACAATCCTCCAATTCCCCAATCCTTAAACAGACACAATACAATAATATAAAGCTGCACCTGGTGCGGAAACTGTGAACCAGCGCGTTATGACGTCAGGACAGGATGCATCCTGAGGTCATGACCTTTTATTTGCATTTGATTTGCTGTCAGTGAGACAAATAGTTCCAGAGATATAGCCAAAAATCTGATTTTTTTGTGAATAAAGCGCTACCTGGTGGGAAAACCATGAATCCCAAAAAGCTTAAATTTTGGCGGCTGTAGCTCAGGTGGAAGAGCGGTTGTCTTTTAACCTGGAGAGTTGTGAGATCGATTCAGGCTTTGCCTGATTACATGTTGAAGTGTCCATGGGTAAGACACTGAACCCTAAGTGCGAATGGGTGAATGTATACTATGTAGTGTAAAACGCTTTGAGCGGTCAACTTGACTGGAAAAGCGCTATATAAATACAAGTCCATTTACCATTTTAATTTGATGCAGGTCGTCGCCTTGGGGACTTAAACAGGTACACCAAGTATCAAATTCCAATTGTGAAAACTGTTTGAGTTATCGCGCTCACACGAAGTGGTGGCGGCGGTTTTGATGAAACGATTATATCCCCAACACTCTTCGTTTGGGGATATATTGAAAAACAGAACCCAAAAACAAGGGAAGGAAATATCAGCTGGTATATGTAAACCTGAACGACACAGAGTCAAGTACACACATTTGTCACTAGTTTCTCCAGAGTCACAACCGTGCTGCTGCCACATTGATCACCCCGTCTGAGTCATTAGTCACTCCTGTCCCGGGGTCAGAGAGGCAAGCACCACCGCAGGATGACTGATGATCCGTCGCCCATCACGAGGTCGTGACGGGTGTGTGTTTACAGCATCCCTGGCCACAGTGTCAGAAGTACGTCTTTAACAACCGCAGGCCTTCACTTCATTCTGAGCTGCATCCTCGCCAGGAGATATTGTGAACTCTTATTGTACATTTTGGAAACTCTGATTTGTTTTCAGCTCAAAACAGAAAGCGTTCACCAGATCCCAAAGAAGACAGAGGATACTGGAGATAATTGAGTCCTGCTGTTGGGTACTCACCGCTGTAGAAACGGATCAAACAGCTCAGGTCTGAGTTGGCGGCTTCGTGCTGGACTCGTGCCGGGTCTGCGTAGCCCATAGATGTCAGGTAGTCATACACCATCTGCAGTGGACGCTCAGAGGGGTCCAACCTCCTGCAGGACCGAGCACAAAGAGAAAGGGGTGTGCATGTGTGCAATGAGTCAATAAAAAATGTTAAATCACACTCAGTTACACACCAAAACTCAAGCAACCTCATCCAATTCTGTTCATGTCGTCTGCTAGGAGCGACTGGCTGAGTCGGGCGTTTTTCCAACTTGAAATGCATTTTCAGTTTTCAGTTCTACCTAATGAGCCGTGAAGACAAAGCGCAGATGGTCTTAAAACCTGTGCTCACGCTGGCTTTTTGCAAACACTAACAATATCAGTCAACATGACGACAGTGTAAACATGTTCTTAGGAGGAATATTTAGAAAAAAAAGTGAATGCACACCGTAGGGGAGTATCACTCTCCCTCTGTTGGCTTGCAAGTGGACAAATGAAAGTCCCTGCTGACCATCCACGCTTTGGAGCACATTTGCCTTATTGATTCATACATTTTTCAACCATGACCAAATCCCCAAACTATGAAAAAAAGGATGACTTACTGTACACTTACTTCATGAACTCTTTGGTTCATGAACCACTGAGACAACAGCATCAAAGACACGCGGCTATTTTCACTTTACTAAAGCTAAAGAGTTTTTCCCTTTACAATAACAATATGTTAGTGGACAAAATTCATCTTAATCCCTCACTTTATCAGTGTTTAGCTCACGCATTAATAGCCCCACACCACTTATTTAGGCTGTACCTGACTGAGCTACAAGCTTGCTTACTCCTCCTGAGAGAAGCCATTTGGCATGTCTATGAGCCTCCCTTTGGAAGTGCCTAAGGAATGACGATCCGGGTGGAAACTCCGGGCATGCCCAGAACAAGTAGGAGGAATTAATCGTCCCATCTGTCATAAGAGCACTTAATGGATCCCTGAGGAAGAGCCTGATGCTGAGGGGGAAAAAAAGAGAGCTGGACTGCTTTGCTTACCCTGTTGGCACTGGATACCAACCAGAATCAGGAAAAGTGGTTCAAAACTGGACGAATGGAAAGAATGTATCTCCTTCAGCTCTACTGTAACGCAAAATTTACCCTAAAATTTAAGTTTGTCCTAATCAAACTATAAGCAGACTGGTTTCCTGAGCTTGTGTGTTACTACAAGCTATAAAAAGAAAAGAAAAAGCTTCTAACCCTTCCATCATGTCTGTACTTATAAATCCCTCATCACTGTACAGCTCACTTCTGTCAGCACTTTTTCTCTTTTTTCCCTTTTGATGCTCACAGTAATAAGATTGAACACAAAGTGAAAAACGGTCTAAGAGTCTCAAAACAACCTACAAGAGGAAATGCAGGACTACAAACTGAAATATGGTTCTGGCTCATGTGTCTAAAGTAAGAATCCCTTTTTTGATCAAATGCATTTAAATGTAACCTTGTCTTGTCTTTCCTGTATGCTGCTTTCTTCTGCATTAAATGAAATCACGCTTCTCTTCCGATGCCATTGGCCTGCTTCCAGAAGTCAAAGACTTAATATTTAATTTACATCTATCTCATTGTGCTCATTGCCAGACTCAAGTTTAAGAGCAGAATATAAACCGGACCAACACAACCTGTCCGTCTGCTCACCAGTAGCCTTTCATTTCCCACCACTCAGCTTTACTCTGCGTTGCTTTCAGTCTGCAAAAACATATGATGCTGTTCTGTATGTGATTTCTGGCTAACAGCCTATAACGTGATTATATATAACGTGATGCAACCAGGTTTCCAGCACAACACCTGCAGCATGTATGAGGCATCCGTTTAGGAAAATTCATAACAAATGCAACTATTGTCCATTTTAAACCATAACACCATCTAATGGGTCCCATTAATTGAACATTTTCAGGTTTCTTTGCAATAGTTTACATCACTTAAAGTAAAAAGAGCAAACAGTAGTTCTCGGATAGAAAAAGTCATTGAGATGTATTTTTCGCTTAGTAATATCTCCACATTTTATTTATAGAGTGTAGATGCTAGGAGCATATTCCTGTCAAGGACGACACTGGTTTCTTTAGATTGAGAAGAATATAAATTTAAGAATGAAAAATAAAAGATGTTGAACATACATTAAACATTAAAACAAGGAGTGAAACAATACCTTAAGACATACAGACATGGTACAAGGTTATAACCCTGGGAGAATCTCTCCAGAGATCTGTTGTCAAACAGAAGTCTGGAACTATTCTGCCCCAGTGATCTAGGGGCACCTTTGTTTAAAGACTTTGGTTATGTGTGTTAATCTGAGGCCTGTTCTTATACTATGACAACAAAACCGAGGTCTCGTCTGAACATTTCCCTGATGGAAAGATGCCGGCATGCAGGTGGTTCACTAAGGTCAAGGTAATTAAGCTAATATATGAAATTTCTCCAACAAGAGCTAATTACAAATTTGCTTTTAAAAGCATAAATCTTTTGAGCTGCTTCTCTTAAACAATATTTGTGCATCATTTTCTCTCTTCAGATGTGCCTCTTGTGGAAGAGATGCACTTCCACTGGGATCATGGCAGTTGTCTAAACCAGCTGAACAGCAGCTCATGTTTCACTTGAAGTATAGCTGAGTAGCTGAAATTCAAAGCACGCGCCAACTAATTTCTCCTTTTAGTTATTTACTATATGATTTTTACATCAAGCTGCAAACTGTTAAATGGTCCAGAAAGCAAAATAATTTTGTGTAGAACAGATTTACTACTGCAGTTTTTGGACGGTATTTACTGTCAAAGTAACTCATGGAACTTTATCCTTCATTCCACTATTGCTCAGAAATTGGGAAAAGCACTTTGAGCTCACGCATGGTAGCACTGTCTTTTGCTAAAACTGACATTTCCCATTTCTTTCACTGTTCACCCACCTGACAAGGTCTCCATGCAGCTGAATGTAGAGTCCAGGTCTGTCCCTCTGAGCGCAAAGCTCCTCCACTGTGGTACTGGTGGAGCAGAGCACCAGCTGAAGGTCTGCCTGAGGGATGGAGGAGGTCTGCGGGCCAGAGGCAGGTGGCTGTGGGTCCACCATGCCCCCGTAAAGACACACACAGCCGCGTTGGGTGTCCCCCTTCAGCCAGTCCCGCTCTCTGGATCCAAACCTGGTCTTCCTTGTCATGCAGCTTCGACTCCCGTTCCGCTTCATGTTGCGCTGCAGACACAGAAAATCTCTTTTTAAACACAGATTTCCATCAGATAGACACCAGCAGAACAGCTGATGGTTGGTGGTGAGTTTTAAGAAGGCTCAAAGTATATTGTCAATTATCCCAAAACAACTGGATAATGTTAACAGTTTGCTTATTATATGTAAATTAGGCTTTAAAGCTTTTTTAAAATCAAATATGTTAAAATATAATGAGTGAGTTACTAAATTTTTCTTCTTTTCATGCATCCTCCCTGATGGTCCAAGTTCCTACTAAGACATCCTGTTATCTTACATTTATCTTACATGAAGCTCCATGTGGAACCATCCAACAAGGTTAACCATGATGCTTTGTTTTGTTCCAAACATGCAGTCCAATCCACTTTGTTTCTATAGTATATTGCATAAACATAAACAGCTTCCAAAGTGCCGCACAAATAGAATACAATAAAGAAAAACAATATTACTATACTAAAATTTAAACTATATAAACATGGCAATAAATACAGAGTACAGTGATTTCACACCCATATTTAAAGCTGTGTGCTTGTGATCAGGGTTTGTCTTTGAAGACAATTATTAACTTAAGCATGAGGACAGTTTAAATCCTAACTTTACTGGGACGGTGTGCATTATCACTCATTACAACCCAATACTTCTATGGGTAGATTTGGATAGTTTTGGGTTTTAAAGGCTACCATTACATTCCTTGCCTGATATTTCAATGTTTGCAAGTTTTTATGAGTTTCACTTTTTTGTTCTTATGTTTACCCATTTGTGTTCTTGTTATAAACTGTAGTTTGGACTTATCATTGGGCAGTTACCATACTTCCCAGTGGGTTTTCCTGAAGTTGGGGAAAGTCCTACACTTTATTTACTTTCCTTTCTAAAATTTTCTCCACTGAACTCTACATTTCCCGGATAGTGTCAGTTTAAATAAGCTGTGCCCAAGTCCAGTCCTTGAGGACTACTATCCTGCAACGTTTAGTTGCAACCCTTCCAACCCACCCAAATCAAACGGCTAAATTTCCTTATGCACATGTCATCAAGCTCTGCAAAGGCCTGCTAGCGAGCCATTCATTCGATTCAGGTTTGCTGGAGAAAGGATGCATTGAAAAGTTGCAGGAAAGTAGATCTCGAGGATCGACTTGGGGATCTCTCTGTATTTTCTACACAGAATGCATAACAAACAGAAAGCACACAATACTTTTTGTTGCCACCCTTGCAGATTACAGTGATGCAAAACATTTTACACATGCAACAAGCTAATATATCCAGAAAACTGTTATGAAATACTGGGGTATTTAAAAGCAACACCAGCTTCTTATTAAATACATATTTTTACTTTTTCCATGACATAAGAATGTTTATATGCTTCCTGTAAGCCAGGGATGCTTTATCTTCCCTGCTTTAATAAACCTCACCAACATTAATGGGTCATTAAGAGACTTGGGCTAAGCTTGAGAACAAGCTGTTGAAAGAAATCTATTTGATTTGAATCTGATGTGCTGAAGCAAAGAAACATTTAAGATGTGAGTGCTAACTAGACATCCATTATGTAGGCTCTCAAATACAAACTAAGACACATTTCTGGTCTTCGGTGAGGACGCAACTTAACCACACATCTATTCAGAGTATAAAGAAGGAAGATTTTAAAGCAGAGCAACTGATATAGTCTTCTGGTGTTGTTACATTTGGCTAAGATAGGTATTATGGGTTGCAAATAAATAAAGAAACACAAAAATAAGAACAATAGTTGTTTTTTTTACTTTCACATACTGCATAACTGGACGTGTGCCATAAAATTCCTCTAAGGAACAAATAAAGTTTTCTTAATTGAATTGTATTGAATAACTACTTGATAAAACTTTGATAGTAACATCTTACCAGGTTATTTTAATATTTTATTACGCTTCTATTTATAAAGCAACGCTGAATATCCACCTATCTACCCGGTCTTTACAGAAGCAGCAGAGGAGAATGTGATCATAGAAAAGGATGCGTTTAAATTTTACACCTGTTGGTGAATTAAACGGGAAAAAAATCTACCAAGCCACAGAGACAAACAACTACTGCTGTTACTTGCTGATTCAGGATCACTGCAGATGCACCAGAGCACCTCCCAGGTGTAGACATGTGTCACTGGGATTGTGACATCACTGAATTTACTGTCATGACTGAGAGGGAAGTGTATAAATACCCTTTACTATATTTGTAAAGGTCTTTATAGGGGGGGGAAAAAGCCAGACAAATTCATCAGTTGCCAACAGAGCACACTCATCATTTAATAAACTCCCACGCTGCCTGCTGACATCAATTCCCTAAATTTTAATTTTTTATGTTTTATTAAAAACCAGGAAACGGAAAAAGAATTGATCCTCAGATGTCTACAGTTTCTAGACTCACAACATTTGGCAGCAAAAACAGGCTTTAATAACATTTAATAGCAATCAAGGTTAAAAATGTCACTTCTGGTATTTAAAAACGCGATATTTTGCATATTTTGATGTGCCCACACCTTGAGATCAAATTAAAAAATCCCCACACAATCCCCTACACCTACAGACAAACCCATCATGTGCTTTAATTTCATAAACTGTTGGAGCTGTAGGCCTATCAGTAAAGTGTGTGTGTTGATGTTAATTGGCTCTGGTACATTTATCACTAAATGACACTTAATATGACAGATGTTACATAATACTGCAAGTGTGCGTTTGTATTTATGCACTTTGCCCTGTTTCAGTCATTTACAGTAAAAAGGAAAATCTTTGCCTATGACAAGCACGTTGCCCTGTTTGAATCACTGCATCATGGCAACACAAACCCTCTCTATGACCTGCCTTTAACACTCGGATCCCCGTTGCAGAATGAGCTCCAGGACCACTGCGGCTGCCCCGACCTGCAGTCTGCTTCAGCCCCGCCTGGTGGACCACCATGTCCGGCTGCCTGTCTATGCAAGCCCCGTTATCTCCGACATCACCTCCTTTCTTGATGTCCGCTTGGATGTTAATCGCAGCAAGTGCTGCGTTGTTTTCTTCGTCCTCCATCGCCATTTAAGATCCCCGTTAACAGCCACGAAAGACAAGTGTCGTCCCGGTACGCGACTTGCAAATTCCCACGGAGAGGTGAAAATTCATCCTGTGTCGGTGCGGCGACGCCATATCCCGACTCTAATCTGCTTGCTGTCACACAGGCCTGCCGGAGAACTGATCAATAAACATTAAATGGGCGTGTTCAGAGTATTCTTCAGCAGCCACTGGCTCAGTCTGGGGGGAGAGGCTTCACATACATAATTATGTGGCAAGTTAGGGTCACTTCATCTGGTTTCATGACATGATAAGCAATCGTAATAGCCTGGTTTGTGGTTAAACTTCATGTTTCTGTACCTTCTATTTTTTACAAACCGCTGTAGACCTAGCTGATTCTGGTTAACATGCTTTATGATGTGAACAGATTTAGGTTTAAAGGTGCACTGGCGTTTGGTTGTGACACAGTGGCAGTGAAAGAGTCATTTTCTTAACCGTTTAATCTAACTAACGGTCGCGGGGAAGCTAGAGGCGCGAGGCGGGGTACACCGTGGACGGGGTCCGTCAGGGGGCAACACATATGTTTAATATATCATTAAAATTGTGTGTTATGAGGATGTAATCATTTTACTAATACATTTGTACTATTATTCTGTTCTATGGTATACTATTCTACTGGCGCCACATAAGTTAATAGTACCTTTCGGTTTTTTCTACGGTGGCCTGAATGGACAAACAAGTGAGAAGTCGCTGCGTTTGTTTGATAGGCGAGACTACATGTCGGTAATTTTAACACACTGTACCTTTAAATCAGCACTATCAAAATAACACTGTTCTTGGGGACAGGTGAGAGCAGATAGCTATTAGGTCACTGCTAACCTTCAGTGTGCATTGACCTGGGGTATCTTATTAAAAGTTTTTTTTGACACTTGATTCAAGTGAACTTTTAGGTTCAATCCCTACCAATAGTGAAACATGGAAAAAATGCAGGATATATTACAAATGCATCCAAATTGTCATATTAACATCTGTATCACAGTCATTTTCAAAGTTTTACTTTAGTGCATGCCCCCAATAAAAGTAGTTCTAATAAACCCTTGATTAGCATGATATATTGCTACATCACATTATATTGCCTTCCTTTAGTTTGCACTTTTGATTAATTTATTGATGGGGCAGTTTTTTTCCCTTATTTATTCAAACTGATAACAAATTAGTTGGAATAAATGTTGAGCAGGTGTCCCATGTGCATTATAGAAAGCCCTGAACGCAGCAACAGGTTCAGGAAGTAAAAATGTAAAATCTTAAGGGAAATGAAATAAGTGTCAGGTCAATCATTTCTTTGTTGTAATTTTTTAATGTTTCTTGGCAATAAATCTTATACTGTTGGAAAGCCTTTTTATCTCCCTTCTTAAATGGTGCCACACTTATTTGTAAGTATTGCATTTGTGTGATAAGCAGCAGCAAAGAGTATCTCTGCCATTGCCAAGCATCTTAGTCTGCTGTTTGTTTTGTTTTCAGCTTTGTTTAATGGAATGGCACCAGTATTTGGTTTGACTCAGCCCATGAACACCACACCCAAGGTGCCCAGTTCTCTCTGCCAACACTTTGCTGCTTTTATTTTAGAGAAATACAGCTTTCAGCAGAGACTGTGTGATGGTAAAGGGCAGAATCTCCCTTGCTGAAATAAATAGAAAGGTGTGCCATCGCTGTAGACAAGCTCAGTGCAGGTTTTAATGCAGAATTATGCTGCTGACGGAGATCCCATACCTCCACAATGTGGGATCGAACTCTATCCTCCAAGATGACATCTATCCCCACAGAGCAGGGTTTTTCTACCACTAGAGCAAAGCAAAGTCATTCCTTCCTCAACCACATTGAAGACTTCTGGGATCATTTGAGCATTGTATTTGTGCCAGTGACCAACACCACTGAATGGTAACAAGTTTTTCATGGTTGCAATAATCCACATACTCAACGCTGCTCATCCCACGAGTGCACAAGTTCCATGGTACGAATTATCACCAACAACACATATGTCACCTTAATTTTCCTGCCCTCTTTATTTGTATACAATGAATAAATGTTGATTCTTTACAAGAAATTGTCTAAAAAGCAGATACACAGAAACAAGTCCAGCTTTCATGTTTCGGCACATCAGACACGTGAGATCAAACTTTCATAGTTCAACTTGATTTTATTTAACTTTTTATTCGCTTGATCATTTTCTCCAACCCAAAGACAAGAATACACAACATAAATTGAAAATATCCCATTTAATAGTTTACAACTTCTCGTCTTTAGTCATTTCACATTTTCAGTCTGACATTCACACTCCTTGAAGTCATGGAACTGGGAAAACCGTGTCAAAGCTGATTGGAAAAAGTGAACCTCATGCCTTGGTCCTCTCGCCCCAAAATAATCACCCTGTTTTTTTTCTTCTTTTTAAAGAGTATGTCTTGTGGGGGGGTGTTGTACAGTTATGTTCTCAAAATACAGCAGATGCATTTTAGTTTGACTAAACTGGGAAAGTGAATATTGTGGTTAATCAGATGCTCCTTCAAGCCCTTCACAGTGACTTCATACCAACAGACAAAAATAATATATCCAAGTCATTAAATGACAGATGTGCACTTTCATTGCCCTCTTAAAAACATTAACAGTGTTATTTTTGGAAACCTCCGTTCATGTTAGTACTGTGGGTGTGTGATTGATCTGAATATTTCAAAGAAAGAAAAGTCGGGAAAAAAACGTAAAAATGACATTATTTACAGTTTTTCACATGCAGCTCAGAAGCTGAGAGTTGAAACTGCAGCAAAAAATTAAGTCCTATGTAGATAAAAGACAAGTTGCACATCATCACACTAAGGTGTGATTATCTTCTGATGCACACACACAAACACACACACTACTGATCTCTTTTCTTCCTTCAAAGTTATAGTGTCCATAGCTCTTATATCGGGCTCGCTTCCATTTGTACCTTTTAAACTGAATAACTGAAAGAAATGATCTTGATGTCATTAACAAAGTGTACATACAGGCTGAAAAGACAATACAAAGCACACAAACATTCAGGGATAGGTGTTAAACTTCCTTTCTCATCCAGTCAGCTATCCATTTTGCAGAGCTCCCCCTTGTGATTATTAAGCTTGTAGCACATGCGTTCATATTTGTTTTTGTTTAACAGGAGTGGATAAAACTAAAGGAAGAAAAAAAATTGCTCTCATTCTACTGTACTCTTATGATTATGGCCATGTGCAATTCTATTTCAAATAGTGGGTGGTCACATAATTAATAGCATCGCCCTTCATTATTGATCATAGAAAAAAATTCTAAATGGAAATTGTGCCATGCAGACAAATAACATGAGTGACCAGAGATGACAAGACAAGCGAAAGAAAAAAAAAAAGGTCTGTATTGTTCAGACTCAACAGATTTATCAGAAATCAGCATACAGAAGGAAACAAATTCACACTGTGATGGATAAAAGAAAAAATCATGAGGTTAGAACCTCCTAGTGCAGCACTAGCAATGTCCTGGATTGCTCAAAAGGTGCAATGTGACAGACAAAAAAACAGTAACCAGGCAACCAAGAGAGCAAACACACTAAAACCAATACACATCACTTCACACGACAATCTGTAGGTTGAAGAGAATGTCAAGAGTGCATGTAAGGCCAGATGGAAGAAATGCATCTTGGCAAGAGGGCTGCTCCTCTTCAAGAGGGCACAGATGAACAACATGAGGCGTTTGAAGGCCAAGGAACCAAACGAAGCAAGGCGCCACTTTTGCCGCCGTGTAGCACTGTGCTTATGTTCCTCCGCAGTACAGTGTGTCATTCAAACATCTGTTAGGAGCGACTCAAGCAGCCAAAAGAAATCCGTCACACTGCCAACTTTGTCAAACAAGTAAAAGTGATGCATCTAATCATGATGTATGACAAATCGTAACTCAAAACGCAGCGCAATTGCATCCTTTTAAGATTCTTTTTGTACATATATGCATACAATTATACGTTCTAGCTAATCTTCTGTGGGTTTTATTTAATCTGATCAGCGTTTGTTTTACAACTATATACAATGTACAGGCAGCAGATCATATATCTTTTACAATGAATGAGTGATGATACAGGGAAATTGCAATAGGCCGATGCTGACTAAATCTATTTAGACAATATACATTGTGAATAATTGGAATTTTTTTTTTAGAAAATGGTATCTAAAAAAAGGATGAAAGATAGTACAAGAGACAAAATTGTAAAAGCCCTCAATATGTACAGAAAAAGCCAATATAGCATTTGTCAACTAAAGAAAAACGTTCAACCCAAACAATTTTCTCCATATACACATATCATAGCTCAAAAATATTTCCAAAGCTAATAGTCTCTCTGATTTGGTCACAGAAGTTAGAAGATAGTGAAGCATAGTGAAAAGAATTATACAGCCTGACTGAACATCCAAGGATCTCCACAGCATGACAAGGCTGTAAAGATTAAGTAATGAGATGCACATCTACTGTTAGTTTCTCTCATGCAGATGCTCCCCTTGATTGCAATTAATGACTAATAACAAAGCTTTCATTCCACTGCCACTAAACATTAACTGAAAGAAAGAACATTGTGAGGTATTAAGGTTACTGTCCCCGACAGTCACAATTCAGATCAGGGAAAGATGAGAGTGAAGAGATCAAGCAAGTTCAAATCATCAAAACAGAACAATCTGTTACAGTACCTCTTCAAGTGATCCTCAGTAAAACAATTCAATGTCTGTGTATGGATGGATTTTTTTTTGGGGGGGGGGATAGTGATCCTCAAACATAATTCAGAAACACCATTGAAAAATTTATGCCAGCTTATGAAAGTTTACACCCATTAGCTGCCATTATTGTTGAAATTTGCTTTGAAGGATTTCTTATTCATATAAATCAAATGACTTTTTTTTATCCTGGTAAAATACTGCACTGAAAAATACATTAACCACAAGCATGTACCTGAAATTCACACTTCTTGCCAAATTAAAGTTAAAAGTAAAGTTCTGTGGACATCCGTGTAGATCTTCATTACTGGGATATGAAATCGTAGAAGAGAAAAATTAACTTAAGGGATCTACAAGTTGAAATCCACCAGAACCCTTCAGATTGCAGACACATCACACAAGCAGGCTAACAAAAGAAGCTCATACAGAACTGGACAGATCAGGGGTTTTATCTAGCTCAGAAAGGCACATCACTTTGATATCAGGCATGAAGTCAGATTACTGCAGAAATAAAACAAACTTTTACACAAATAGTGCCAATAAGATGGAACGTCCCCATCACAGACAGAAAACGAGGAGAGGGGGCATTCAATGCATGTAACTACATTCAGAACAAGTTAAATTTACACATATGTGCACTGTGACCAAGTTCAACCAGGTTAAAAAAAATATGAAATGTAAATATATTGCAAACTAGACTGATGACAGACGCAGGAAAAGTTAAAAATCCAGAACTGAAACACAAGTGAAATCAACTTATCTGCAGGTAAGTTTTAGAGCTGGATTACATCCATCCTTAAAAAGTTACAGGTGGATTTTTATTTACTTTTTACAAACATCTACAAGCTACTTATTCCCTACAGATGAGATGATAAGAGATAGGAGGGGAATCTGAGTGTGTTCTGCAAAATTAGCTATAGATGTTCATAGCGGCCATCTCGGATCTGTATTTGTTCTCATGAAAAAACAAATGTAGACGACTTCCTTTAGAAACATAGGCCAAAGAGGCCTACAGACATTCAGACCGCCCCCCCATAAAGTTTAAGTCCAGCTGTGACCCCAGCATCACTAAAACCTGCTTTAAGCAAATTAATGTAATTCAAAATTAATACAACTCTGAGAAGTTATATCACTTGTGATGTGGAGAGTGCAAAAAAAAATGTAGCTAACAAGTTTCCAACTGCACTAAAATGACCTTTAAAAGCTTTTCCTGCTGCCATCATAAGAGAGATGACTGATGAAAAAAATGAAATCAAAGCCAATCATAGATATCAAGGGAGCAAAGTGTCTAAACTGCATCTTAACATAAACCTATAGTTACTGCAACACTTTCCCTACTGTGACTTCAGAGGTAAAGTGTAGCACAGTGAATGATGTACATGTGTGCTTTTGTGTGGTAATGCAGCTGGGCAGGTGGTGTGTGTGTGTGAACAGTACAACTTAATAGGTAAAGGAAGTATGAAAACCAAATCAAATAAAAAGAATGTTCATCGATTGATATGTTTTCCCAATTATTCTTGTAATATCAGCAGGGTCTTCATTACATCTGTGTTGTTCTCCTGTGCTCAGTGCTCTGCTGCTTCCCATGCAACAGGGCCGCAGTCTGCAGTGACATCACAGGGGGATCCATTGGAAGAAAGGAAGGAGGTGAAAGGAAAAATCGTTTTCATAGTTCCCGTAGTGGGGCTTTTAAGAGCAAAGAGAGCCGATCATCACTGCCATGACTGGGGGGGGAAGTTATTAACCTCAGCCAGGTCTTGCACGGGAGAGCCTTTGTGGGTGTATGTCAGCTTGATCCTCATTCGGAGTTGTTGCTGAAATGATTAAGCAGGATTGTTTGTTTAAAAAAAAAAAAAAAAAGACATTCATTTAAATTACACCCGCTTTGTAATGTGAACAAAGTATGTTTTTAAGAAAAGGATCATAAAAATAATAAAATAATAAAGATAACAACTAAAAATAAAATAAAAAATAAGAATAATAATATTAACAACAACAACATCAAACTCACTTTTTGTGGATTGAGGACTCTTATGACCTGTGTGACAGTTCCCTGGTTGAGTGGTGGGACAACATTACTGCTGGGGGAGAGAAGCTGCAGCTGGAATGTCTAAAAAAATACACAAGGGACATTCTTTCATGGACATCCAATATTAATTGAGTGACCATTCAGCAGATAATTCAGCAGATTAAAATGAAGATTTTATTGAGCAGGTACTCTGTGCAATGTAAGCTACTCATTGAAAATCATTTTTAATATTCATGTATTGAATAAATAATGCTATAAAATGATAACACACACAAGAAATTGCTATTTTAATAAACAGTGTCAGATTGAGCTTACCTTTGGTACCGCAGCCTGAAAAACAAAGTCAGTCATCTCTGCCTCTGTTGAGTTGGAAGCATGGATGGTGATGACAGCGATGTTGGGGTTGGGATTGGCTCTCTCAAATGTAAAGTCTATTTTCAGACCATTTTTGTTGTATGCCGTCATGGGAGGAATACCTGAGCAGAAAATTTTGAAGGACACAGCCAAGAAAATGTATCATTATTAAACATGTCAATGGATAGTACGTGGCAATAAAATAAAACACAACATGAATGAAAGCTTCATTACATAAAGATATCTTCATAAAATACTGCATATGAAGAGGAGGATAGCAACCAGCAGCAACATACTCTCACCTGCAGCTGCTATGTCATTAAACAGGGGTTGTGAGGAGAGGCCATCCAATAGGAAAGAGGGTTGGGAGGTGGGCGCTGAGGGAGCAGGAGCTGGGGCTGGACCTCCTGGGAGAGGGGGAAAGCAACACACCAGGGTTTAGAAGGATGTCGAAGACTGACAATGCCAAAGACACCAGTCTTTTCCACGTATTCCTCATCCTCACCATAAACCAAAACACAACTGTGTCATTTAAACAAAGCGTTATTTAATAAAAGCCTATTACCTAATTTTTCACTGACAATACAAAAAAACATTTACAAAAGTAAAACTCCTGAACCACACTTTGAAGCACGATTAACTTTAATCTAATAATAGTGGCTTTTTTAGTATTCATTCTTAATGGACATTCATGGACTTACTGTTCAAGTATATATGTGTTAAATATA